>OX578274.1:73613145-74213145 GCA_951217065.1 Baccha elongata | reverse complement strand
AAGAAATTGACAATGAAAAAGGAATTTAGGAACGCTACGAGGATAGTGAAGGTGGTCGGTGCCTTGCCAGCATCTGAACTAGACTCAAAGCAATCCGAAAAACTTGCCTGGGCCAAAAACACACTAGCCCAATTTCAGACCTGCAACGACTTAACGTCAAAGCGACTAAGGTCTTCCGAGGGAACCACTCCGGAACCCAAAAGGCCAAAGGCGAACACCGCTGGCGCTCCATCCTTCACCAGGAAAGATCTGTCCTTTAGTGCCGTGCTAAAAGACAAAACCATTCTTGCTGTCATCGACAGTAGTAATGCAGATGGCGCGATCTCTCCCGATCATTGGCAAATGGTTTTGAACAAACTCCAAGCCTCATACTGGACCCTCATGCTATAAAATCCAGGGAAACCTGCAATTTTTGAGGATGCGGGATGGTATCAAGGTCGAGTCAAGCTAGTTGCCTTTGATAGTGAGAGATCGTGTGACCTGTATAAACTCGCTGTCAGCAGGTTAGAGGGCCTATGGCCAAATGCAAAACTCGAGGTTGTGGCAAAGGAGAATATCCCGTGCAGACCGAGAGCCCGCACTAATGTCCCGGCCGATCTCTCCAATAAAGAAATCATCCTCAAGATGCTTCAATATGGTAATCCATCCTTGCCTACCCACGACTGGAAGGTTGCGAAGCTTGAAGATCCACGGGGTTCTTATAGATCAGCCATAGTGGTGATAAATAAGGACTCATTGGCTCCATTGGCTGAAACCCAAGGTGTGGTTAGGTTTGGATGGTCTACCATAAATCTAAAAGTATATAAAAAAGACGAGGAAAACGCATCGAACGCGATGCCATCAAAATCACAGGATGTATTTGCAGAGAAGGAACATGCCTCGGGTATCGACCTTCAGACGATGGAGGTAGATACTCCATGCACTTCCTCCACTGTGTCGTCCTCCATTTATATAAAACCGCCATCTGTTGAAGAGGCTCCTAACGTTGACAAGCACTCCGACATGGATTTTGTTGACTCCGCAAATAAAACATCATGCAATGAGGACGACCTTCTTAAATCGGATTTCGATTCCGATGTAGATCTCTACCAAACTGTGGTGGGGGTTGATCCACCTAGCTGTAACCAAGATGGTGCAGTTAGTACAGATTAACACCCATCACTCCAAATTGGCTTCGGCCTCCCTTCTTCTCCGTCTACAAAATAAAGGGGAAGACATCGTCCTGATCCAAGAGCCTTGGATTGTCAATTCCACTGTTCAAGGACTCAGGACTCCCGGATACTACCTGCTGTATGCATCAAATAAAGGTGACCCTAGGTCTTGCATATTAGTAAAAAGTAGCATTAATGTATATTTACTCCCTGATTACAGCGATCGTGATGTAACCGTAGTTAGACTACAAACCAATAACGGGGCGTACTGGTTAACATCAGCGTATCTCGGCCATGACCACCTTGGCCCTCTTCCTGGCGACAAGCTAGAGGAACTAATCAGGGAAGCAGAACGACAGAAAGTCTGCCTTATAATCGGGTGTGACGCTAATGCCCATCATACCGTCTGGGGAAGTACAGACATAAATGACAGAGGTGAGTCACTTTTTGATTTTATTCTAAGTACTAACCTTATAGTAAGTAACATTGGCAATGAACCAACATTCATTACCAAAAACCGACAAGAGGTTCTAGATATCACTCTTGTCTCCGACACGATTCATCACAAGATCAAAAACTGGAGTTTCTAAGGAACATTCGTTCTCTGATCACAGATACATCCAATTTTGTCTTGATGAAGAATCTAAAAAACAGCCAGCCTTCCGAAATTATCGGAAAACCAACTGGAAACTATATAGAGAAACTTTAGTAAGATTAGTTAAACCATCACTCTTAAGTATCCCTTCTAATAAAAATGATCTTGATGATAAAGTCAAAGATCTCACCCTAGCTCTCAATAAATCAATGGCCATTTCTTGTCCCCTTACTCAAATAAGAGGAAAACAGAAACCACGTTGGTGGAACTCGGGTCTAGAACTGCTCAGGAAAAAGTGCAGACAACTTTTTAACCGAGCTAAACATTCTAGAGATAGTCTGGACTGGGAATTTTATAAAGAATCCCTAAAAATTTATAAAAAAGAATTAAGGAATAATAAAAGAACCTCCTGGAGGAACTTCTGTGGAAAAATAGAAGAAACTTCAGAAGCTTCACGATTAAGAAAAATTCTATCAAAAAATCCTACAATACCTAGCTCCTTAAAGACAGCTAACGGCTCTTGGACCAATTCTTGCGAAGAATCGCTCACCTTGCTACTAGACACCCATTTTCCAGGTAGCTCACAAAATATAAATAGCATTGATTCATTAGTATCAAGCAACACACATACAAATACTGTTGGTCTGATTTCTAAGGATAAACTGAAATGGGCTATAAACAGCTTTGATCCTTACAAATCTCCCGGACCCGACGGCATAATACCTGCCGAGCTTCAATTTGCCTCGGATATCATAACACCCATCCTAGAGATCATCTTAATTGGTTGCGTAAAATTTACTTACATTCCCTCTTTATGGAGAGAGGTAAAAGTTGTCTTTATACCCAAAGCCGGTAAATGCTCCCAGGTTAACCCTAAAGATCTCAGACCAATCAGCCTATCATCGTTCCTTCTCCAAACCCTAGAGAGATTGATCGATATCCATCTGCGTAATGCTATAGATCCTAATCTGCTATCTACTGCACAACACGCTTATTGTAAAGGAAAATCGGTAGAAACGGCTTTACACACACTGGTACGAACCATCGAATACTCACTACATCATAAAGAGTACACTCTAGTTGCATTTCTCGATATTGAAGGCGCCTTCAATAATGTCAGCTATCAAGCAATCACAGCGTCACTGAAGAAACTAGATATACATGGTTCACTGAATGACCTTATTAATCTTATGTTAGAAAGTAGAATTATTAATTCATCTTTAGGTGGCACTCATGAAAGAAGATCTGTCAGCAGAGGTACACCTCAAGGCGGAGTCCTTTCCCCACTTCTATGGAACATAGTCGTAAATGAGGTGTTAGAAAACCTAGAAAAAGAAGGTTTCAAAGTGATCGCGTATGCCGACGATGTTGCCATTGCAATATCGGGAAAACATGCTCAAATTCTCGTTGAATTAATGCAAAATGCTCTAAATATTATGCTCAAATGGGCAGAAAAATGCGGACTGGGTATAAACCCAAACAAAACTGAACTTGTCCTCTTCACAAGAAAATATAAAACTCCCCAAATAAGTCCCCCATCAATTACGGGAACTCCACTAAGGTTTTCAGATGAAGCTAAATATCTAGGTCTTATCCTGGACAAAAAACTACATTGGAAAGCAAATATACAGGAAAGAGTTAGGAAAGCCACAGTAGCACTCTTCTCTTGCAAAAAAGCTATCGGAAATAAATGGGGCTTATCCCCATACATAACCCACTGGCTCTACAAAGCGGTCATCAGACCGATACTTACTTACGGGGTAGCAGTATGGTGGACTGCCCTAGACAAAGTTACATATCGTGACAAGTTAAGTAAAGTCCAACGGTCAGCCTGTATGTGTATTAGCGGAGCTCTCCGTTCGACACCTTCAGCTGCTCTTGACATTCTACTTAATCTCATACCCCTTGATATTTTTAGCAAACAAACGGCCGCAAGCACAGCCGTTCGTCTCAAAGCCATATCTCAATGGACCGATAACTCAATTGGTCACTCCATTATTCTGAAAGCATTCGGACCAAAATTAAGTCACTCCGACTACTCTATACCCCAGCTAGTTTTTGACAAGAATTTTCAAGTCACCATCCCACCAAGATCCACTTGGGAAAATGAGAGATTCTTGAAAGATGAATCAGTTCATTTTTATACTGATGGCTCAAAAACTAAAGATGGGGTTGGTGGTGGCGTGTACTCAGACAGACTAAATTTAAGTCTCTCCTTCCGTCTCCCTGACCATTGTAGTGTGTTCCAAGCGGAAATTCTGGCGATTAAAGAGGTATTATCCTTGTTAAGGGAAAACGTGATATCTGTATCGGATATCCGTATATTTTCAGACAGTCAGGCAGCCCTTAAATCAATCAGTGCTGTTTCCACAAACTCAATGACTGCCCGCGACTGTCAATCATCTCTCATGGAGATGGCAGAATAGTTCAATATTCACCTTTTCTGGGTGCCGGGACACAGAGACATTGAGGGAAACTGCAAAGCCGATGAACTCGCCAGAAATGGAACCCTATTGCCGGTTTTACCTAACAAGGTGAATATTGGTATACCTATCGCTACAAGCAAACTCATGCTAAAACTAAATGCCATAGAGAAAACAAATTTAAGATGGACAAACACTACTACCTGCGTAGCGACAAAGCAAATCTGGCCAAAATTAGATCAGAAACGTACTAAATGTTTGTTATCTATGAGCAGATTACATCTTAGCTCCGTAATTGGTGTCATAACCGGACACTGCCTCATAGGAAGACACGCCATAAGACTTGGCGTATTCTCTAATGATTTTTGCAGAAGCTGCATGGACGAGGAGGAGGAGGAGACTATCACCCATCTTCTCTGTTCATGCCCAGCTCTCTCCCAAAGACGTAAATTACACCTGGGTAATTTCTTTTTCGACGATCCAAGCGATATGTCGAACGTTGATATTCTATCTTTACATCGCTTCATAAGAAGCTCCAACTGGTTTAATTAAAGAAATACTCCCTCGCTCATTTCGTGGTATCACAACGGACCTATCTGTGGTCTAAGTGTGTCAGTAGTCTTCCTGACAGCCACATAAACCTAACCTAACCTAACCTAAGGTCACCAAAAGAGAAAACACCACTACAAAACCCTAAAGTGTACTCGGTTCCTTGCAGCTGTGGGTCTTCGTATTTTGTAGACACGAAGAGATGTGTTAAAACCCGACTAAATAAACACATAAAAGCAGTTCAAAACAATGCAGTCACAATAACACCACAAACTAATGATGAAAGCACAACAACAACACACCTCCCATGACCATGAAATCATTGTATATACATTTCTATAGTACAACCATGGAGCAGCGCCATCTAAAGAAAGTTGTTAACTGCACATTTGGAGGTTCTTACATTTACTAAGTGTCTATTCTGTTACCCTAACAATAGTCGTCTACGAAACAAATTAATAATATATAATGTATTTTATTGGCTCTAAAATCCATATTTCCTTGACAAGAGTCGTAAACAAAACAAAAATAATATACATATGTTTACGACTGTTGTCAGGGTTACAGAATAGACAACTATTAAATGCACGAACCTAAAAATGTGTTTATCACACGTTTCTCAAGATGGCCAGGCGGTGATTATTCAGCATGAAAATACTATAGAAATGTATATACATACAATGATGAAATTATGAAACTTATTCGATACGTCGGGAAAAAGAAATTGTAAATATTTCTTAAAATAAACGCGGTAAGTTCCGAAAATACCTTTAAAAATACAAAAAAAACATTTGTTTTTTTAATTTTGAAAATTAGTTTTTTGTATCTCGAGAACGGAAAGAGGAACAAAAAAATTATTTTCAGAGTTTGTACCTCTAGGTAGATACAATGAAAAAAATTAATCTTTTTTGTGTTTGCTGGATTGACAAAGAAAACACAATTTTATCTCAAGAATGGAAAGAGGTACAAAAAAAAAACTAAAACAACTTTGATTAGTTTTTGGAATAGTAGATTGTAAATTGTAACTCCTATTGGAATTTTTTGAATTTGCTGTGTTAATAGTTGCGTAAATGATTGGCTGATAATTGTGCAGAATCGTGAGATGTTTGTGATTACATTGTTTTTCACTCGGACATTGAAATGTTTTATGATTATAAGGTAAACAGTTTTCGCATACCCCGAGTTATTTTTATTGTTTGTAACCTTGCAAAATTGATATTGATAGATTTATAAAAATATACATATTGCACTAACTTTGAATATCCAAATAATTGATGCTGAAATTTCTTTACAGGTACTTTCAAATCCACAAAAAAAAAACACTGAAAAATCTGTATGACAGCAACAATTGGTTCCAAACAACCGCACAGGACTACAGCGATGAACAACGGCTACGTATTACAGTACTTGATAACACTATCAATGTATGAAAAAATCGATGAAAAAGTATATGTTTTGTTTCAAAATTACTTAAAAATATATGAATCAATTACGTAAATCCGCAGGTACAGATTTACTCCGATTCTCAATATCGAATGCAATGAAGAACCTAAATGCCAGTGAACATTTCACTTTTATTAGTATGTGCACGTTTAGTTGTAAATTAAATGGAATATTATTCACTTTTGTCTTTATAAATCTTCAAGTTGTAGAAATATATGATGCCACAAGCCCCGAAAAGGGGAACTCGAAGATCTAGATGAAATGTTTTTTTGTACATTAACTGCAAACTGTTTAGCATTTTCTGCATATACCCACTCTGATTTTGGCTTGAATCTTTATTAAAAGTAGGTAGCTTCAGAACTTTTGTGAAAAAAATCAAATGATTTTTTTTTTTCATTTACCTGTATTTAAACAAAATTATTAAATGTATTTTAATAAAATTCAATTTTTATTTTTGTGGCAACTTGCCACAAGAGCAAGTCCGTGCGACTCATTCGTGCACTTTTTTTTTTTTAAACTACCGCCCATAGCTAGGCTGACCGGGTCAATTCCCGATCTGTGAAAATGTGAAATGATAAATTTTATCACGCCTAAGCGTTAAATTCGATTCCCGATTTCTGAAAATATGAAAACAAACTTCAAAAACTTTTCATAATGATAAACATCTTATCACAGTCAAATCGTTCTGTGAAGAGCAGTGAAAACGCGCTGACAGACAAGGAGGTAAATAAAAATTTAATAGATTTTTTGATTTTCGTTTTATAATGGTACTAAGGTACCGAGTAAATTTCATTTAGGCCCATATTATGATTAGCGAATCCAACTATAAAGTTTGCAAATTCGACTATTCGGTATTAGGATTATCGATTCCCTAATTTAAGTTCGCTTCAAATGTCAAAAATATTGCGAGTCTGATTTTCGAGCGATTAAGATTAGCGAAGATTCGCTAATATAGTCGCAAAATGTGTCAAATCTAGGCGAATCAAAATTTTCAGTGATAACTTAGCGAACAAAAAATTAACTCACTTTTAAAGCATTTCTCAACCACTTTTTAATGTTTATTTGGAAAATTAGTGATATAATAAATTAGTGACACAAAAATTGTGTACAAAAAAAAATATAAATAAAATAGTTGCTTTGAATACTTTATAGGTACATACAAGTATGTATTGCCATACAATGATTTTTTTTTTTGATTTTAGATTTTATATTTATTTCATCGATCAGAGCATATTAATATTATTAAATCTTACACCCTTATTAATAAACCCGATTTATAGATGAGTTATTGTTAACTCCGGAACTAATGTCGAAATGTTATTAATAAACACTGAATATCTTTTTTTTTACTGTGAATTGAGTTACACCACCCAAGTAGGTGGTTTAGCGATGGTGTAGGATTGAAAAGTGTCATTTCGTTGTATTTTGTTTTTGTCATCGAAAATATATAAGTAAATGCAAAGTTATACTATAAAATTAAGGAACAAAATATATATATATATGCATTTTTTCGATGTTTTTTCTTTTTTTTTCTTCTTTTTTTATTAAAAAAATAATTTGAGAAGTTTATTTTTCGCCCTATTTGTTCGAGTTTCTGAAGTGCAACTTTGTTGTAGTTTTTTAGTCAAACCATGGACATCTGTCCAGAAATATAGTCCCCACGAACTACGTTGATATTTTCTCTATCCAACAGCATGTGAACAGTGTTAATCGGTTCAGTGATTGCTGAAACACAGACGGATTAAGATTAGTTCTTGTGATCATTAAAAAGGTCTTAACTTCCGTTGAAAAATTGAATTTTTAATTGAACCTTTTCAAAAAAAAAAAAAAATATTATGTTGTATAGGTACTCAATTTTTTAAGAGTTTCCATTCATTTGTCTGTAAACGATACGATACGAACGCAAAACTTATTTATCAACATTTTGAAAATACAAAATACAAAAAGATAAACAACATACCTACTCATAAATCCTTACGTGGAAACACATAACCTTCTTCAGGTGGATCATGCACACAGACCAAGTTAAGTCATGAGTTAGAGACGAAATAAGGGTTTTTTATTAATAGGGCTGTTACAGACTTATGCCCAGTTTTACCAAAATACATCTAAACGCATTTTAGTTAATGGAGTAATAAAATTTATTGGTGTTTTAACTTAAAATGGTTTGCACCTACATTAGGAGGTGAATTTTAAAAAATGAGAAAACTTAATGCCAACACCGGATTTTTATTCACCACACATGGGTCTCTTTCATTAGAGCAAGCGAGAGGAGAGCATATCAATTGAAAAATTTCAACGTTCGCTTTGTCTTGCATTTTTAAGACGCATTTAAAATTTATTTGGGACAAAATGGAACTTTAGTTTAGTGGCCCCAGTCTCTTTCGTGCTTATGTCCGAGTAAGACCTGTGCGATTGTATACCTAATTTCTTATAAACGTAAATTAAACCATCATTAATAAAAAACGCTCTCGAAGCGAGGAGGATATTGAATCCTCTTCAAATAAAACTAGAAGATCCAACTCTCAAACAATGGCATCTGTAAGTGCTAATTATTACGAACCATTAGGGGACCTAATGGACGCCGAAAATGGTGAAGAGCCATCTGTCCCAGTACCCAAAAAAGTGCCTATACCTCCAATCAAAGTGCTTAATAAAACCATTGAATTTGTTCATAAACTGCTAAAATCAATAAATGTTATTGACTACTCGATTCGAAAAATCTCAATTGGAATCAAAATTTGTTGTGAATCAGCTGATTCTCATGATAAAGTTTTAACTGCACTTAAAACAAACCAGTGCGAATTTATTACTCATGATAGCCGAAATGAAAGGTTATTCAAAGTCATATTGTTCGGTTTAGATGCAATTGAAATTCTAACGTTAAAAACAGAACTCATATCACTCGGTTTGAAGTGCGTTGATATTAAATTGATCACTAAAAAACATGAAACTTTCACAGACATATTTTACATAGTCTATTTAGAGAATGCTTCGGTTCGTCTTTCCTTTTTACGAAGCAATATAAAAACAATATTCCGCACTCAAGTGCGTTGGGAATTTCAAAGGCGATTTAAAAACAAAGTTACTCAGTGTCACAACTGTCAAATGTTTGGGCATGGAGAAAAACACTGCAATGTAAAAACTAGCTGCTGCAACTGTTCTGGTCCACATAAATCATCTGAATGTAATACAGCATTAAATACCCACCCGAAATGCGTGAACTGCAACGAGAGTCACCGATCAACTGATCAAGCATGTACAAGCCGAGAGAAGTACATGCTAATGAAAGAAAAGTCAACAAGAAAGACAAAACGCCCGCTGCTAGCTACAGCTACAGCTACAGCTACACGAAAGCTTCCAACTATACCAACAAAACAGGTGAACATTATGAGTGTAGAAGACTTTCCATCTCTACCTCCGCAGCCACCTAATCATTGGAAACGTCAACAAAGCCAACCGCAGCAGCTGCAACAGCTTCAAAGTCAACAAGGGATATTGACCCAACAAACATATGCGAAACCGACAACTGCGAGGGCCAACGCAACTCATAAGGACGATCTATTCTCCCAAGAAGAATTAGCTGCCCTCACTATGGAAATGATTTCAAAGCTTGGACAATGTAAGTCCAAATTCGATCAATTTAATGTCATTGCACAGTTAGCGACTAAGTATTTGTATTCTCATAATGGAAAGTAATATTGTAAATTTGAAGATTATATGTTGGAATGCTAGAGGCATACGCAATAAATGTAATGAGTTCTTCAATTTTCTATGTAGTGCGAATGTTGATATATGTCTATTGTGTGAGACTTGGTTAGATGTTGATGTTGTTTTTTCCAATTGTAATTATATTTGTCATAGGCTAGACCGTCCAACGTTGGGTGGCGGTGTTGCCATAGTACTGAAAAAAGATATTAAACATGTTCTACTACCAATCGTTAATACAAGTGTATTCGAAGCCATTGGAGTAGAATTATTGTTAGAAAATTTAAATACATTTAAAATATTTTCAATTTATTTCCCCGGCGGAAGATCCAACGAAGTAAAGAAACGAAATTTTAGAAACGATTTGAGGAAATTAGTCAGAAACGATAACTTCTTGATAGGTGGAGACTTTAATTGTAAACATCGTGAATGGGGATGTCTGAGGGCTAATTCTTGGGGAAATATGCTATATGATTTTATAATGAGATACCCAGTCACAATAATGTATCCAAATGGTCCAACATATATTCCTTCATCTAGAAGATCATCACCTTCAACTCTAGATGTGTTTTTAACAAACACACCTAGTTGTTTTACGCAGCCATATACTGTTAATGATCTCAGTTCGGATCATATTCCTGTTTTCTGTGATACTAGTTTAAGCCCAAGACTGATTAATGTGCAATACTTAGATTATAAAAATGCCAATTGGCCACTGTTTCGTTCACATTTCCATGCTAACATTCGTGATTTTCAAACTGATATTGAAAATGTTCTATGTTATGAAGATATTGAATCTAATGTAGATTTATTTGAAACAAATATTTTACAGAGCGTTAATATATCAATCCCAAGAAAAAACATAAACAAGAGAGCTATAATTCTACCCAGTGATATATTAAATATTATAAAAAGGAGAAATACATTAAGAAGAAACTGGTTAAGATATCGACAGCTGAATGATTATGATGGAATGAACTTGCTAAACAGACTCATATCGCGAAAAATTTCAGATTTTCGAAATATTGAATGGAGTACGAAATTAAGCTCTTTAAATCCAAACTCAAAACCATTTTGGAATATTTATAAAATAATTAAAAAGAAAAACTCTTCAATACCTCATCTTGAATGTTCTGGAAGTCTTGTTACTAGTTACGAAGCTAAGGCAGAACTTCTCGCTAGCACTTTTGCTCTAAACCATGCGGCTACGCAGCATGTTAATTTTGAAGTTGAAAGTCTTATCGACCAAAATGTTTATGAGTTTAATCAAAGATCGATTATATCACCTCCTAATGAATACGTCTCAATTGAAGATATTGAATACATTGTTAGCGACCTTCAAAACCATAAATCTCCTGGCATTGATAAAATTAAAAATCAAGTATTAAAAGAACTTCCAATAAGTGGCCTCTCTTTTCTAACATTTTTAATAAACTCCTGTTTAAAATTACAGTACTTTCCCTTAAAATGGAAATCGGCGAAAATAGTGCCAATTATGAAACATGGAAAACCCCGTAACGATGCCAACAGTTACCGACCTATAAGCTTACTGAGCAATGTTAGTAAAATACTAGAAAAAATTATCCTGCAGAAATTACTCAGTTTTCTTGACGATAAATGTATCATTCCGCCACAACAGTTTGGTTTTCGGAAAAACCATAATACGTGTCACCAAGTGTTAAGATTATGTAATCATGTTAAAACAAACTTTAAAAATAATAAATCTACTAGTCTTGTTCTCCTAGACGTCGAAAAAGCTTTTGATACTGTGTGGCACAACGGGCTGATTCACAAATTAATAACAAATGATATTCCCGGTTATTTGATCAAAATAATCCAAAGTTTTTTAAACAATAGGCAGTTTATGGTAATAATAAATGGAATATATTCTTCATATAAACCAATACCTTCAGGCGTCCCTCAAGGTTCTGTACTGTCCCCAACTCTGTTTAATGTTTTTACTTCAGATTTTCCCAGATTGCGGAATTGTGATTTTGGAATGTATGCAGATGATATTGCTATATATTCCTCTGACGAATATGGTTTTTCAGTTATCCACAATATCCAGATCGCTCTTAATATTATAATCGAATATTATAAGCACTGGAAGATAAAAATAAATGCTGGGAGGAGTCAGGCTATCTTTTTCACGAGAAAAAGAAAGGAATGCTTCCTACCCAGCACAAATCTCAAGCTTAACAACTGTGATATTCCTTGGGTCGATTCTGTCAAGTACTTAGGTGTTTACTTAGACAAGAAATTGACTTTCAAGGAACACACCAAAAACAAATTAAATAAATTAAATATAGCAATCAGACTATTATATCCTCTGATAAATCGAAAGTCATTACTAAGCAACCAAAATAAGCTCTCCATCTATAAAGTCGTTTTTCAAGCTATTCTCCTATATGGATCTCCCGTCTGGGGAAATTGCGCGAAAATGCATATAAAAAAACTTCAAATATCCCAAAACAAAATACTTAAAATGATCCTTCGCGTTCCTTGGTTTTACTCAACGTCAACACTACACGAACAAGCTCGAGTAATAAGTGTTCAAAATAAAATTGAAGTCCTCAATGAAAAATTCATTAGGAGATGTCAAGACAGCGAAAATGTATTAATAACAGAACTCATACACTAAAATACTTTATTATTTATTATTATATATCTTTGTGTATATATCTCATATTTTTATGAAAAAATTTGTTCATTGGTTTGTTTATATACTTACTTAATTTAATTTATTTATTTATTTAGTTACGTATTTGTTCACCTGCTTATTTGTTAGTTTATTGATCTATTTGTTGATTTATTTATTTATTTGTTTACTCTTTTTGTATGCATTCATTAATTTATGTAATCTATTTATTTATTAATTTCTTCATTTTTGTTTATTATTAACCATATCGTTTGTGATTTATATTTATTTACCTATTTATTTATTTATTTACTTAAATTCTATTTAAACAAACCCTTTCTGTGACATTATTAATAAATTTATCTATAAGTAAATCATATGTAATGTAGGAATCTTTATTATTTATTTTATTCCCTATTTTCTAATATGTTGAAAACAAAAAACGAAAAACATATAAATGAAGGTTTTTTTAATGAAGGTTTTTTTCTATTCCATATTTTTCCTTCGTATTTTGATATTACAATTTAAGCAACTTCAAATCAAAAAAAAATTATTTTTCAGTTGTAAGATAATATAACTTATCATATCTCTGTACTGTGCAATGACTTTCAATTTGTAAAAAGAAATGTAAATTTTTTTAATGGACACAATAAATATCTATCTATCTATCTAGTTTAGTGGCCCTTTTAAAACTGAAAGTGTTAGACTAAAGCAGCTAATGGAGGACATTTAATATGATTGGTCATAATATCTCTGATCAACATAATTAAATAGTATTTGCGTCAAGTTTCAAGCGGTTTTAATCCAAACGAAAGACATTACGTAGAGCGTAAAATTTCTTTGGATTTCAAACTGTACAGCAATACTCAAGCACAGATATTACCAGAGAATTATAAACTGATAGTAGAATATAGGAATCGTTAAATTCTTTGGTATTCCTTTTAATGAAACCTAGCATCTGGTTAGTTTTATTAAGCATAAAATCATAATGGGGAAGAAACGATAGATCGACCAAGATAGATTGATAGACCAAGATAGATTGAAAATTCGTATTAAAGGCTAAGCTAAAGCAATCGCACATTTTTTTAAAAGATGGAATTTCATCTGGGGTCCACTTTTGTTCAAATCTTGGCCTACCAATGTTTCTTCTACTTCCGTTGGGAAAAGGTCAATAGAGCCAATGTCAAAACATTTGGTTAAGTTTGGAAGATCTGAACATATTATAGAAGTTAAACATATTCTGATGAATTAACTGATCTAAAATATTTCGCAAATAAGTTACAAATTACGTGAACTTCACTAGTAGTTGTGTCGAGGTACCTCATACAGCTTGGGAGTCCGAAAGATTTTCCTTTGGTATTTAAAAATTTCCAAAAGCCTTTACTATCTTTTTTAGATCATTTCCTATCGATAGAATGTAGTTATGATACAGAAACTTGTTCCATTAGTCAAATTTACGTTGGCAGACTAAATAATTGGTACGAAAATTTAGATTTTCTTTGTTTTTTTTTTAAATTTTGTACGCTTTATTTTTTTGATTTTTGAGGTTAGTTAATCTCCTATTGTACCAAACTGAATTTGAATTAGCTATGAAACTTTTAACAGGTACATACTTTTCAACTGCGTTTTTCAAAATATTTGTAAAAATAGCGTAAATATTTTCTAAATCAAAATCTTTAAATATATTAAACCACGAAATTGTTGAAAAATACTCGATCATTGCATCAAAGTTAGCCTTTTTAAAGTCATAAACAATTATGTTACTAACATTTTCATTTTTTAGATAACAAAATAAAATAAGATCTCCTTCAATTGCAAGATGATGGAGTGAATTTTTTATAAAAGGTAACATAGATTTTTCAACTAAGATACAAAATTCCTTGTCGACAAATACCAGATCCAAAATTCGATTTAGATTATTAAATTGATAGTTAATTTGAATTAAATCATACTGGCTTAAAAAATCAATAACTGATGACTCAATTTCACTTATTACATTAAAAGGAATTAAATGTTTATCGTCTAAATCTAGACTCCATTTAATGTCACCAAGGTTAAAATCACCAGCAAAAATAACATGTTGTTGTGTATTTAAACTATCCAAAACATTTTTAGAGTTAAGCAAATGTAAGTTATAGAGTTCTAAGGTGCTCCTTGGGGGAATATAACTAGCTAAAACAAACAAATCTGATTTACCTAAGTTTATACAGACAATAAGGTGGTCAAAGTTTGATTCTAACTCAATTTCCCTGCAAGGCAAACTAGCTCGAACCGCAATCAATACTCCAGCTTCCCTTTCCATTCCAGTCTTTAGCTTACATCTGTCTCTTCTAAATACAGTATAGACATCTGAAAAAATTTCAGAATTTAAATGATTTTCTGATAACCATGTCTCAGTTATAATTATAATATCATATATATGTACATGAAGAGAATAAAACATATACTGTCTAATTTAGTTCTTAACCCACATACTTTTCGATAATAGAATGAAAACTTCTTATTTGCAGAATGATATGATGATGTTTTTCTTCATTAATTAAAAGATGAATTTAAAGATGAATTTATTTATGAATTTAAAGATAAATTTATTGATAATGATCCAGCAAGTAGATCTGAAGTAGTTGCAGCAGCAGTAACTTCAGTGACAATATTTATGGATGAAGATGTATTGTTTTGTTTTTATTTGCTGGGTTTATAACTCTGTTGTTTACTTCACATTTGAATTGTCGTCCTTCTTTGGAACATTTACAAGTTGTTTTATTTGCACATGAATAGGCCAAATTGATGGATCCAAGGCCGAATCGAAGAAGTTAGCAGGAATCCCTAGCTTGAAATTTACAAAGCGCAGTGAAGTCAGTTCAGCATCTTTTTTAATTAGCTTTTTACAACGTTGATAGCTTTTAGGAATTTGTATTTTAGCTGCAGTATAATCCATAACATGTTCTTCTGTAACATTGCTGTCTAAACGAGAAAGATGCAAAAATCGCAACTTAGGAACGGATTGCAGTGTAAATTCACCATCAACTTCAGCAGCGGTACCAAATATTTTTTTTTGACGATTATTATTTGTGTTTTTATTTTGCTTCGAGTTATTGATGAAAGTACCTTTTTCCATAGCGATCGCATTTGGGACGGTGGCAACACTGGTATCATTCTCGTCAACAACACCCACATCATCCAGCGACAAAGCAGAAGCATCTTCACCACGAGCTTTAGCAACACCATGAAGAAAAATAGGCACATGTAAATGAATTGTGTACTTTTCGCCAGAAGATAAGAAAGATGCAAAAATGTTTCTTTCCTATTAATTTCCGGTAAAGAAATATTTTTTTTTTTTTTTTGAGTAAATTTGATTTTTTTTTTTTGAGTAAATTTGATTTAATTATGCTTCGTTCTTAATTATTTTTTTCTCAAACTTTGATTTTAAGACATTCGAAGCATTTTTTTTTTAATTTGCTTAAATCAAAGTGTTTTTTCTCATTGAACGTTGTTTTTACTCTGGGTGTATCATTTAGTTCTTTTTAGTACACACATTGACAGCTGTATCATAATAAGTTCGAGAATCGCATTATGCGAGTTCAAAAAGTGATAAAATGAAAAGTGGTTGTGAAAAGTGAAATGATAATTTTTTTATCACTTTACAGATCGCGAATTGACCCCCAGGCGTCCTCTTTTCGAGATAAAATATGTGAATACACACGTCAAAAATTAACCTGCTCAGGAGCTCGTTGAAATTTTAGCAAGTTGTTAATTTTTGACATTTGTTTTGCTGCGTTCTTTTTTACATCTTTTTATTATCGGCCGCGTTCATTATTACATCTTTTTTTTATCGATTGTATCCAAAGCGATCTGTATAAATTCGTGTTGTTGTGAAACACTGTTTATGCATTTATATAAATACTGAGACACACTTGAATGAAATTCGTTGCAATTTTGTATTAAAGGAACGACAAATAAAATATTATATGTATTATGTGACCTGCGTTGTCTTACCGAAATGTATTGAGGTATGTGGGCTTTAGGGCCAGTCTTTTCAGCCCTGATTATTTGTAACTATTGATTATTTCAGTTGTTAACCATATATTTTGTATGTGTTTCTAAGCTTACCGGCCAGAGCTGAAAAGACTGGCCCTTAGGTCAATGAAAGGTGTTTTTTATTAATTAATGCGACCGACGTTTCGAAAGTGTTTACGTCAGTGTTGCAAAGCGACTTACAATTGTACTTTTTTTGATACTATATTGATTCTCTCCTCAATTGCAGGAAGTTATCTTACTGAAAAATGCTTTGCAATACCATATTTGCTTTCAGACATTGTATTGAGTTAATGCGGAATTTCTCACTAAATCCCCACATTGAACTGTAAGACGCTGACTTTTGAAAATGTAGTTTTAATTTTTGAGTGCTATCGAATAATACTTATTTTATTAGACTACCTTCCTATATCAATCACACACAATAACTCCTGTGCCCTCTTGGGATTACAGAATTCTGTGGTCAGATGGAAAAATGTTATAGGCAACAGACATTTTTTCAAATATTACGTGCATTGTTAATGCTCAAAATATCGTGAAAAACAAAAAGTCTCCGGCATTAGGATAGAAGATTTTGATGAAATCAAAAAATTGAAAAAAATCTACCTACATTTTTGAGTTTTTGTATGTGACACCAAAGAGTATTACGTTTGGAAATATGTATCTAAAAGCTCAAAGCTTGCTTTCTATTTCGCACTCATCGTTTTGAAAGGATTTTCTCTTATCAAAACCTTAACACAAAGAAGTTGCGCCATCGACTGCAAATCCATCTACCTATCTTAAAAAACATCTTTCAAAACGTATAAAAACTATAAAAGGAGCTTGTTGAACAAAATTTACACTATAATCATTGAATATAAGCTTTAAAACAATTTAATGCAATACCTAAAACGAAAGTTACTTATTATAACATATTCAAGTATAGGCAAATTCGATTTGCGGCTTAATTGCAGCTAGAACACAAAATATGAATTCCTTAAGCAAAAACGAGTTGGTTATGCTTACTTTTGAAAAAGAAAATTCCCTCTTTAAAGGAATACTTAATTCGAGATAATATAAAAGTATATGCACATGTGTTTAAAACACTGAGAGAAGGATTCGTTTGCCAGCAGTTTTTTTCACTTTATCAGCAGCAAGCTCTTATTTTCTTGTTGGACTAAAGAATTGTATATGGATTTGTTTCCATTTATGGATTTGTTTCCATTTATGGATTTGTTTACATTATCATTTTTTTTTTTTTTTTGATATTTTGTTTGTTTTTTTTTCACATGTAAACATTTCTAGAGATCAGATAAGAATTACTGTGCAACAAATCTGAAGTATGTAGTTTTCATTTGTTGGCTATTAGGCCCAGTTTTTCAGTGCTAGATCATCCCAGGGTTAGAGTTAAACTCGAGTTAACCCCAGAAATAACCTTTTTCAGTAAATTTTAAGCCCAGAGTCAGTTACAGGTTAATCCACCTCATTTGGTGAGTTAACTTTGATTGCAGCTCCTTTAAATAATAATAAAAAAAAGAGAAACTGCTCTTGAAAAAATTTGCCTTCAAACGAACTCGTTTTTTAAAATACGTTTGCAACTCTCGAATTTCTAACTTCTTTACGTTTGTAAGGATTATTTTACATTTACTAGTATTGAAATAACTTTGAATGAACTGTTTTTCTATCGCTCCTAAAAATATTTGTTACGTGCCAACTCATAAAAATAAATTATTTCTCTCAGTGTATGCAGCATTGTTAGCAGCAAGTATGGACGCCTGTTTCAACCTTTCCAGGCATTAGTGGGCAATAGGTAGGCAAGCATCCAGCTTTTTGTTTCCTTGGTGCCTTGGCCTTGCAGGTGTGCCAGTAGAAATTGTGATGAACGCGCGGCGGAGGCGCGAAATCAGCTACTGGCTGATTTATATTTTTATATTTTTATCTGAGATTTTTCAATGTGTTCCTTTTTTTCTAGCCTAGATCACCATTAACATGGTGTCTCCACCAGCAAGATTTCATAGATTACCATCTGCCACTTTCCATAGAAAGAAAGATTTCTAGAATGCTATAAAATGTATGGTGGGCATTTGCTGCTAGCATACTATTTCAGTGCAATTACACAGAAAACAGAAAAGTCAATATAAAAATGACAACTCATAGAATACTATCTCTAGCATGCTATGAGCTGAGCAAGATATAGCAAGAAATTTTTCATAGAACACTATTTGCCGTCTCCAGAATAGAATCCTATCTTGCATTCTATGAAATCTAGATCGTGGAGACACCGTGTAAAGGTCCGAAAGTACCTATATATAATATGTGATGTGGCTATGTAATTATACCATTGAGTTTATACACATAGAGAAATAATTTGTTATTTTTAAATAATGCTCGTAGGATGTCGTTACTATCGACTTGTTTTTTTGTTTACTCTTGTAGCAATTATTATTGAGTTAAAATGCAAGAGAAGTAAAGAAAAACCAAATACAAATGTATGGAGAAGAATTTTGTTCGCTTCGGGTTGAGTGTTTTTTTTGTTATAGGGAATTAGGGCAATAATAATTACTCGATATGTTCATTAAGCAACATCTACTTTGGTAAGTTTGAAACCATCTTGATTACTCTATGTGTATAAACTCAATGGGCCATATTCGTAGATGTTTGACAAGTTCTTATTAAGTTGTTTTTAGGTTAACTCGAGTTTTTGCTATGCATAGAAAATTTAGACCCGAGTCTTCACGAAAAACTCGAGTTTAACTTTAAACTGGACCGAACCCATGTTTAAGTTGTAATTAACTCTGATAAACGTCAGAAATAGATACACAAATGAAATAATTTATTAAGGTTCGCGAGTGATTTTCTTTCTTGCAAATAAAATGTTGGTAATTATGTACCACTTAACGAACAAAAAGAAACCAAATACATAAATAGATAGTAATATTTCTACATATCTACCTACCTACATTAAGACAAATTTCAGCGGAATATAGGTATATTATTCACGCAGATGAGGATCAGGATATAATTGTGCAATAAAATAATCGAGATGGAGAAACTAGATAGTGTGAAATTTTATCAGACATTTTCTTAATTTGAATTTTATAATTTTCTGTTCCTAGACAAAAATTATCAAAAACAAATATCGTAAACATTTGACATGTATTGTTTTCAACCTGTCATGCATTGTTTTCAACCTTTCTTTTCCTTACTTAATAAAAAATCAATCTATGCCACTCACTCCATTTGTGGAACCAAAAATTTTAGACACGTTCCACTCGTGTTTTACTAAACAGAGTAGGAAAAACATCTATGCATAACAACTGTGTCTAACCTGAGTGTTAACGTTAAACTCCAGTTTAGAAAAATTTAAGTTTATAATATGTCTATGAATATGGGCCAATGTTTATACCATTGACGTACTAGATATGGACCGCCAGTCGGTTGAAATTTTCATACAAACAGCCAAGAAAAGTTGTCTCAGCTAAAACAGCCTAAAAACGCCATCATCTTTTAGTGCTAAATACGTGTACTAATTTCGCCATTCGAATTTAAATGAAAACGATAATATATTCATCTGTAAGTAACTCATGGCATAAGGAGTGGATGTGTGTGTTTTGTAAAATAAAAATAGTTTGATAATAATTTTCACCAAAACATTTCAATAGTAAATAATTAATTAAAAAAATCATATCACTGCTACGCTGATTCCCTGCTAGTAGTTTATGGAGCCCCTAGTTATGTTGGAACACGCGTGAAGTTGGCTACTGGCGGTCCATACCTAATACGTCAATGGGTTATACTTACATGTAGCTAGCTAACTTTGTTTTTGTTTATTAGGTACCTATTCTGTATGCATCTATCTATAACAGAAATATTTTCACTTTTTTGAGATTTTTTTTTTGTTCTGAAATTGAAAAAACTAAAAAGAACAAGACATCTGAACAAAATACAGAAAAAAAGATAACTCATGATTATTATTCGTGTTCTCTTGTAGAGCTACTAAGCCATCGGCTCCAAAGACGCGGAAACAACTTTTTTGTGGTCTTGTGGTTGGGATCTCTTTTTGTTGGAAATTTAATCAGCACAGCTCTATCTCATACATATAGAGAACTTAATTCCTTTTAGGTGCCCTTTTTTCAGAATTCTCACAACGAAAAACAGAACAGAACATGATGGTACTATGGTAGCGCCGCCGTAGTGCGACGAAAACAACGGGACGAGATTGTGGCGCTTTCTTTGGCTGTATCTTACTGTTACTTTTGCCACATTTGAGTAACCAGTCTATAAATTTAAAGAACAGCCCGATAGTGAAAAGTGTGATGATGGTTTTTATAATGAACTATATTTGGGTCAACCGAATGAAAAAGCAAAAAGAAAATAAATTGTGAGAGAATTTCCCTTGCAGGCTTTTTATCTAGCGGATTTCTTTTAGTTTTTAGATTTACATCTTATTAGTGTAGTATTGTATATAAATTTCTATAGTTCCTACGACCATGAATAATAATCACCGCGCCATCTAATGTAACTTGTGTATAACATATGTAGCTATTTGGAAGTTCTCCCATTTACTAGTTGTCAATTCTGTTTTAAACATACATAGGTATACAATTGTTGTATATGATTTTTTGTTTGGTTTACGACTTTTGTCAATGAAACGGATTTGACTTTAGAGAAATCATCTTTTTGAAAAGTAAGTTTCAAATTTTCTTTGTAGGATGTCGTTACTATCGACTTGTTTTGTTTTTTACTCTTTTAGCAATTAGCTATTCTTGAGCAAGAGAAATATGGAAAAACAAATACAAACGTATGCAGAAGAATTTTGTTCGTCTCGGGTTCAGTGTTTTTTATTACAGTGAATTAAAGCAATAATAATAATTTATTTATTTATTTATTTATTCATCTATGATTTAAGCAATCTACAGATATTACAAAATTGTTCTTAAGATAAAAAATACAGATCTATGCATATTTTTACAAATTACTTAATACTACCATTAATTGTGATTTGAACGTTTGTCTTGGCAAAGTGATATCAAAATCAATATAAACAATATTATACAATTTCAAACAACTTGTTATAGGATCACGTGAACCATAGGAGGTGCTACCTTATTGACCTTTGAGGTGCATAAATGTTCAAAAGAAAGACCAAACTCCCACAATCCACAGAAGCGCCCATTAAATCACGCACAAACATAATGCTATAAATATTGTGTCTCATTTCCAGAGACCGCATACCAAACAATAAACATTTAGAAACATAAGAAACCCGGTTGTTCGTATTAACAAAAAAACCACGACGAGCAAATCGCAAAATTTTTTTTTTTAATTTTTCAATCCGGGTTACCTATATTTTTATGTGATGGTGGATACCAAACAGAAACTATACAACAATATTCAATCGTAGGACGAACCAAACTACAAAACAAAGCCTCTAGAGTATATGGATCTATATTCCAAGGAATTTCTCTTAAGGAAACCAAGTGCTGAATTCGCTTTAGAAACTACGTAATCAAAGTGGAGTTCAAACGAAAGCTTTCGAAAAAAAGAACTGGTCCCAAATGGCTTCCCTCAGTAACACCAGAACTTATGGATTTAATCCTCGGAAACACACAATTTATGGCTATAAATTGTTTTCGCCCAGATAGGTTAGATGTAGTCCACTTAAAAAAAAATCCAAAAAATCATAATTTTTCTAATTTTTTTAAGAGCACATATATATGGACTCTACTAAAAGCCATCTTAAAATCACGAACCTGTTTCTGCTGTTCAAGTACTGTTGTTGATAGAACTGCCTTGCAGAAAACCATGTTGAAAGTCACTTATTCTACCTCTAACTTCTGCAGTAAGTTTATTTTTTATTAGACAACCTAGGATCTTAGATATTACCGATAACTTCGAAATAGGTCTATAATTCGATATCACATCTTATTTTACTACTCTTAAATACAGAAAGGAACACTTCTGAAGACATTAACTTATTGAATAAGATCTGTAGTGGAAAGGAAAGTGGACTAGCACATTGCTTAAGAACAATAGGAAAAAATCCCAAAATTATCATCAATCTCAAACTCAAACATACCACAGTATATTTGTTGAATTAATTGGAAAAAAATCCTCAAGGCTTAGAAGAAACATGATCACAGTATTTCATAGTTGTTGCAAAACCAGTATTGCGAGGTTTTGAATTAAGAATTTTCCAAAAAAATTTTGTATTATTTTTAAGAGAACAATTCAATGATTGAACATGAGAGCTGTAAAGGAATTTTGAAAGAAATAAATGTTTTTCGCAAATAGATAAAAAGCTACCAGGTGGAATATAGCTAAGGATTATCAGCAAATTACCATACATAGTGTTACTATTTGCATTTATGTATAAAGAAACAAAGTTGTTCAATATTTTGTTTTCCATTGATAAAATTAACATCAATATCAACAGACGTAGCAATAAGGTGTCGACAAACGGCTACAAGTAGTCCACCACCACGTTTTTTTTATTAATATCAAAACGGTCAAGACGAAATACAGAGAAATTAGAGATATTTAAAAGCTCTTCTGTCATAATATGTTCATGCATCCAAGTTTCAGTGAATGCGATAATAATATATTCGAGACATCCAAACGTCCATAATTATACAAAAGCTCACTCAGTTTGAACAAAGACCTTCCATATTTTGATAATAAATTTTTAGTTAATTTCGTGTTCGAGGACGAGGGAGGCATACAGTTGATATTATCATTGATATTAAAATGCTGCTGGTGGCTGTTTTAGTTTTAAGTTATTTTAAATATTTCTAAGTATTTTAAGTACTTTTAAGTTATTTACGTATAATTATTACGTATGTTTTAGTTTTATTTAGGTTAATTTAGTTTTATTTAGGTAAAGGGTAGTTTTAAGTGTTTTATATAAAATAAATGTCACAAAAAAACGAGTTTTTTTAAGAATTTTCTCGTTTAGTTTTAAGAAATATTGAATTTTAGTTTAAGTTAGTTTTTGTCGAAAGGCATTTTTAATATATAGTTATAGTATAATTTAGAGCGCCCGCATGGGGCCAGTAAGTTAGTTAAGTTATTCTGTAAGCTAGTTTTTAAGGTTTTTGTCTAGCATTTAAGTAGTTATAAGTTGAATTAAAAATAAAAATTGAATTACAAAAAAAAAAAAAAAATCGATGGTGATGGCGAACATGAAGGCGTTGTTGGTGAAGGTGGACCTGATGAAGAAACAGTAGAGATGAAAGCTGGAGAATGGTGATAATTGTGTTCTAAACACTGATGGGTTTTAACGTTGGGTCTTGTAACGAAACTTTGCTCCGTATTGAGAATGGTTCGTTTGGTATCTGGGTCACCGAAGAAACAGTTTTTGATTTCCAGTTTTTTGTTGAAAATTTTAAATATTTTACTTTCATTCCAGAAGGCCAAATGTTGGCTGAGAGCATTTTTGCAGCGTGATGAAGAGGAACTCCTACTTTAAAGTTAAAGAATTTTAAGTCCGCAACATTTATTGATTTATTCACAAGTTTATAGCAAGAATTATCATTGATGTCTGCATTAATTCTTTTACTTACAAACGATTTTATTTCATCTTCAGTGTTTTGGGAAGAAAATTTAGAATTATGGAACCATTTTTTATTTTGATCAACAATTACAATGTTAGAGCAAATATTAAGCGCTCCAGTTCCAATGCCACAATTACTCGATATGCTCATTTAGCGACATCTACTTCAGTGAGTTTGAAACCATATTGATTCCTCTATGTGTATAAACTCAATGGTCGGAACCACAGGTCACCAACTCGTACTTCTCCGCCTCCTCCCGTAGAAAATTATTAAATTAAATTATTTTTACATGCGCTTTCCTATACGTGAATACCTACGTGTGAACAGCTAAATGCAAAATTGTAAGAATGTGTTGTTTTGCCAAATTTGACAGTCCCATTTGAAATGCACGGGTACACATACAGAGTTAAAACTTTGCAGTTTCGAAAGTATGTAGTGAGTGGAGCCTCCTGAGATGATGTTCTATTTATTAATTGTATAGTAAATATTTTAATAGTTATCGCATAACTTAATTTCCCCCGTGGCCATCTATCGGTAGAACACTGGCTTGAACGCCTTGTGTTTGGATATTTCATATACTTAAAAAATTTGGGAAATAAAACAGACCAACCGATTGGAAAAAGACCGAGAACAATGTATGGGAAATTTCAAAGAGTGAGAATTAGATGTGTAATGTGTATCATATGAATTTGCGTTGTAATGAATGTTTTCTCTCATTTATTTTCTTTTTTGTTGACGAAAGAGTATAGGAAATTAAATACAATTCCCATGATACGAAACTATATAATTTTTGTTGTTAAAAGTGTTAATTCTTGAATACAGATACTAGGATACGAAATTTTTATTTTTCTTGAATACAGATACTAGGATACGAAAGGATACGAAAATATTATCGGCTCTCTCTCAAACAATTTCAATTTATTTTATTATATGTCTTTCTTGTCCATCGCTTTATTGTTGTAGTTTTACTATTGTTTTCATATACAATGGTCTGAGTGTAATTCATAAATACATATTATTTTGATTTCAAACTAAACTGGAAGTTTGGTAATAGTCCAGTCGATATCTACAACAATGCATAATCTCAGGAAGCAAAAGCTCTAGTTTGTTGTTTTATAATTTTGTCCCCTCTCAAATGAAAGCTGCAATTTTTTTGATGGCAGGTAACAATAATATTGTTTTTATTAATGAGATTTGTTTAAGAATATATGAGAATATTTTCCTCAAACTTGTTTATAGAAATTTTAAATTATTTTAATTATTAATTGTGTAACTATTTGCCAAACTATGTACTAATTAAGCTAATATTATTGTCAATTTATTTTTTCACTCAATTCTTTTTAAATTTAATTTGTTATGTTGCACTCAATGTATAACAGTTGAGACATGAACGTCTTTCATGCTCAATTACTCGGTCACTTGGATTTCGACCTGCAAGCAGCTAAATACCTTCTTTTGCCATTAAACATATATGTATGTACATACATTAAAATTGATACCTAGGCTGTTTTTTTTTTTTTTTTTGGGTTTTTGTATATTCGTTTGTCCTTTCGACTTTCATGTGCTGGTCCTTCTTTTTTTTATAAAAATAATTGCTTAACAAGATTGTTGCAGTGCAACAAACAGGGTAGATTTCCCTGTCTGTGCTGTGACTGCACAGTAACCGTTGTCTTAGAACCAGTCCACGAAACTGGAATGTGCAATAAAGTAAATTGTTGCGTGAAAGAAATCAAAATGCCGAAAATCCAAAAACACACGATAACAGGAGCAATTGGTTTTTGAAGTAGCTGCACTTAGCCATTAGTAGTAGAGTGGTAAATCCATTCGTACCGCCACACTTTTAATTGAAACAGTGTTGTATGGCAAGAATCAAGATATACAGAATAGAAAGGTAATATATTCCCGCACATTGTTTTGTGTATGTTCTGCGCATGTACGTCATCTGAATTATTATCGTTTGACAGCTGCGCTTCCTTTCTTTCATTTCGCTTATGAATAATATCGCGTGTGTTGTGTTTTGAAAAAGAAAAAATTTGTGAAATAAAAACTATGGCGGTTTGTTCAGTTTTCGGTTATGATACCAATAATAATAAAAAAAGTAAACAATATAAAAATAAAGTAAATAATGTGCCTGTGAAACTATTTCGTTTTCTGAAAGATTTGGAATTGGCAAAAGTTTGGCAGAATAAATGTGTCAGAAAAGATAAAATTAATGTGCAAACGGCCTACATTTGCTCAAAGCATTTCACTCGGGACAAATATATTCGCAACTTGCAACATGAACTTTTGGAATATTCACCAAAAAGTTGCAAAAAACTGAAATCCGATGCCATTCCTACAGAAAATCTTCCATTCGCCAGCGTTTTAAATCGAAAATACCAAACATAGAGATTCTTGCTGATAAGGAAGATACCACAGGATTAAAATGGACAAATGTCATCAATAAAGGGGGTCTTCAGAAGCCAAAGTTAGATTTAATTTTCAACAAATTTAACAATATCCAGGAAGAAGAATACGCTCTCGAACCATCTGAAGGCTACATACAAAATTTGTTTTCTTTGGCAGCCGACTGCTCTTTGGATCCTGAAATGATAAGAACTTTCTTTAGGTGTAAAATGTATTTTAGAATCAGAATTCAAAATCAAAACATAATAAACAATGTTTGGAAGAAAAAAGATCAACTTAAAAGAAAATTAAATAAAATCTGTTCTTAAAGTTATACCTAACGTGTTATACTTTTTTTTTATTAAATATGATAATTTACGCAGAAATACATAAATGGGTAAGTTAAAGGTGTCGCAGTTATTCGTTGAGAGATGAAAACTTATTGCAATCTGCATCTCTTGTCACAAACATTTATTTACTTTTATATTAAAGTCTACACTCACTTCAAGAAATAGAATTCGAGTGACGTCACACAAAAGAGGGAGATAGGATAACGACATGCGCAATATACTACCTTGTTTTCTGTATATCTTGGGCAAGAATTATTTCTTTTGATCAAAGGCGTCCGCAGGGAGGAAAGAGGGGCCACTTGCCCCCACCCTTCCGGCTCACAACATTTTAACAGGTTTAAATTAGGAATTTTGACTTATCGGAAATGTTCTTGCAAAGTACTATCATTTTGCTCCCCTTTGTAGACAGTACAATCGTTTACTGATCATAAAAATCGATTCAATTTTTCATTTAGTCCTTAAAAAGTTTTCACATAGGTAACACTTTAACTCAAAACAAATAATATTATTTTTGTTTGCAAAAAAAGAAAGATAATTCTATTTTCTATACAAAAGGTTTCCAAACTTTTGAGTGATGAGAGCCTAAGAGTCGTTTTCTTAATATAAGATACAATATACCTTAAGGGTATCATCATCATCATCATCATCATCATCATCATCATCGGCTCGACAACCGGGGTCCGGTCCTGGCCTCCTTCAACAAGTCTCTCCACCTATCCCGGTCTCGAGCCGACGCCATCCAGTTGCGCACCCCAAGGCTCCGGGCGTCCTGGTCTACGCCATCTCTCCAGCGCAAGCATGGTCTACCACGCTGTCGTCTGCCATAGAATGTACCACAAAGAACTTTCCGAGCAGGTTCCTCTTCGCTCATGCGAGCTAGGTGCCCTGCCCACCGAAGTCTACCGAGCCTAATTTTTGTCACTATATCTGCTTCAAGGTAGATTGCGTACAATTCATGATTGTACCGTCTCCGGAATCGTCCTTCCTCACATATGGGGCCAACAATTCTCCTTAAGACTTTTCTCTCGAACGCGGCTAAGAGGTCAGAGTGCCTTTTGCTAAGCACCCAAGTCTCGGATCCATATGTGAGTACTGGCAGAACCATGGTCCTGTACAGCAGTAGTTTTGAAGTTATGGTGAGATTTCTGGATTTGAAGAGCTTTGACAGACTGTAGTAGGCTCTGTTGGATTTGAGAAGCCGCCCGCGTATTTCTTCTTCTATATTGTTATCGGCTGCTACTATTGACCCAAGGTATTTAAAGGATTGCACCACTTCAAATTCGTGCTCCGCTACCTTGATTGTTTGACCAACTGTTCCTCTCGCATTCAACGCCACCATGTACTTTGTTTTACCTTCACTAATGTGCAGCCCCAGATTTTGTGCCGCCTGCTCGATCTGGATGAAGGAATCGTGTACAGCTTGCTCGGTTCTTCCGATGATGTCGATGTCGTCTGCGTAAGCCAGTATCTGGCTGGACCTGTTGACGATGGTCCCTCTTGTTGCCGTGCCAGAGTCACGGATTGCTTTCTCCAACGCCAGGTTGAAGAGGAGGCAGGCCAAACCATCCCCTTGTCGGAGTCCATTAAAGATGTTGATTGGTCTGGATAGCAATCCGGCTATTTTTACTTGGCTTGTTACGTTGGTCATGGTCAACCTACATAGTCGTGTCAATTTATTTGGGATGCCGAATTCTCTCATGGCACCTTAAGGGTATGTAGGACTTAAATTCAGTTTTTTACTTGCGATTAAAGCTACTATAAGGCAAGTTATGAATTCGTGCAAAAAAAAAAAAGCTTTAAGATAACAAATAAACATGACCTTACGATGATAGCGAAGTCGAAAAAAGTGGTTCTGGCTATTCTGTCTGTTAATCTGTCTGTTTGTTTTTGTAAAGTCAATTTCCTCTGTAACATTCGCATGGATGGAAAGAGGGAACACAGATTGAACCTTTCGCATGAAGCGGCTCGGCAGGCGGCTTAGTAGCGGCCTACATTTGAAGTAAATTATCTTTAAAGGTTAGATTTCAGAGACAGTTTTTCAATTCATAATAAAGAATTCAGAAGACCGTAACGGTTTCACCGACATAATATCCCGCGCTACGCTTTCCCGCAAAAAAAATTCTCTTCTCAAATTCTCGAAAGCAGTTTTTTAGGTAGGTACCTAGTATGTATGTATGTACAATGTACATACATACATAAATATTCATATTTGACTCTTTTCAATATTTTGTGAATTTAAGAATATTCTACCCGATGCGCAATATCTCTTCCAACGTTGTTGGAATTTTAATAGCGGGGAACTATACACGAAATTATGTGAGTCGTCCTATCGCTACGCAGGCAAACGTTTAATGGGAACCGTACGCTGGAAAACGTAGCCAACCCAGATTCCACTATAGAATTTCATTTTATGTAGAATTTCATTTTACCGTAACCTACCTATAGTTACAAAAAAAAATATTTGTTGTCAGGCTTTTTTCTCAAAAATAATGCTTTTTACTCTTGAATGTCAGGCTTTTTAACTTTTGTCGATGGTAACCCTAATTCCCGCCACTAAAGATATTTTAGACTGTTGAAACCGTTATTCCTAAAAAACAGTTTAAATATAAAACCATATAAAACTTTTTTTTCAAATTTTGACTTTCCCGTTAACGACTCAGCGGGTCTTCTAAATTTGATACTCAAAATTTTTCATAAAAATATTTTAAAAAAGTTGTTTGAAAATAAATTGATTTTCTCAAATATTGGAAAATAAATGTTCTATGGGTACCGTTAGCCTTGACAATTTTTTTTTTAATATAACAAAATGCAATTTAAAATAAAACTATCGTTAACTCTTTTTTTTTAAGAAAATCGTTTTCGAGAATGTTAAACTTTTTTATAATGATTACATTGCATGTACTCTGTACGAAGGTGCTGATATAGAAAGACTGACAGAGAGACAGACAGAATTTCAAGAGCCATTTTTTTGATTTCGCAATCATCGTAAGGTCACCAATTTTTGTTTTACCTATGTATGTACATAAACATTTATAATCGCAAGTAAAAACTGAGTACAACATCGCTTTAAAAATTGTATCAATATATTTTGAATTCCCCTCCCCCTTGGGAAAAATCATGCGGCACCTATGCTTGAAACAGTTTTAACTAGCACATTACTTAATAATTTGTATAAAAAAAATTTGTTAACACATTTCAAAAACGCCAATTAAAGTGCTAAATAGTTTGTATTTTCTAATTTTTTTTAAAATTAAAATCGATTAATTCGTTCACGCGATAGCTCAAGAAACAAATAACGGGTCTTTGGGAGGTCGTTAATAGGCTTGCAACAAATTTTTTTTACAACTTAACAAATCACAATCAGAGAAAAACCATCTGTAATTTTATTGAACAAAATTGTTGGAGCCGTTTTCGAGAAAATTAAGCTATTTGCAGGTACCTACCGTTATTTTTTGAGCTTCTCTAAGGAATGGTCTAGGGTAAAAGCGAGTGAGATGACATACCTTTTTTGTTTTTCAAATATCTTCGAAAATAAACAATATTTCTTTATTTGCATGTTACATACATATTCTTTATTCAATTATGCATTTACTATTAAACTTACAATTTTTTATAAATATCATATTTATTTTTTTAAGAATAAATAAGAAAAGTATTGAAAAAAAACCACCTCTCCCTATAGGGTGGGGGAGATGGCATACCCTGGTGGGTGAGATGGCGAGCATTAATCATGTTCACCTGTGGCACATAATGAACGTAAGCACTCATTTCTTTTTTTGTGGACTTGGAAAAACTATTGCAAATGCTTATACATATTCACTAACACCCTTATTCACTTTTGCGTTAGAACATTTCAAATAAATTCAGTCGTTCAGCAACCGTGGAAGTGTGCACATCGTTGGCGACTTTCATAGTGGAAATTTTACTAAGAGGCGCGAGTGCTTATAGTAGTGATTTAGATCTTCCAAAACCAAGTGGCAAGTTAGCCTAGGTGGTAGAGGAGCAGTCCTCCTGAAGGGAATCGAATCCTCTACGGATCCGCAGGCGCTCTTAGCTGAGCTCCGTCAAGTGGCGAGCGACGATCTCGATTTTATCGGGGTCAGACCGTTTACCACAGTCAAAGCCAGACCGGAGAAACGGAAGTTACCATTCTTCCTAGTTCAACTCTCGCCCCAAAGTAAATTGAGTGGTCTAAGGAATATAACAGTCCTGGATTACCAAGTTGTACGATGGGAAAAATTAAACAAGCAGAAAGACATGCTTCAATGCATGAACTGCCAAGGGTTTGGACACATTGCAGTTAACTGTGGTATGGACCCAGTCTGTGTTAAATGTGGAGATAACCACAAAACAGGGGAGTGTAAACTCGGCCAAGATAGGGTCACAGATATGACCCAGTTAAAATGTGCTCTCTGCCGAGGCTCCGGGCACCCCGCAAACTATCGGGGATGTCCGAAGTTTCAGGAGATAAAGCAAAACAAAGCCCAAAAGAAAACAGTTGAGGTGAGACGCCCTGAAGTACGCCAGACAACAACTTCCGTCAATCCCGCAATTTCTTACGCCCAAATGGCGTCTGGAAAGGGAAACACGGTACAGCCTCAATCACAGGTAGCCAAACAGGTCCAAGTACCTAAGGCTCCTGTGCCAGAGGCAGATCTGATGCAGGTGTTGCTGACAATTCATAGTCAGTTAACCGACGTGCAAAAACAGATCAGGGAGCAGGCGGCTAGGGTGGATTACCTCTACTCTATTCTGCCGGCAACGCGAAATGGTTAAAGGCGCGCTGCCTGAGCGACCCTTTAAGATCCTAGCTGTGAATGTAAATTCGCTGATTAGGACCGAACGTAGAGCAAACCTCTTTCATTTGCTGCAAGATCAAAGTCCTGATGTGTTTATGGCTAGCGAAACTAAGCTAAATCAGAAACACAAACTGACTAATAAAAATTACAATATCGTAAGAAGGGATCGGCCCAACTCCTCTCAAGGGGGTGGGGTCGCAATCTTCATACGAAAGAGCATTAAACATAAAGTTATATATAATAGTGAAGTGCGAAGATTCGGGTTTGCTAGAAGCCTGCATCGTTTGCATTCCTCTCCAGCAGGGGAAAAGAATGTACGCAATCGCGGTGTACGCACCTGACGCACCTCAGCAAGCTAATTTTATCGCAGAGCTCGAAAAACTTTTCGAATGCTTAAGACTGAACTTGGATGAGAATTATTATCTCATGGCAGGGGACTTAAACGCCAAACATGTAGATTGGGGAAAACAAATACAAAATCCTAGAGGGAACCATCTTTTTAATTGGATGGGTCTATACAGTGTTGAGTGTAGGATCGACCTTTTGGCTACAGATAGACCGTCATTTCTGAGAAGTGGTAGTTTTCTTGATCTTTTACTGCTTGACTCACGACTAGTTGTAACTGACGCAACAAATCAACAGACAAGAAATTGTTTACGAACAATTGAATACGACAGTGATCACTGCGGACTTGCCACCGTAATACAGCTTCCGAGCGAACTTGTGGAATTGGATGAGTATGTGCCTGTGCACTCTTACAATTTCAGTAAGACGCGCTGGCCACGCTTCTCCAACGCCTTGGCAAGAGAAATACGTTCCGATGACATTTCTCCACCAAATGACAGAAACCTGACGAACATTGAGATCGACGGGTTCCTGACTCAAATGGATACGACTATAAAACGAACAATGGACAGAACAATCCCAAAATATATGGAACAAGACCCTACTGGTTTATACAAGAACGCGACAATCGACGCACTACACCGACAAAAAAGTGGACTGCTGACTAGGTTGAAACTTCTTTACAGACGTTTCACGGACACACGTAATCTGGAGATTAGGACATTGAAGTCGTCGATCAAAAACATTAACGTTCTGATTAGACAAAACTATAGATTATCTGTTAATTTATATTGGGATAACAGAACTCGGGCTGTTAATTCTAGCGACCCTAGTATGTTTCCCCAAATAAATAAGATATTTAGAAGAAATGATCAAAACGATCTTCCATGTCTTAAACTCCAGAGGACAACAGATAACGAAGACGTACTAACGATTGCGCGAATTGATCCGGAAGATGCGGTTTTCGATGATAATTTTTATATGATAGAAGATCCTCAGGAAAAGGTAGAAGCTGTAGGGGCTGCTTTCCAGCAAGTGTATAAGGTGAATTCTAGCATTCGTCCGAATCATGACCTGGAGAACAGAGCCTTGCTGCACAATTTCTATCTTGGAAATAACATAACGCAGTGGCGATCTGAGAATACTGGTTTCACCGGGTTCAATGACGAAAACTTGACAAACGCCACCATCGCCGAGCGAAATGGACCCAGTTCATTGTTAATTTCGAAGGTAGAACTTCAGTTAATTTTTCAAACATTAAAGAAAAAGAAATCTGCAGGGGTCGATGGTATACCCAACGTTGTGTTACGACATCTCCCTGAGGAAGCAATAGGCATTTATACCACACTGTTCAACAACGCATTGAATAATGCATATTATCCAGTAAGTTGGAAAACAGCTGTGGTCCATCCTCTCCCCAAAAAGGGAAAGGACAGCTCCAATCCGAAAAATCTTCGGTCGATAAGTCTTCTTCCAAGTATCAGTAAGGTATTCGAAAGGATTCTCAATAGAGCTCTGTTCAAGTGGGCTGAGGACAAGAATATTATTCCAGACAATCAGTTTGGCTTTGAGGCGGGACATGACACTATTCATGCCGAGTCTAAGTTAGTTTCTGATGTTCAATGGAACAAAGCGAAAATTCAATGCACGGGTGCCGTTCTGGTTGATTTAGAGAAGGCTTTTGAAACCGTATGGTTAGAGGGTCTTTATCTGAAATTAACTAGATTTGGCATAAGTAAACCACTGTTATATATGCTTCATGACATGCTCAATGATAGAAAGTTTGTTGTCAAAAGTGGCAATGTAACTTCTACCACAACTTTTAATATTAAAAACGGTCTACAGCAGGGAGCTGTGAACTCGCCGATTCTTTTTACACCAGCGATCTGATAGGTAGTCTCACTCATGCGATTGCGTATGCCGATGACCTTGTAGCGTACAGGACGGGTCCAAAAGCTGAATTCATCAGAATTCTCTTGCAGCGTGACTTCGACAAGATTCAGCGATATTGTGATGACTGGAAGTTAAAAATTAACTTTCAGAAATCAGAAACTATCCTGTTTAGAACCCCTTTGTCTAAGGCTTCTAGGGATACAAGAAAGAACTGGAGAAATCTAGTGATCGTTGGACCAAGTGGACATCAACTGGCGAGTAAAGATGTAGTAAAGTATCTTGGTATCTGGCTAGATCAGTATCTATATTTCAATCGACATATAGATGCTGCTCTGGCCAGAGCTAGGGGAACGTTTGCTCTGACAAGACGGTTGTTTTATAGCAGCCGCCTTGAAAACAGGGTGAAGGTGATTTGCTACATGGCCCTCATCCGGCCGATGATTGCCTATGGGTGCCCTGTGTGGTTTAACGTTGCCCCATCTCAAATGGAAAAGATTCGGGTGTTTGAGAGGCAGTGTCTTAGAACCTGTCTTGGATTACACAGAACACCAGAGTCGGAGTACAAACATTATTATGCCAACGAGGTCTTATACAACGAGGCCAATATAAACAGGATAGATAACTTTTTAATTAAGCTGATTTGGGGTCACATTGCAAGAGCGATGACCTCAGCCAATGGACTTATTTTCGGGGCTTACTACCCCAACAAAGAATATAGTGAGAGCGTTTGTCTTAACGGTTTCATCCCGCCCGAGACATTCCTCTATTTAGATAGTCGGGGGCTGATACAGGATAGATTGGCGGTTCCGTTAATCTACCACGTCGGCCGTAGAACTGTGGATCGGCGAATAATGTATGGTCGAGACGTCGGCTCTGAGAACGGAGCAGAGCGTCTGCGGTTCAGTAGAGCTGTGCCCCTTCGGGACAAAAAGGACTTCGATAAGCAAGTTAAAAAATACTGGTGGTTGGGTGACCACCTTGATATTGATGGTTAGTCAAAGTTGTTGCCTTGGCGGACCTACATATTTCTAAGGTACATTAAGTAGGACAGTGACGGTGGCACCAAAAAAAGATAAAACAAAATCCAAAAAGTTGGTGTTTGTTTGTGGATATGTGCGTGAGCGCATATGTATGCATATGTATGCGCGTGTGTGCATGTCCATAAGCTGATGGCAAAAAAAAAAAAAAAAAAAAAAAAAAAGCTGCTGGTGGCTGTTCTAGTTTTAAGTTATTTTAAGTATTGTAAGTAATTTTAAGTTATTTTTTACGTAAATTTACGTATATTTTAGTTTTATTTGGGTTAATTTAGTTTTATTTAGGTAAAGGGTAGTTTTAAGTTTTTTTATATAAAATAAATGTTATAGGAAAACGAGTTTTTCAGAATTTTCTCGTTTAGTTTTAAGTAATATTGAATTTTAATTTAAGTTAGTTTTTACGCCGCAAGGCATTTTTAATATATAGTTATAGTATAATTTAGAGCGCCCGTATGGGGCCAGTAAGTTAGTTAAGTTATTCTGTACGCTAGGTTTTAAGGTTTTTGTCTAGGATTTAAGTAGTTATAAGTTGAATAAAAAATAAAAAATTGAATTTGGAAAAAAAAAGAGGCGCAGATTTCAGAGTGGAAGGTCGTGGGTTCGATTCTCACCCCGGGCAAGGCCTTTTTTAAATAATTTCTGGCAAGAGGTTTCTAAGAGAAGAAAACAACAGCAGGAACAACAAGAAAAGCAGATGGTCAAATCAACGGGGACATCGAAAGATGTCACAACAACAAGATGTGACAACAAGGAAGACAGTTGGAGGAACATCAGGTGATGTGTCATCCGACAGTCAAGTAGCGGGGCCATCAGGCCAAGCACTAAGAGCAACGGTAGCAGAGCAGTCCAAAGCCCAAAAACCAACAACAACAGCAGCAGCAGGACCAGTAAAGCCCAAAGTGGCAACAACAACAACAACAGCAACGACAACTACAACAACATCGTCATTGGCACGTGCCGAGATCGGAACCAGCAGCATGGCAACTGCAAAGACATCGAGCCCTATTAAAGGGAAAATTACAGGACCGGCATGTGTCGATGAACAAGATCCTCTGAAGAGAAGGCGCTACATAAGGTACAAACCAAACCTAATAGTTAAGAAGCGTACCTCAGATATAGAAGCAGCCAAGAAAATAAGAGGGCGCGGGCGTTCAGCCAAGGCTTCGGCTCAGGCCAAAATACAGAGGCAGCTAGATAGCTCCTCTAACGATGATGAAGAAAATAGCGAAAGCAACGACAACGAAGAAGGCGACGATGAAGCTGAGGCGGATGACAGGCACGTCGAAGAGGCTGATGGAGTGATCGCCGCCGACAAGCCAAACGATCAGGACGCCAGACTAACAGGCGAAGAAAACGCCGCTGACGCAGATGCTGATGACATCTCATACATGTCAGTGGAAGGAGAAGGACGTTACGTCAGTGGCGAGATAGTCGAGCTGTCTGACGAGGAAGAGGACCAGCAAATTGAGGATTTGACGGAGCAGATCTCTTCGCTCATAGAGCTTGTTGAAGCGCTCAAGAAGAAGCAGGAGGCAAGACGGGAGAAGGAGCGCATAGTTGCTCTTGAGCAGTGTACCCGCCAACAAGCGCTCCAAGAGCAAGCTTCGCAACAACAGGAGGCTCCTCAAGAACAAAAACCACTCCCAGACCAGCAGCAGCCACAGAACCAGCAGTCAAAGAAGCAGCCACAGCAACAGCTTCATAAGCCACAACAACCGTCTCAGCAACCACAGCATCAACCTCAGCAACAGCAAGCAAAACAAAAACAACAACAACAACAACCACAACAGCAACGACAACAGACACAGAAGCAGCAACAGCAGCAGCAACAACAGCAACAACCGCAGCAGTCACAACAGCAGCAGACCAAACAGCAGCCGATGCAACAGCAGCAGAGACAACAGCAGCAGTCACAACAACAACAGCAACAGCCACAAGCAAAGAAAGGTAAGGTGCCACCTATTAATACTTATAAAATGCATATAAAAGACACTATTGAAATATGTAGGTCGGTCATAGGCAACAATTTTATAATTAAGCGGCTAAACGCAGACAGGCATTCCATTCAGTGCTCATCTTTAGAGCACTACAAAAAAGTCAAAGACCTTCTGTCTCAAACAAGAACAGAATATTATAGTTTCACCCCGAAGGAAGACAAGCTACAAACAGTCCTGAAGGGTATCGAATCCTCTACGGATCCGCAGGCGCTCTTAGCTGAGCTCCGTCAAGTGGCGAGCGACGATCTCGAGTTTATCGGGGTCAGACCGTTCACCACAGTCAAAGCCAGACGGGAGAAACGGAATTTACCATCTTCCTAGTTCAACTCTCGCCCCAGAGCAAATTGAGTGGTCTAAGGAATATAACAGTCCTGGATTACCAAGTTGTACGATGGGAAAAACTAAATAAGCAGAAAGACATGCTTCAATGCATGAACTGCCAAGGGTTCGGACACGTTGCAGTTAACTGTGGTATGGATCCAGTCTGTGTAAAATGTGGAGATACCCACAAAACAGTGGAGTGTAAACTCGGGCAAGATAGGGTCACAGATATGACCCAGTTAAAATGTGCGCTCTGCCAAGGCTCCGGGCACCCCGCAAACTATCGGGGATGTCCGAAGTTTCAGGAGATAAAGCAAAACAAAGCCCAAAAGAAAACAGTTGAGGTGAGACGCCCTGAAGTACGCCAGACAACCACGCCCGTCAATCCCGCAATTTCTTACGCCCAAATGGCGTCTGGAAAGGGAAACACGGTACAGCCTCAACCACAGGTAGCCAAACAGGTCCAAGTACCTAAGGCTCCTGTGCCAGAGGCAGATCTGATGCAGGTGTTGCTGACCATTCATAGTCAGTTAACCGACGTGCAAAAACAGATCAGGGAGCAGGCGGCTAGGGTGGATTACCTCTACTCTATTCTGCCGGCAACGCAAAATGGTTAAAGGCGCGCTGCCTGAGCGACCCTTTAAGATCCTAGCTGTGAATGTAAATTCGCTGATTAGGACCGAACGTAGAGCAAATCTCTTTCATTTGCAGCAAGACCAAAGTCCTGATGTGTTTATGGCTAGCGAAACTAAGCTTACCCAGAAAAACAAATTGACTAATAATAATTACAATATCGTGCGAAGGGATCGGCCTAACTCCTCTCAAGGGGGTGGGGTCGCAATATTCATACGAAAGGGCATTAAATATAAAGTTATATATAATAGTGAAGTGCGAAGATTTGGGCAGCTAGAAGACTGCATCATTTGCATTCCGCTCCTTCACGGGAAAAGAATGTACGTGATCGCGCGTACGCACCCGAAGCACCTCAGCCTGCTAATTTTATCGCAGAACTCGAAAAACTTTTCGAATGCTTAAGACTGCACTTGGATGAAAATTATTATCTAATGGCAGGAAATTTGAACGCCAAACATGAAGATTGGGGAAATCAAATTCAAAATCCGAGAGGGTACCATTTATTTAATTGGATGGGTCGTCACAGTGTTGAGTGTAGGATCGATCTTTTTGCGACAGATAGACCTTCGTTTCCTAGGAGCGGTGGCTTTCTGGATCTTTTACTGCTTGACTCACGACTTGTTATAACTGACGCAACAAATCAACAGACAAGAAACTGTTTACGAACAATTGAATACGACAGCGATCACTGCGGACTTGCCACCGTAATACAGCTTCTGAGCGAACTTGTGGAATTGGATGAGTATGTGCCTGTGCACTCTTACAATTTCAGTAAGACGCGCTGGCCACGCTTCTCCAACGCCTTGGCAAGAGAAATACGTTCCGATGACATTTCTCCACCAAATGACAGAAACCTGACGAACCTCGAGATCAACGGGTTTCTGACTCAAATGGATACGACTATAAAACGAACAATGGACAAAACAATCAAAAAATATAAGGAACAAGACCCTACTGGTTTATACAAGAACGCGACAATCGACGCACTACACCGACAAAAAAGTGGACTGCTGACTAGGTTGAAACTTCTTTATAGACGTTTCACGGACACACGTGATCTGGAGATTAGGACATTGAAGTCGTCGATCAAAAACATTAACGTTCTGATTAGACAAAACTATAGATTATCTATTAATTTATATTGGGATAACAGAATTCGGGCTGTTAATTCTAGCGACCCTAGTATGTTTCCCCAAATAAATAAGATATTTAGAAGAAATGATCAAAACGATCTTCCATGTCTTAAACTCCAGAGGACAACAGATAACGAAGACGTACTAACGATTGCGCGAATTGATCCGGAAGATGCCGTTTTCGATGATAATTTTTATATGATAGAAGATCCTCAGGAAAAGGTAGAAGCTGTAGGGGCTGCTTTCCAGCAAGTGTATAAGGTGAATGCTAGCATTCGTCCGAATCATGACCTGGAGAACAGAGCCTTGCTGCACAATTTCTATCTTGGAAATAACATAACGCAGTGGCGATCTGAGAATACTGGTTTCACCGGGTTCAATGACGAAAACTTGGCAAACGCCACCATCGCCGAGCGAAATGGACCCAGTTCATTGTTAATTTCGAAGGTAGAACTTCAGTTAATTTTTCAAACATTAAAGAAAAAGAAATCTGCGGGGGTCGATGGTATACCCAACATTGTGTTACGACATCTCCCTGAGGAAGCCATAGATATTTATACAACACTGTTCAACAACGCATTGAATAATGCATATTATCCAGTGAGTTGGAAGACAGCTGTGGTCCATCCTCTCCCCAAAAAGGGAAAGGACAGCTCCAATCCGGCAAATCTTCGGTCGATAAGTCTTCTTCCAAGTATCAGTAAGGTATTCGAGGAGATTCTCAATAGAGCTCTGTTCAAGTGGGCTGAGGACAAAAATATTATTCCAGACAATCAGTTTGGCTTTGAGGCGGGACATGACACTATTCATGCCGCGTCTAACTTAGTTTCTGATGTTCAATGGAACAAAACGAAAAATCAATGCACGGGTGCCGTTCTTGTTGATTTAGAGAAGGTTTTCGACACCGTATGGTTAGAGGGTCTTTATCTGAAATTAACTAGATTTGGCATAAGTAAACCACTGTTATATATGCTTCATGACATGCTCAATGGTAGAAAGTTTTTTGTCAAAAGTGGCAATGTAACTTCGACCACAACTTTTGATATTAAAAACGGTCTACAGCAAGGAGCTGTGAACTCACCGATTCTTTTTAGTATTTACACCAGCGATCTGATAGGTAGTCTCACTCATGCGATTGCGTATGCCGATGACCTTGTAGCGTACACGACGGGTCCAAAAATTGAAGTCATCAGAATTCTCTTGCAGCGTGACCTCGACAAGATTCAGCGATATTGTAATGACTGGAAGTTAAAAATTAACTTTCAGAAATCAGAAACTATCCTGTTTAGAACCCCTTTGTCTAGGGCTTCTAGGGATACAAGAAAGAACTGGAGAAATCTAGTGATCGTTGGACCAAGTGGACATCCACTGGCGAGTAAAGATGTAGTAAAGTACCTTGGTATCTGGCTAGATCAGTATCTATATTTCAATCGACATATAGATGCTGCTCTGGCCAGAGCTAGTGGAGCGTTTGCTCTGACAAGATGGTTGTTTTATAGCCGCCGCCTTGAAAACAGGGTGAAGGTGATTTGCTACATGGCCCTCATCCGGCCGATGATTGCCTATGGGTGCCCTGTGTGGTTTAACGTTGCCCCATCTCAAATGGAAAAGATTCGGGTGTTTGAGAGGCAGTGTCTTAGAACCTGTCTTGGATTACACAGAACACCAGAGTCGGAGTACAAACATTATTATGCCAACGAGGTCTTATACAACGGGGCCAATATAAACAGGATAGATAACTTTTTAATTAAGCTGATTCGGGGTCACATTGCAAGAGCGATGACCTCAGCCAATGGACTTATTTTCGGGGCTTATTACCCCAATGAAGAATATAGTGAGAGCGTTTGTCTTAACGGTTTCATCCCGCCCGAGACATTCCTCTATTTAGACAGTCGGGGGCTGATACAGGATAGATTGGCGGTTCCGTTAATCTACCACGTCGGCCGTATAACTGTGGATCGGCGAATCCTGTATGGTCGAGATGTCGGCTCTGGGAACGGAACAGAGCGTCTGCGGTTCAGTAGAGCTGTGCCCCTTCAGGACAAAAGGGACTTTTATAAGCAAGTTCAAAAATACTGGTGGTTGGGTGACCACCTTGATATTGATGGTTAGTCAAAGTTGTTGCCTTGGCCGACCTACGTATTTTTAAGTATTAATAGGTTTATTTTATGTAGGACAGTGGTGGCACCAAATATAAAACACATTAAATGGCATTTGTTTGTGTGTATGTGCATTTGGCGCTGTTAAATATATATATATATAAATATATATATATTTATAAGCGTGTGCGCATATGCATTGTCTGTTGCGCAAAAAAAAAATGCTGCTGGTGGCTGTTCTAGTTTTAAGTTATTTTAAGTATTTTTAAGTTAATTACGTATATTTACGTATATTTTAGTTTTATTTAGGTTAATTTAGTTTTATTTAGGTAAAGGGTAGCTTTAAGTTTTTATATAATATAAAATGTCTTGAAAAACGAGTTTTTAAAAATTTTCTCGTTTAGTTTTAAGTAATTTTGAATTTTAATTTAAGTTAGTTTTTGCGCCCAAAGGCATTTTTAATATATAGTTATAGTATAATTTAGAGCGCCCGTATGGGGACAGTAAGTTAGTTAAGTTATTCTGTAAGCTAGTTTTTTAAGGTTTTTGTCTAGCATTTAAGTAGTTATAAGTTGAATTAAAAATAAAAATTGAATTTGAAAAAAAAAAAAAAAAAAAAAACATTTCAAATAAAGTAGAGCGTAGATACGTTACTATTTTACCTTTTATTCCATATTCACTAAATCTTAAATACAAAAAAATAGCAGTTAGAAATGTGACAAGGATTTTATAGACGGGTCATAGCCAATGTTTTTATGAATGTATTGCTGTAACAAAGGCATCCAGGTACCCAAAGAATCAGAACAAACCAGAGAAAAAAAGGTGCATAATAATTAAAAAAAAAAAATAGTAGTGTGTTTGTTTTTATTTGCATTTATTTTTGTTTGTTCTTACATTTATATAGAATTTCTCGTTTGTATTTTTGTGAATTGAGTTTTATATTTAACTCTGATATTAACGACCAATAACCGATTACACATTTTTACATTCCTTTTTTGTTGTGAAACAAATTGGTTGTTTTTTTTTTTTTTTTTTAAGTTCAGCTGACGAGCCAGTGTATTGTGTTTGTTTTAATTGTTGGATTCTTTTCATTTGCATTTATTTTTGTTTGTTTTATATTAATCATTAATGTCGAATTTTTCGTTTGTGTTTTTGTAAATTCCGTGTAATTTTACTTCGTTACGTACGAAGAATTACTAAAATGAACCGATATTCTTTTTAGTATATTAATATTCATTGTGTAACAATTCTTTTTAAGTTCAGCTGCCAAACCAGTATTCTTTACCGCGTTAAAACTTCCCATAATTTTAATTATCTTACAAAGTAGTTTTTTTTTCTTTAACAAAATAAAATAAATCTATACACAAAAAAAATGGGTGTCTGTTTGTAATGTCAAAACAACAGTATTTTACTACACGCATATGAGAGCATACACAGCCCTTATAACAAAGCACACATTTTTAAAATGTTTGTCTGGCTGTTTGTCCTGGCTAATCTCTAGAACGACTGGACCGATTTTGACGAGACTTTCACTGACCGATAGATAATGTCGATTTTTTTGAATTTTCATATATATAAACCGAATAGGATCTACATGACCGGTTTTGACGGGACCTTCAGTGCCAGATTGCTGATAATATAGGAAGTAACTTATGATGCATATTCGTAGGTGGCGCTATGGTACAATTTTATTTCTAAACTGACGAAAGCGACGAAGGAAACGGATGTACCGATTTTGAAGGGTCTTTAATTAGTGGATAGCTGATGTTGTACGAAATGACTAAGGCTATTTCAAATAACCGAATAAATGGAGCTTTTGGCATAATGTTGAACCAATAGGTTTATAAAAACTCTTTCAAAAACAATGTTTCATCCCTTATTATTTCTGCGGCGGCAAAGCGCCGGGTAACAGCTAGTATCAATATAATAAAAAAATATACGATGACGTTAAAAATACTAAATGGGACTACATTTTCTAAACCACTGAACTGATCTGGATGATTGATACCATTCCAGAAATATATTTGGACCGAGCTACTTTCTGCATAGTCAGTTTTTTATTTGGTTCAAAATCAAAAACAATTCATAGGATTTACAAAATGTAGGTATACGTTGAAAATGCTAAATGGGTCCATACCTTCTAAACTACCGAACCGAATCGGATGGTTGCTACCATTCCAGAATCAGCTAAGAACTTTCCTATAGGCTGCTTTCTTTATTTTCGTTTTTTCCAAAACAAATTTTTACATTTCTCCGTACCAAGAAATAGAAGGGGACATTTTTCAATTCTTGTAGGGAAATTTAAAAAATATATTAGTGTTAAAAATCCCATTTAATCCAGTTCGCACTAAAGCTAAACATTTATTCACCTCAACTCAAACGTCAAAAATTAGCCAGAGGATAAAATTTTAACGCTGTTCGCACACGGCCTTAAATAAAATTTTTAAAAGTGGTTTCAACTTGTCTTTATTTCATGAGAGGTTAAATTTTAAGGTGACTGCCTTTGTTCTCTCCAAAGAATATGTACTTTACTCAAGAAGTCACACCTGGAGTGTTCCTCAGTTTTTATTCACACCACCCATTCTGTTAAACGCCGGCCAGGGGAACTACTTTATCAACTTTAATTTTGAATCTTTCTAATATAAATTTTGATTGGAAATTCATCAATATTTCAACAAATTGTTTGAAAAATCAAACAAAATTATAACAATTTCATGTGCCATATTGAGTAAAGTATATTCTTTGTATAGTACACTCGATTTGGTGTGAATAAAGTTTTCCCATAAAAACGTTTCGTTCAATTTTTGGTAATTCAAAAAAACTCCAAAGCAGAGAAAACACCAACATGGCCAACTCAATTTGTTCGTGTCCGTGATACAATGGGTAGCGAGTCGAACGAGAAAACTGGGGCTCTGGAGCAAAAAATTAAAACTACCCGATCTTTTGTAGGGTAAAACCTCTTTATATACTGTACTATTAGTGTTTTGAAGAGTTCTAAAGAGGCTAAACGCGCCGTCCTTTTATAGAATAAATACAAATTGAAAATAAAAGCAAGTGTTGTATTTAACTTTTTTTTTAAATGTTCAAAGATCTAAATATCAAACTTTCAAAGATTAAATAAAAGATAGAAAAGAGAATAATATTAATTAAATTAAATTTAGATTGAAGATCCCAGTTTCAAGTCTGAGAACTACTCCAAGATTAACGCAGCCATAGAAGATCAAAAGGATCAGCTGGATGATCTACAAGTCTCGAATGGTTCCGTTTACAAAACAGTCAGGCAATCAAAGGTGACTGGTATATTTGTCATACTAGATCAGCTAACCAAATTTGGGTTCATAAAACCGTTGTTTAGAGCCGCAACTACGTCCAACGTTGTGACATTTTTACAGCAAGTTTTCAGCATTTTTGGAGTCCTGAGTCAAAATTGTTGGGCAATGGTATATTTAGGATATAAATTTAAGAATCTGATGAAAGTGTAAAGAATTACAGACATTATTAGAACGGCAGCTTATTTTCGCCGTCGAATGAATATCTTACATGCATTTATCAAGGAGTCCCTTGAAAAGGCCCATAATATACATATATAGTATATGAACGAGTATATACATATTATACGAAAGTAAGGTCGCGAATTACCTGACCGGTGAAAAAGTGTTTCGTAGAAACTTTGTTTTGAGTGATGCAACTAAAGGTTTCAACTCCAAGCTGAGTCCAAAATTTGTAAAAATGGAAATCCGAAATTCAATATGAGCTCGAAGATTTACAGAGAAAGAGCTTAGGGGTTTTTCATGCAAAGGATATCAACATATACAATAATTTTTATTAGAACTTGCTGCGACTTGGTATTTACAATTGAATTTTCATAACATCTTAGTCTAACATTAGGTTTAATTATATGCGAGCACAATAGGGGCTCTGCTTCGTTAAGGGTTTTCCTACTTTTTGGCTTATATGCTTATCCGGTGCCCAGTCTTTTTCTGAACTAAGAGTCGATGTATATTTTTGTATATTTTAGTCAATAAATGTTTTGATGCACAGAGCTACCATGTGTACTTAGAGTGCGGTGAAAAATTCTTTGTAGAATTTTTCGAAATTTTTGCTTAAACTTAATCATTATATTTGGAATGGATATTTCGGGAAGTGCTTGTTCGGCAATAGTCTCAGATATTTAGTTTTCAACACAGTCAATTTGCTGATTCTTGTTGGGGAACCGCAAGAATATTAAAGTTTGGTCAAAGACGAATTCTAAGTTCGACGGCAAAACAGCGTCGGTTGCAAAGGATATCAGCAGGTAAATGAATGAGCCCGGCTAGTCAGTCTGTGCATGTGACTCTATGAAGAGGTCAAACACGAAAGTTTCCTTTTCTTTTTCTTTTTTGTGATAGATTTCCATAAAGTAATAAATTTTGTAAGAATTAATGCGTAGTAAACACAAACAAAAATAATTATATACATACAGCAATGTATGTTGAATCAATTGATTTAAGATGACAATGATGATTACGACTCGAATTTTCATGCGCCAAAGATCACAACAAATGCGCTTAAAATATACGCCTTAAAATGAAAAATACCTATACCTACATTTAAAATATGCTCTTGAAACCAATTTAACTTAATTAAAGTTTAATTTTAAAGCACATTTTGTTCAGTCTTTAACAATGATTTCAATGTTTTATTGTTTTTGTTTAGTAATTAAAAACGAAATAAACACAACAACATCGCTTGATGAACAAAAATTCATTGTGAATGCCACAGAGATACATTTTTTTACTGAGAGATAATATAATGTTCAAAAGTAGCAAAAAAATAGTATTATACTTTCAAATGTTAGATAGTATAATGCTATTACCTACAAAACATGATCTTTAAAAATTTGCGCCATTGTTTTTAGCGTAGTAGAGTTGCGCACGCCGAGTATCCGCTAGTATAATATAATCAAAGATATATGAACAGGCAGACAGAACTAATGAAATTGAAGGGGAAAAATAAATAATGTGCTCTCACCTCGATACAACTCAGACGAACTATAAATAACTAATATATGACGAATAAAAAATAACGGTACCAGCCATACAACCGTTATTGAAAATCTTGATTTTCTCGAGAACGTCTCAAACGATTTCCACCAAATTTCATACGTGTAATAAGGTATCAAATTAGATTCAGGACCCATGTTCTATAACTTGGTCGAAAAGTTTTTCATTCGATTCAAGGTGGAACACAATATTCCACCGTTGCTCTATCTTGGAAAATAAACTGTGTCTATAACATGATGTAAAAACATGCCTGCATGAAAATTATAGTTTCCAGTTTCTAATGGGAGGAGGAATGTTTCCTTTCCACTCACAGTGACAGTTTTAATTAGTTTCTCAACAGGGCTTTTTAGGTAACAACGATATATCTCTTTCTCATTTGCAGAGCAGTGTCAAAATCAGCAATTTTTTTTTTTTTTTGTATCATTGTTGACAAATTGATTGAAAACAAAAGCGGAAATGTTAATGTTGTGCGCGATATTTTTGAACAGTGTATTGTTAAACTTTTAAGTTACTAAAATCTCAAATTTTACAAGAAAAAGAGCGCGTTTTAAAATTATTTACAAAATGCTTTTAAAAGAATAAATATTTTTATTGAATAAACAGTCAATGACATTTACATATTAATAAAAGCTTTTTAAAAAAAAGGAGTTCATATTTTAACTTGCAAGTTAAACACAAAAAACTTCGCCTTAATAAAAAAAACTAAATGAGTTGACATATATAATTTCAAATAATTTCTCTTTCCTTCCTTAGAGATCCTTTGATTTTTCGATGTTTCTATGGATAAATACAATAATTAACTTATAATAATACAACAAAAATCAAATTCGAACAAATAACGTTTTGTTTATTTTCTGCCATTATTTCTAAAAAATAAATTAAAACTTTAATAATTTTGACAGATAAATCGAATAAATGTTTCGACTTCAGAGTTACAGCTACAGTTTTATTCGCATTTTTCCAATAATTTCATTTCATGTTGTTCTTGGTCGAGTGAAAACAAGTTACAGAAATAGTTGAATGCGAAAAAGAGATTTTTGACCCATTCCACCATAGTTTTGTTCTGATTCGCACTGTTTATGGAAATAAAAGGCACGACTGTGTTGGACTTGCTCATACTGGGTCGAGCATTCTTCTCTTGGATGTTAGTCTTTTAATTTGTGTACCTATACGAAATATTTTTTTAAATTCTTTCAATAAATTTAGAAGCAATAACTAAACTTGATACATAAAAAAAAATAATTTTGAAAACTAATTTATAACAAACCAGATATGTAAGAATGCCAAACATCGCAAACCATACCCTACGAATTCTTTAACAATTAAACATACATACATACATATTACATACCTATTAATTTATTTTTCTCTTTTGAGCTTGCTTGCGCTTCCCGCTAGCTATGCACTGCTTGCTTATGCTATGCTGTAAATCGAAACTGTAAAATCTTAACTAATTGTATAGTTTGTCCTCTATTAATTGGCAGTACATGCCTTATGGGGAAGCTTTTTCAAAATCAGTAGCGCGCCTTATTTGTGCACCATACTGAATTGAAAGAAACCCCATTTAAAAAATGTTTACCCGCCAATGATTTTTCGATCGCATCCGACATAGATCCCACAACGACCTGCCTAGCGTACAGTTGAATACGCACTGATTGGCTAATGCATTTCAACCCTCTTTTAACATCCATTCGAACAGAGATACCTTTGTCCATTTGGTAACTCGTTTCGTATTTTTTATATTGAGTTTCTGTTGGGGAACTTTTGATTTTAGAGCTTAAAAAATACCTTTTATTGATGAAATGATAATGAGATATTGAGATGAGCTTATTACTAGTACAAAAGTGTTATCGTGCAGTGTTTTTGTTGATCATGTTTGTGTTTTTTATGTGGGGAAAATCTTAAAATGCAGTAACAAAAATGTAGGTAAGCTGTTGTCTTTAAAGAATTTATTTGCGTAGATTCTCGTGTCGGTCGGTCGGTTGATATTTCGTGTGTATTTTTTCTTATTTGCGTAGATTTTTAAAGCGCGCGGGCGGTCGGTATTGATGTTTCTATCTTTTGTACCTATTTTTGTGATTAGTGTTTTGAAATTAATGTGAAGTGAAGTGTTTTAAATATTACTTTTTTTAAAAACGAAGTTTGCTACTGTTGTGCTCCTTCATCTAGTTTATAATGGATTCAAAAACATCGAAAGACTTAAGCGCCGAAAAAAAAAATTTTTTCGGTGTCTATGCGAACAGTCTACAGACTTCTCAGCGAAAATGACACTAAAGGCCACAACTCACCACCAAAAAAGAAAAACCAATCTGGCCCCAGAAGGAAAATAGATGATTTTGATAAGTGCGCCATCAGACAAATCGTGCATCAGTTTTTTTCAAATAATGAACTTCCAACGCTTGATAAAATACTGCATGAGGTAAGACTCAATGCAAATATCACAAAAATAAGCAGATCTTACCTGCATACGATTTTAAGAAAAACTCTAGGGTTTAAATTTGCCCAACGTCAGCGAAAGAGTATTCTTTTAGAAAGAAGTGACTTCATCACATGGCGAAGGAAATATTTACGCGAAATTAAAAAACTGAGGGAAGAAAACAAAAAAATCTATTTTACTGATGAGACTTGGCTCAATGAAGGACACACAAGGGACAAAGTATGGATGGATCCGAACATATTAACACCACGGCAAGCGTTCAACGAGGGATTGTCAACAGGACTCCGTTCACCATCTGGAAAAGGTAAGAGGCTGATAATAACGCACATAGGAAGCTCTACAGGTTTCGTAGATGACGGACTCCTATGTTTCGTTTCGAGAAGCAGTGGGGACTATCACGAAGACATGAATGCCGACGTGTACGAAAAGTGGTTTAAGGAAACAATTACGCGCCTGGATCCCAACTCTGTTATCGTTTTGGACAACGCATCTTATCATTCACGAACGAAAAACAAAGCTCCGTCTACAGCAACAAAAAAAGATGACATAAAGAATTGGCTTCGGTCAAACAATATTTCTTTCGAGGATAATATGGTAAAGGCAGAGTTGTTGAGCATCGTAAAGCGTCATAAAACCCAGTACGAAACCTACGTCGTTGACGATATTGCCCAAGCTGCAGGACACAAAGTGCTTCGCTTGCCTCCATATCACTGTGAGCTAAATCCAATAGAATTGGTCTGGGCTCAAGTGAAAGGATTCGTGGCAAGCCAGAACAAGTCCTTTAAGATGGCTGAAATCAAAGAGCTTTTTAAAACTGCGATAAGGAACGTTGACGCTGAGAAATGGCACCGGTGTGTCCAACACGTCGAGCAGGTAATTGAGCCGAAAATGTGGGGAATGGACGTTTTTTCGGAAAACGCTGTAGAAAGCCTCATAATAAATCTAGATGAAGAGAGCAGCAACAGCAGCAGTAACTTCTCGAGTGATTAAAATACCTTATATATAAATGTACATATTTTTATTTAATAGATGAATTTATATTTATTTTTGTTATGCTTGTTTAGTTATTTTACTTGTTATATTAATCTTAATGAATAAATTCTTTATTTTTTGTTTGTTTTTTTATTTAAAAGGGATTAGGCCTACTGGGGATACCCTTCAAAAACGCGCCTACTATCTTACCTCTTGGTGGTGTGGAAAAAGATAAATTTCATTTAATTTTTATAAATAAAAATTAAGAAAATAATTTTAATTAAAAAAGAAGAAAGGTAACCCCTACATCATATTTTTTCAGTTTTTTTCCAATTCAAAATGCTTACTACGGCAACCCTGTTAGAGCTTTTGAAAGAAGATAACCTTATGGAAAGCAAAGAAGTGCGAATGAGAGACAAACATCCCTATCTTTCCTGTACTGCCAATTTTTAGTAGACAGACTATAATCCTAAATGATGAAATGATAATGAGATATTGAGATGAGCATATTACTAGTACAAAAGTGTTATCGTGGAGTGTTTTTGTTGATCATGTTTGTGTTTTTTATGTGGGGAAAATCTTAAAATGCAGTTACAAAAATGTAGGTAAGCTGTTGTCTTTAAAGAATTTATTTGTGTAGATTCTCGTGCCGGTCGGTCGGTGGATATTTCGTGTATATTTTTTCTTATTTGCGTAGATTTTTAAAGCGCGCGGGCGGTCGGTATTGATGTTTCGTGTACCTATTTTTGTGATTAGTGTTTTGAAATTAATGTGAAGTGAAGTGTTGTAAATATTACTTTTTTTAAAAACGTAAATTTTTTGAGAAGTTTGCTACTGTTGTGCTCCTTCATCTAGTTTATAATGGATTCAAAAAGGATTCGTGGCAAGCCAGAACAAGTCCTTTAAGATGGCTAAAATCAAAGAGCTTTTTAAAACTGCGATAAGGAACGTTGACGCTGAGAAATGGCACCGGTCGGTGTGTCCAACACGTCGATCAGGTAATTGAGCCGAAAATGTGGGAAATGGATGTTTTTTCGGAAAACGCTGTAGAAAGCCTTATAATAAATCTAGATGAAGAGAGCAGCAACAGCAGCAGTAACTTCTCGAGTGATTAAAATACCTTTACTTATATATAAATGTACATATTTTTATTTAATAGATGAATTTATATTTAGTTTTGTTATGCTTGTTTATTTATTTTTCTTGTTATATTAATCTTTATGAATAAATTCTTTATTTTTTGTTTGTTTTTTATTTAAAAGGGATTAGGCCAACTGGGGATACCTTTTAAAAACGCGCCTACTATCTTACCTCTTGGTGGTGTGGAAAAAGAAAAATTTCATTTCATTTTTATAAATAAAAATTAAGAAAATAATTTTAATTAAAAAAGAAGAAAGGTAACCCTACATCATATTTTTTCAGTTTTTTCCAATTCAAAATGCTTACTACGGCAACCCTGTTAGAGCTTTAGAAAGAAGATAACCTTATGGAAAGCAAAGAAGTGCGAATGAGAGACAAACATCCCTATCTTCCCTGTACTGCCAATTTTTAGTGGACAGACTATAATCCATTGTAATTTAAAAACGAATATATTTTAGTCTTTCATTTATCGCCAACGAGATCGGTTGGCCCTACTCTAATTCGAACATAAATCAAACAAAATCAAACAAACTGTACACACAAAGTCACATACAATAAATACATTTATATTATTAGTAAAAGTTTAAATTAAGTCTTTTTATTAAACATTACACTGGACACATTTTATTCATACAAAAACACACAAAATAAATGGAATGGTAATATGTATCAAACATTAATTAACATTTATACATTCAATTAATAACACAATTTCACACAATTAACAATTTTCATTCAACATAAAAATTTAAAATCCTTACACACAATTGAATCAAAATTTCAAACCAAACCAAATCATTTTATGGTCCTTCGATAGCCGCATTATAGAACAGTGCATATTAATAAATTAATTAATTAGCTAATAAAATCATTAAAATAAAAACACAGTGCGGTTCAAAATAAAGTAGACAGCGTTTTTAAAAGTGTTTTTTGTTCGATATTTTTTTTTGCATTTGATTGCGAGAAGTGATATAGCGGAACATTTAAACAGTTATTTGAACTAGTTGGGTGGGACAGTTATTTGTTACCGTTCGTTATCAAACGATACTTAACAGAAATTATCTACACATTATACTGAAACATTTTTTCTATTTTATTACGAATCAAATTCAATCAAATGAATAAAATAATCGCAAAGCGTGGTCGTGCAAAGGGATGTATTACCCTCATAGCATCATACGCCAGTGCAATTCCTAGTGCAACAACATCACAGACTTTAGAATTTCGTCTTGAAAAACTAAATGAAGCATGGCAAGAATTCATAGCATTACAAAACGAACTTTTAGATTATGTCGGGTCCGATGGTTATGTAGATCGCGAATCTGAATTTGGCGAATACGAAGAAAAATATTTCGAAACGCACGCTATTCTTTCTGATGCGATTCGAACCAAGTCTAAAACTAACGATTTGAATGAAAAGGTCATGCCTCAAGTTTATCATACACCGTCGGAAGATTCTGAATTGCCAATGCCGTATAAATCAGTGAAGCTACCAAAAGTAAGTATTGAACCTTTTTCGGGTGAATATAAAGACTGGCCTACTTTTCGCGACATGTTCACGGGAACTGTCGATTCAAATAGAACAATAACAAATACGCAAAAGCTACATTTCTTAAAATCTTTTCTCCGGGGAGAAGCCGCGAATCTTCTCAAACATATTCAATGTTCTGAAAATAACTATGTTGAGGCTTGGTCTAGACTAGAGCAACGTTACGATCAAAAATAACTTATCGTACGGTCGTTTATCCATTCATTTCTTACGCTTCCATCATGTAATTCTGAAAATCTTCAATCACTTCGCAAAATAACTAACGGGGCTGATGAAACGGTACGGGGCCTAAACGCGTTAGACACTAACACACGTGATCCTTGGCGCATTTACCTACTCCTTCAAAAGGTAGACCAACAGACAAAAAAGTCTTGGGCTGAAGCAGTAGGTTCTCGTGATGACTGCACCATTGATGAGCTTTTAGAATTTCTTCAAACACGATGCCAATGTCTTGAAGCTTGTAGTTCTTTTTCAAATCCTAACAGCACTCGGGCTGTTCGTACGCATTTTGTGAAAACGTCTCCAAGTTGTCCAAAGTGTGAAGGAGAGCATTTACTCTCCGCATGTCAAGACTTTAAATCATTGAACATTGATTCGCGACGTGAATTCGTACGAAACCAGTCACTATGTTTCAATTGCATGCGTTCGGGACATGCCTCTAACAATTGCCGCCTCACAGTTCGTTGCCACGTATGCCAATCTCGCCACCATTCTCTTCTTCATTTGCCTCAATCTCAAAACAGTCTTCAATCGTCAAATCAAAATTCAAATCATAATTCAAATCTTCATTCAAATAAAAATTCAAATACAGTCTTGAATTCAAATCGTCAATTTGACAATCCAAATTCTTATGTTCAAAATCAATCGCCATCTTCTTCAAATTCATTCATCGTTCATCATTCAAGCTCATTCAACCCAAAACAACATGTTTCTACAATTCTTCTGACAGCTATAGCTCGTATTCAGGACAGGGAAGGCAATTATCAAACTGTACGTGTTCTACTCGACTCAGGTTCGCAGGTGTCATTTATAACCGAGCGAGTAGCTCAAAGATTAAGACTTCCTCGAAACCGTATGAGAATTCCTATAGTAGGAATTGCGTCAAAATCTGCTGGAGTTACCAATGGGTTAGTCAATCTTAATGTTGTTTCATGTTACAATTCCGAATCTATTGATCTCAGTTGCTTCGTTTTACGAAAGATCACTTCTTCGCTTCCACCACTATCAATCGACCAAATTCCGCAAAATTTTTTTTCGCAAAATCTCGCTGATCCTAGATATTATGAACCAGGTCCTATCGACATTTTAATAGGGGCGGACAGAGTTTTCAATATCATTCAAGGAGCTGCTAAAATTGTAGGAGGAGGCAGTCTTACTTCGATTCCAACCATTTTTGGATGGGTCATAGCTGGTTATCATTCACAGTACTCACCAGTGAGATCAGAAATTCAAACATTTTGCACTCGGGTAGATCATGATCAAGAATTTGATCTTGAAAAATTCTGGCGAATTGAAGAAGTATCCTATGAACAGCCACTGTCTCAAGAGGAACAGTTGGCTGAAGCCAATTTTGTCAACACTCATTCCCGTCGCCATGATGGCAAATATGAAGTTCAACTTCCGTTTAAACCTTCAACCAAACTCGATTTCGGAGATTCGCTCGGCACAGCATTAACTCGTTTTCATTCAATTGAAAGAAAATTGAATTCAAACCCAAATCTCAAATTAGAATACACAAAATTCATGAACGAATACATTTCACTCGGGCATATGGAAGAAATACCTTGCAATGAAATTACAAAATCAAGCAATTCTAACTACTATTTGCCTCATCATGCCATATTCAAGGTGGATAGTAGCACGACGAAAACTCGAATTGTTTTTGACGCATCTGCGAAAAATCGATCATTCAAATCGCTTAATGAAACTCTTCTCGTCGGTCCAACAATCCAGCGCGACATATTTTCAATCTGTTTAAGATCTCGTCGACATGCCTATCTCATAACAGGAGATATAGAGAAAATGTACAGGCAGATCTGGGTCGCTCGAAAACACACAGACTTTTAGCGGATTGTCTGGCGTGAGAGCACTGAGGAAACTTTAAAACATTTTCGTCTGCTAACCGTTACGTACGGAACATCTGCTGCTCCATTTTTGGCTGTCAGAGTCCTGCAACAATTAGCTGCAGATTCCGCAAAAACACATCCGCGAGCTTCTAAGATTCTTCTCAATGATTTCTACGTCGATGACGTAATAACCGGTTCAGATACCATTGAAGATCTTATTTCTCTTCGGCTGGAATTGGTCGATTTGTTACACTCTGCTGGATTGAATTTACGCAAGTGGACAACGAATTGCTGGCTACTTCTCATCTCCTTACCAGAAAATCAGCGCGAACGTAGACTTTGAAGAATCTAATTCTGTCAAGGTTCTTGGACTACAGTGGTGTCCCTCTAGAGATGTATTTTCGTACAAACTCAAACTTAATCTATTAAATTCATGCACAAAACGTCACATCTTATCAGATGCTTCAAAAATCTTTGATCCATTGGGATTCCTATCACCAGTCGTCGTAGGTGTAAAAATATTGCTTCAGGAACTGTGGAGAAAGCAAGTCAACTGGGATGAAGAAGCTCCAGATTCTGTATCACAGCAGTGGAATCTTATCAGGAACGAACTATACGTCGTCGAAAATTTCTCTATTCCAAGAGTCATGCTTCAAAACAAAAATAAATGGGAACTGCACGGCTTTTGCGATGCATCATTGGATGCATACGCAGCAGTCGTCTATTGTCGAAACATCAATTCTGATAAGTCTGTATCCGTTACACTCGTTTCAGCAAAATCAAGAGTTGCTCCTTTAAAGATTTTATCACTTCAAAGGCTTGAGTTGTGTGGAGCCGTGTTACTCGTGCGATTGTTAAACAAAATCAAGCTTTCATTACAGGAATCAGAAGTCAAAACGTTCGCCTGGACCGATTCGTTTATCGTCCTGCATTGGTTGGCTGCTCCCCCAAAGAAATGGTCGGTATTCATTGGGAACCGAACATCCGAAATCCTGTCATCAATGCCGTTCAAATCTTGGAATCATGTTCGGTCGGCTTCGAATCCTGCAGACGCCGCTACAAGAGGATTGTTGCCATCAACTTTGGAAAAAACTACTCTTTGGTGGGAGGGACCAGAATGGCTAAGAAAAAACCAAGACCAATGGCCTGTATCAAGTCATAACAAAGTGGAAATCGATGCTCAGCACTTGGAAGAAAGAAAGGTTAATCTAGCCGCACAGGTATTTTTCACAAATTTACAACAAATTCATCCGTTAGAAAACTTAATAAATAACTCTTCAAGCTGGTTTAAAATAGTTCGGGTATTATCCTACGCATTACGTTTTATTGAAAATTATTTTTTACCCAAAAATCTTCAAAATAAAGATCCTCTTTCTACTAAAGAGTTATCTTATGCAAAAAATCAAATCATAAAATACGCTCAATTTTCCTCATTCAGTTCGGAAATTCAATGTTTAAAAACTAAAAAAGAACTTTCATCCAAAAGCAGACTTTTAAATTTAAGCCCATTTCTCAATTCGTCAGGTGTTCCTCGTGTCGGCGGTCGGTTAGAACACTCGAACTTAATTTATTCGGAAAAATATCCAATAATATTATGCAAATCACAACGAATCTCAAAACTAATCGCAGAATTTACGCATAAAAATCATTTACATGTCGGTGCCTCGATGTTATTCGCTTTGATAAAACAAAATTATTACATTCTGGGTTGCAGAAATCTTACTCGAAAGGTGGTTCAGGACTGCATTCCTTGCATTCGTCAACGCAAAACTGGTCCTTCGAGCCGGATATGAACCAGCGACCTATGCAAATTATGGGAAATCTTCCAGCCGAACGCATTCAGTATGCTCGACCATTTAGTAGAGTAGGCTGCTATTATGCAGGGCCCATAACTCTGCGTGTAAATCGGGGTCGGAACCCAAAATTCGTGAAGGCCTACATAGCGCTGTTCGTATGTTTCGTGACAAGGGCAATCCACATAGAACTCGTTGGTGATCTGTCATCACTTGCCTTTTTGTCAGCTCTCGATCGCTTTGTCGCCCGTCGCGGTAAGCCATCTGAGATTTGGAGCGATAATGGTACCAATTTTGTTGGTGCCAAACGGCTAGTCAACGAACTGTACCAACGTCTCTGCAGCAAACAACACAACACTATCGTCATCGACCACCTGTCTAAGGACAATATAAACTGGAAATTCATCCCACCTTCCTCTCCACATTTCGGAGGACTTTGGGAGTCAGGTGTTCGATCAGTAAAACTTCACTTAAAACGCGTCATAGGAGATACAAGACTCACGTATGAAGAAATGTACACCCTGTTAACAAAAATCGAAGCCTTATTAAATTCACGCTCTATGTGGCAAACTTCTGACCTAGACCCTATTGCTCTCACACCTGCTCATTTTTTGATAGGAGAAGCTTATACTTCTGTTCCTCAGCCTGATGTTACTAACTCTGTTGTTTCAATTAAAACTAATTGGTCTATTTTGCAGGCAATGCTTCAAGGCTTCTGGAAACGCTGGCATAGTGAATTTCTAACCTCATTACAGCAACGCTCAAAGTGGCAGAAAGCAGAGCCAAATTTGGAAGTCGATGATGTCGTGCTACTCAAGGAACCGAACCTACCTCCGTCTAAGTGGATACTTGGACGAATCATCAAAATTCACCCAGGAGCAGACAAAAGATGCCGAGTTGTTACAATACGCACCAAATTTGGAGACTACGTTCGCCCTACAATCAAAATTGCAAAATTACCTTGCTCTGAAAAGCCATAGGCTTTCAGGGGGGGCTGTGTTTAAGAATGCCAAACATCGCAAACCATACCCTACGAATTCTTTAACAATTAAACATACATACATACATATTACATACCTATTAATTTATTTTTCTCTTTTGAGCTTGCTTGCGCTTCCCGCTAGCTATGCACTGCTTGCTTATGTTATGCTGTAAATCGAAACTGTAAAATCTTAACTAATTGTAGGTATATTGCATTTGCATTGCCTAATCTATTGTAATTTAAAAACGAATATATTTTAGTCTTTCATTTATCGCCAACGAGATCGGTTGGCCCTACTCTAATTCGAACATAAATCAAACAAAATCAAACAAACTGTACACACAAAGTCACATACAATAAATACATTTATATTATTAGTAAAAGTTTAAATTAAGTCTTTTTTATTAAACATTACACTGGACACATTTTATTCATACAAAAACACACAAAATAAATGGAATGGTAATATGTATCAAACATTAATTAACATTTATACATTCAATTAATAACACAATTTCACACAATTAACAATTTTCATTCAACATAAAAATTTAAAATCTTTACACACAATTGAATGAAAATTTCAAACCAAACCAATTCACCAGAGTTTTCCGAGAAAATCGTCGTACTGGCATACAGTAACTTGTAATTTTAACAATATATTAACAATTTTTTTTTTTAGCAAAATCGAAGGTCCAGTTTTCGAAATAATCATTTTTTTTAAACAATTTTATAAAAATATTTTTCTGAAAACTTTGGAGTATGGTAATTTTTTCTAATTAATAATTTTTATGCGAAAAAAGTATTTCAAAATAAGTTAATAAATTGGTTTTCAAAATATTAAATTTTCAAAAAAAAATGTGATTAATTAATCCATTTTTTTTAAGAAACGTTATTAATAATCTAGGTCTTTTGAGAAATAAAATTTGGTAAGGATCCGCTCAGTCGTTAACGAGACAGTAAAAAAAAAACCGTTATATGTCAGGTATCGTTAAAACTGTTCCTAAAGTATTATTGTTTAAACTAGGAAAAGATGTTTAATGCCGTTATCACTTATTTTCAATTTTATCAAAATCGTTAGAGCAGTGCCGAGATTCAGAGTCATCTCGCCTCACTCGCCAAAATAGCTGAATCTCGGCACAGTATAAAAAAAAAAGGTTTTACATTATCGTTGTATGGCAGATGGCAGGTACCGTTAGTTTAAGGACTAGAACAAAAATTCCGAAAATCCCACTAACCCTCACCAGAATTTCCAGACCCACTTTGTTGGATTTCGAGATCATCGTAATTGATGTTATCTCGCATTTTTTTTGCACGAATTCAAAATTGCCTCATAGCAATTATAACCGCAAGTAAAAACTGTTAACAGATTTTTATGAAACTGAGTTTTAAGATCTACAAAATTTAGGTCTCAAACCATGTATCTTTCCTTTTTTCCAAAAAAATATTTTTAAAAAATTATATTAAAAAAATCGATTTAAAAAATAAAACTGGTCAGACGATTTTCATTTTCATCTTTCATAATTTCGTATTTTCCTGCTTGCTCCAGCTATTACATGCATCTTTTGCCAATCAACCTGGTGAACTATCTGAACATAAACTAAACAGCTTACACAAACAGTGCCATGACATTTGGCCAAGCGTCATATGGCCATATTTACAAATTTAGCCATTTGACACTTTCACATTGCGTCATATGGCCATATTTGTAAATTTGGCCATTTTTCGCTTTGCCAAAGTATGGCTAAAAGTCACAAAAAAATAAGGTCATAACCTTATTTTTTGTGACTTTTAGCCATACTCTTTAAGAGGGTCAAAAGGCAAACAGTGAAGCGTTATGAAGGGCATGCGCTGCCCCCTGCAACCACACTGATGCTGGGGCTCACTGTAAGATTTGGTCTAGGTGCAAGGGTGAGTACGAAAGAAACGAAGAGCGTAGCTGAAAAAAATTTTGACGATCAATTTGGGGTGTGGAAATTAAAAATTCGCGCGAACTTTTTTAATTTTTAATTGATCCTGGAAGATTAAATATTAACCATCTTTTGGATGAGCGCTGTTTCAAAAACTGCATTTGAAAGTGACATTATGCCAAAATGTCCAAATGACACTTTCGTAAAGCGGCAAATGGCCATATGTACAAATATGGCCATATGACGCTTGGCCAAATGTCATGGCACCTACACAAACCTTAAATAAATATATGTATAAGATAGTAAATAAACATGTAAATAAATATATAAATAAACAAATAAATAAATAAATAAATTATTAAATAAATAAATAGATAAATAAATGAACAAGTGACAATAAATAAATAAACAAATAAACATTTATATGAAGTCAACATAAATCATTCTGAAATTAAACAGTGATACAAACATAAATAAATAACAAAATCAAATAACTAGTAAATAAATAAAACAGCTCCTCAACGGATAATTAAATAATTAATTAGTTAAGTAACATACGCACACAGATAAATATGTACTTATTTAACAGATAAATAAATTAAAAATAAAAAGCAATGAATTTATAAATAAATAATTGTGTGTGGGTACTTTTTCCTTTTCTTTTTGCCCTAACTAACTATTAAAAGAATTGCATTTATGAGAAAGGTGGTTGTTACATATTCGTAAATTTCATATTATTTTCGGCCATTTCTTAATATTTTGTACAACCTCTGCGATTTAAAATGGCATCGAAAATTCTACTTTTTAGAGAATGGTAGTTACCTTTTTTGATATAGAGGAAGTGTACGCATCTGTTATTTTCAGTTAAATCTTCCATTTGATGAGCTTATTCGTTGTTGTTATTTCTTGTGGTAGGAGACGCACGGCTGTTGGCGCAATTAAATAATTTAATTTATGATTGTGTTTATTTTACATTTATTTTGCTAACGGACAAACTTTAAATATGCTTTTTTATAATCGTAAGTCAAAAGCTGAACCTTTACGATAATTCAAAGAATTTATGATAGTTCATTTAAATAATAAATAAATATTTTTACCATTGAACAAGTTAACATGAAAACAAAAAATACACGACTGGGTCGCACGAACTTTGCTCTTGTAGCAAGCTATGGGATTTGGAAAGTTTTATTTGCTGAATTATATTAAAGTGCATTTTTAGCCACAAACCATACAAAAATTATAAATATTTATCATTTCCACGTGACCCATGAAGTAGACTTTTACGCGTTTTGCTTTTCGACTCTGCTATCGTAATATCAGGCAGGTCAAGACCTGCCTCAGGGCAGGTAAAGTTACAATCGTAAGTGCATAATTGGTTCGGACGAACTTGATTATGTGGCAAGTTGCCAACACACAAAATTAATTCAATGAAAATAAATTAATATAAGAACGGAAAAATAAAGTTAGGAACAAAAAAGTACGAAAAAAATTATAGAAATTTGTATTAAAAGTCCGGAAACTATATTTTATATAGTAGATTCATACCAAAATCAAAGTATGTAGAAAATTTAGCTTGATGAATATAAATTACAAAAAAAAGTTCAAAATCGTTAGAACGGTTTTTAAATAAATTAAATCGATGTTTTTAATAATTTTTATAAAAATGTTTTTTTTACAAAATTGAAGAATGCTTGTTTTAAGTGCTTAATAGTTTGCATTCTATGCAGAAAAGTTAAAAAAAATTGTCAAGCAGTTTTCCAGATATTTAATTTACAATAAAGTAAATTAAAAAAATTAATTAAAACTAAAATCAACCTTTTTTGCAAAATGTTGGTATTGAAATTTTTTCAAATCATCTAGATATTCTAAAAAAAAAATTCGGTTGAAATCTATTAACCTGTTCATGAGATAGCTCAAGAAAAAAAAAACGTTATATGGGAGGTACCGTTAATATTTGTATTTGTATTTTGTATTTTTATTCATATGGGTGGCTTATACACAGTAAGATTTAACATATCTTTTAAATTAGTGCAAAGCAGTTGTAACAATCAAAATTGAAATTACATACAAGTTACTTACTTAATTATAACTAAATTAACAAAAAACTAAATTTAATTCTATTATTAAATTATATTTATTGTACACTGGCCGTAATTATGAAGTTGGGTTTTAAAACGATTTTCATTTCTGCTCCATTGACGGGTGACATGATCAAAAAACTGTCTTTGAGATACAAGGCAGGTGAACCTGGGTTGTATTATTGCAAAAGATCTTTGAGATCGAACAAAAGTTAGTTTACTGTATAAATATTCAGGTTCACCCGAAAAATAGAGTTTAATGTTTGAGGAAATGCTAAGCTGAGAAACCGGATAGAAGAAATTTTATTTTTTATTTTAATCATTTCAAATTTTAACTGAAAGCTTAGCATTTTTTGGAAATTCAAAAGAGGTGTGTTCTGAAAATGCATAAGTAGAGGCAAGACTCGAAATGAACTTTGAAACGCTTACCGGTAACCCCAACTGGTAAAAAATAACCTCGCGAAAGGAAAACTTAAAGCTATTTTTACCATTGGTGGATAAGATGTACTACGTACTGAATTATTATTCTCTAACATCGAACACAAACAGCTTTATCGATTCGTACAAAATCGGAGAATTTTTAATGGAGGCATCTGATTTCTGACACACAAATCGGAGAAACTTACGATAGAATTAAACGCAGACTATTGATGTGCGATGCGAAGCGTTGATCATTTTATTTTTGACAGCTACACGGAAAATATTGCTGCGGAACATTCAATAAAAAATATTTTTAAAAGTTGTTGCAGATTCGATTGAAAATAAATTGGTTTAGTAATTTAGTTGCTATGCAGCTATGCTTGTATTTTTAAGCTTCGGAATAAAAAAAAATAATCTTTTTGAATTGTTTTAATTAATATGTGTGAAGGCATGTACATTTCTAATTTCAATGTTAATAATTATGTTTGATAATGTCTGATAGTATATCAGAATATTTTTCACACTGTATGTGAATGAAGCATTTGATAGAAAATATCAAATGAGTCCGTTTATATGCTTTATTTATTCTGTTCCGAAAGGGATACCTCGATCGCAATTTGAGTTCCGATCTCGGATCTGAAATCATTCAGAACGGATACCTCGATAGGGCTGAATATGCACATTGTGCAAAAAAATATTTATCGAGGTTTTGGTGAAAACTAAAGTTGAAATCGGTGTTTTGGTGAAAATTCAGAGGATAAGTTTTTATTTTAGTGAATAAAGTGTTTGTTAATAAGAAAAATAAAAGGCACGACTGGGTCGCACAAACTTTGCTCTTGTGTCAAGCTACCAAGAGCTTAAAAGAACCTGCCAAGAAATTATTTTATATGAAATTATTTCTTAAATTTTTTCAAATAATTTAAAAAAAATAATAAAAGCAAAAAACCTTTGAAAATCACTTTATAACAAACGAGAGTTTTACAAGAAAATCGTGGTATGCCAGTAATTATTAAATATAACAAGATATTTAACTTTCTATTTTTTTCAAAATCGTAGGTCCTGCTTTCGAAAAAATCTATTTTTTCAAACAATTTTTTAAAATATTTTTTTGAAAATTTTGGAAATTGCCAATTTTAGCTAATTAATAACTTATATTCGAAAAATAAATTTCAATAAATTTTCATGAATCCGTTTTCAAAATATTCAATTTTCAAAAAAAAAAATTGTTTAATTAATAAATTTTTTTAAGGAACGTCATTAAAAATTTAAGTATGCCATTATTGTTTGGCTATATAGTTCTTTTTAGAAATAAAATTTTGTAAAAATCCACTCAGTCGTTAACGAGAAAGTCAAAATTAAAAAAAAAACCGTTATATGGCAGGTACCGTTAAAACTGTTCATAAAGAAATTTGGTTCATGCCATCTAAAATTTCGTATCAATTATGTCAAATTTTATCAAAATCGTTAGAGCCGTTTTCCAGAAAAATTAGTTTTTTCATAACCGTTATATGGCAGGTACCGTTAGTTTTAGGAATAGAACAAAAATTCAAAAAACCTCCCTGACTGTCATCCTAAAAATCCTATATACCAAGTTTAAAGGATATCGGTTAAAAAGGAATTGTGACTGTGTTAAAATAATTCTTTGTTCGAATTGGATTAACTCAGGTTAGTAAACGATTCATTTGGACTTTTCGAAAAGTTTATTTTTATTTAAAGTTAACTATGGTAGCAAAAAGCTACAAAGTTTCTTTTGAGATTTTCAAGTTTATAAAAAAACACATTCGTTCACGATTCCTCTCTTTTAACAGGAATATTAAATTTACTCAGGTTAAAACCCCTTAGAATCTTCATCAAGAATAATTTATTTCCAACGTCGTTTTCCACGGGTTTTCAGCTAGTAGTACATATAATCGCAAGTAATTAAACGAACGCACCACGAATAAAGATTTGCTAAATTAGCAAAATAACACACTGTGCATCGAAGATAAAATACAGCACGACTAACTCAGCTGGTACCTACTCTCCAAAAGGTACTTTCGTACAACGCTCCGGTACAATCGCAACATAGGCAGTCCCAAGAATTACTGGAATAAAGAGATGCAGCGACACAAGCATTTAGTTCATGGATGATTATTTGCTTCATATATAAAAGATCTATTCATTTTTGCATGACTATTCTACTTCATTTTTGCATGACTATTGATCTGCTACGTAGCAATTTATTTCTACTTCGTTTGTATTGATTGGATTTTTCTATTATTAAAGTGATTTAAAATGAAAAATGATCAAGATTTTTCTTGGTTAAGGAATATAAGAAAAGCCATTTTATTTTGTCTTTCGGAAACTTACAGGACATTTCCACACCACTTAGAGAGATCGATTATTTGGCCAAATCTGGAAGTTGTAACTAATACTAAATGTAAGTTATATGGGTGAATATTTCAAAATATTAATACTCTGCAGTGAATCACATTTAATTAAGAAATATTCATAATTTAAAAAAAAAATCAGTTATGAAGCTTTAATAAAAGCTTTCTTACCACTGACATCTCAAAAAAATAAATGCTGTTATAAAATATAACCATAAGAAAATAAAAACAATAAAAAGACTAAAAATAGTCGAATTAGATTTTATTAAATGGAGTATTTATGAATGAAATTCAATATTAAAGGTTTTGTGGCCTTTACTCCAAGCATTGCGTTTCGCCCTAGTTTGATGGTGGGCTCATCAGCTAGATGACATCAAACCCAATCTAGTACGCAATAATTGTCGATGATTACCGACTGCTTTATAAAATTTACAGAGAAAACTCCCTGTGAATTATATTATTCTAAAGAACCTTGATTAAAGTTAGACATTAGAAAAATTATGATGTTATGCTCGTGGCCAAGCGAAGTTATAAGAAAATAAAAACAATAAAAAGACTAAAAATAGTCGAATTAGATTTTATTAAATGGAGTATTTATGAATGAAATTCAATATTAAAGGTTTTGTGGCCTTTACTCCAAGCATTGCGTTTCGCCCTAGTTTGATGGTGGGCTCATCAGCTAGATGACATCAAACCCAATCTAGTACGCAATAATTGTCGATGATTACCGACTGCTTTATAAAATTTACAGAGAAAACTCCCTGTGAATTATATTATTCTAAAGAACTTTGATTAAAGTTAGACATTAGAAAAATTATGATGTTATGCTCGTGGCCAAGCGAAGTTATAAGAAAATAAAAACAATAAAAAGACTAAAAATAGTCGAATTAGATTTTATTAAATGGAGTATTTATGAATGAAATTCAATATTAAAGGTTTTGTGGCCTTTACTCCAAGCATTGCGTTTCGCCCTAGTTTGATGGTGGGCTCATCAGCTAGATGACATCAAACCCAATCTAGTACGCAATAATTGTCGGTAATCATCGACAATTATTGCGTACTAGATTGGGTTTGATGTCATCTAGCTGATGAGCCCACCATCAAACTAGGGCGAAACGCAATGCTTGGAGTAAAGGCCACAAAACCTTTAATATTGCATTTCATTCATAAATACTCCATTTAATAAAATCTAATTCGACTATTTTTAGTCTTTTTATTGTTTTTATTTTCTTATAACTTCGCTTGGCCACGAGCATAACATCATAATTTTTCTAATGTCTAACTTTAATCAAAGTTCTTTAGAATAATATAATTCACAGGGAGTTTTCTCTGTAAATTTTATAAAGCAGTCGGTAATCATCGACAATTATTGCGTACTAGATTGGGTTTGATGTCATCTAGCTGATGAGCCCACCATCAAACTAGGGCGAAACGCAATGCTTGGAGTAAAGGCCACAAAACCTTTAATATTGAATTTCATTCATAAATACTCCATTTAATAAAATCTAATTCGAATATTTTTAGACTTTTTATTGTTTTTATTTTCTTATAACTTCGCTTGGCCACGAGCATAACATCATAATTTTTCTAATGTCTAACTTTAATCAAAGTTCTTTAGAATAATATAATTCACAGGGAGTTTTCTCTGTAAATTTTATAAAGCAGTCGGTAATCATCGACAATTATTGCGTACTAGATTGGGTTTGATGTCATCTAGCTGATGAGCCCACCATCAAACTAGGGCGAAACGCAATGCTTGGAGTAAAGGCCACAAAACCTTTAATATTGAATTTCATTCATAAATACTCCATTTAATAAAATCTAATTCGACTATTTTTAGTCTTTTTATTGTTTTTATTTTCTTATAACTTCGCTTGGCCACGAGCATAACATCATAATTTTTCTAATGTCTAACTTTAATCAAAGTTCTTTAGAATAATATAATTCACAGGGAGTTTTCTCTGTAAATTTTATAAAGCAGTCGGTAATCATCGACAATTATTGCGTACTAGATTGGGTTTGATGTCATCTAGCTGATGAGCCCACCATCAAACTAGGGCGAAACGCAATGCTTGGAGTAAAGGCCACAAAACCTTTAATATTAAAATATAACCGTAATTTTAAGTTGAACACCGAAAATGTCACTACCATGGTATGTCAAAAGCCCTACCTTTGTAATGTTCCCAAAATATTTTAGTGAAATAAGAAAACGTTCGAATAATCTAGTAATACATTTTTGTGAGATAAATAAGAATAGCTAATTTCGTGCAGTAAGTTTATTTTTAATACTTTTATCAAGTAATATAAGAGCTGTCTAAGGAGTGTCCCAGATAAAATGATACCAGAAGTAAAAAACTGAAAAAATCTAATTAATGATAGAAAAAGATTCACCTTATAATTGACGGTATTTGTTGTTTATTTTTGAATATTGCGGCGCTGTTAATACAAAACACATTCAGAAATGTGAAATTTTCAAGTCGAATAGACGATTACAGTCTTCGGTTATTTATATCATCATTACCATGATGAGTGATTTTTTATGAAATATAGAAGTATAAAATTTAATTTTTTTTGACAATGCATGTATTTTGATCGCATTTTTATTATAAACTACTTTTAGTTTGCAGTCTTTATTTAAATTAGATTATATTCTCTTAAACACCTTTCGATATCATTGCCATGCCTCCTTTTCTAAGCCATCATTACCATGGTCATCTTTGCTTGCATGGCAAAATCAAGATATAGCATTACGACTTGAGAATTGTTGCATTTACTCATCTTGATCGTTCTTCAAGCTACAATGACGAATTTTTTTTTTTTCAAAAAGTCCCGTATATGGGTTAAAAGAACAACAAAATAATTTGAACCTAATATTTAACTCTTGTATAATTTTGTATAAAAAATTGTTTTATTTTCGTATGGCTATTTTCAACAATCATGTTAAAGTTTTTTTAATGATGATATATTTTGTATTTATCAAGTGGCAGAATTATTTTATCATTTCTGGGGCAGAAGTGTCATTTCCTATTAAAATTAAAGCTGTTATAAAAAATTAAAATGGCGGCCCACTGCTGAAAAACTTTTCCTAGTGTAATATGCACCAAAACCTACCATTATAAAAACAAATCAGTTAATTTTAGGAAATGTCCATTTTTCGGTCCGAAATATTAATATTTTGCAATATTTACCCATATACATGAATGTTAATAAAATTGGGTTTATTTAATAGTTTTGATATCTACTTAATTTTTCAGCATTATCATCCCTGATTCAGTTGTCCTTAGACATAAAAGATGAAACAATCCATAACCGGGAAGCTTGTCGAAATTTTCTGAGTTGAATCTAACGAAACCAACAACTAGATCAGTTGGCGATGTGGTTAAGTGGAAAGTCGAGATCATAGCATCGGCGGAAAAGGAGAAGAAGAAGAAGAAAAAGAAAGCATGTTTTTTTGGATGTCATATAGAAACAATAATTATACCAATCAGGGCCATCAAAATTACATTTTATTACGTGAGAAAACACTATCAGCCTTATTTATAAACTCATGTTAACAATTGAGTAAAGTTATGCCGCCTTTAATATGCCTCTACTCAATAAATCCTTATTTGTTAAAAAAAAATATTTTGGGTAGAGTAAGTTTAAACGACCTCATAGGTTGATTAAAGCCTGCCGAAATCTATATTAGCATCTCAGTTCTACACCAAATAATCGAAATGTCATTATGAAATTAAAAATCAAAAACATTTACAAGAATTCTTGTGCATTAAAATTAAATGCCTTTAACAATTTTCGGAGAAAATTTTGATTAAGAAAAGATTACACATTCGAGTTTTTGTAAACTTTAATAAATTAAAAAATAACATACAAAATGTAAACAACCAAACATGACTTTTTATTTCAAGTAGTTCTATTCCATTCGATCTCTCTAACATAGTTAAAATTGCATGGCTACACAGACCAGAGTTTTACGTGGGACGTTTTTTTTCGATTTATCGTTACATTACATCACATCAGCTCCAAGTAACTAATATGGATCAGAAATTCTTTATAAATACAAATTTACACAACGGTGAGTAAGGGCTAAGTAAATTATTTGACGTCAAGTAACTAATTAACCGTTCAATGGCATTTTAGCGAATTCTAATAAATAAGGGTGTATATTTTTACATTTCGAAACACAACCAGCTTGCGCTTCCACCTTCATAAGGCCCATATTTTAAGGAACTTTTATTTGGAAAAACTTTAGAATTTGGTTCGCAAAAGTATTTAAACCGATGTTGTTAGGTATATTTTTTACTTACCTATTATAGTCCAGTCGATATGTCGACGAAAAATTGGGCTACCTGGATAAATTCGGCACTTAATGAAACTTTCACAATTTGTTTACTAGGAACACCCAACCCCTAATTTTTTTTAAATTTGAGGAAGAGCGAAATACCCCATATTTTTCCGACTTTTTTTCAATTTTTCGCTTGTACACATATTAATTTTATTTACTATTGTTTACTATGTTGTACAACAAAGTTAAAGAACATTAAATTTCCTAAAAAGGGGTAGATGGACCAGATCTGTAGGCAAAATATTAACGTAGATACATCCGGTTTATTATCGGGGCCTTTAGGTAGGTATGTAGTAGCAATGTTGGTAAAAAGTTAATTCAAAAACTGATTAAAAATTAACAACTAAAAAGCTAATAGTTGTGTTTTGTTGGTAATTTTTAATTAGTCAGCACTGGAAAGAACCAATAAAACGCTATATTCACTTTTGTATTCACTTTTGTATTTTATTTCAAAGTTGGTATTCTTGATTATATGTCAAGCCGAAGTTTCAAATAATTTTATGGATGTGTCTGCAAAGTATAGTTATTTATATATGCAGTGTTGGTCAACTTGTAACCCACCTTCCACTACAAACAGTTAAAAACCGGATAAATAATCATTATTTAGCTTGAATGTTACCAAATTAAATTCCAAATTATATAATTTTATTTAACAAATATGATTTAACCAGTTTTTATTTGTTTTTAAGCGAAAAGTTCACTTTTTTGCAACTTTTGTAGGTTGAAAGCTTCTTACTTCTTCCGCAAAACGCGGCCCTAAAGAAAAACACATTGAACACAACCATTAATAATCATTGTATATGGAGTCCATGTATTAAGCTGTCATAGGTGCCACCAACCTTTAAGCAAAAAATGTATTGACATTATATTTCGCGCTAAAAATTTCCAGGCATTCCAAGATTTTATCTTCACTTTTATGTTCACTTTAATTACTGACCAATTTATCGCCACTTTTCGTATCCCATACAAAATTTTGCTTAAGTGAATAAACACTTACCAATAAAACACGCCTAATAATAAGCTAATCATGATTAATAATTAAAGATCAATATATTTAATCGTCAATCACTAGCTGAAGCCCAGTAAAATTATAATTTTACTTCGAAAAAATTCGGACAAAGCTGGATTTTGTTGAAGACCTTTGTATTTATGTCTTTAAGAAAATCCCAAAAGGTACCCATGATTTGCCACGGAGCAATTTTTTTTCTTTTGGGGGGGGGGGAAGGGTCAAACTTCAATTTTTTGCAATTTTTTCGGAAACTATGAACTGAAATGCACTTATATTCAGAACAATGCAAGTATAACGTACACAAAGTTTCATCATAATCATATGAGAAAAAAAATAAAATTTAGAAAAACTAATACTGTAGGTACCCACTCTCATATAAATTTTTAAGTCGAAAACGGCTCATACGATTATGATGAAACTTTGTATACTTGCAAGGTTCTTAATTTAACTATATATCAGGATTTTGGCTTAAAATCCAAATAACGAAGATTTGTTGTTAACGGCGTTTTACAAATTTGGCCGGAACATCAAAACGGCTGAACCGACTTCATTTGTATTTGGTTCGGCATTTAAGTTAAATATATGCAGCATAAGATTGCATATAGTCAAATTAATAACAATTTGACAATTTTTTCTCGAAGGTGGTTGATCATATAAGGTACAATTTTTATCTTAACATTTTTTAGCATAAAGCTCATAGTTTCCAAGAAATTTAAAAAAAAAACTGATTTTCGATAGCTGCGATTTTTTTTTTAAGTTCTCGAAAATAGTGCTTTTTTTGGGGCCTTGTAAATTTAATTTTCACACTAAATATTTTGAAAAGAAAAAAAAATAGAAGATGTTGTTTTCGTTATTTCTTGGGCATACGTTTTTCTTTTTTTAACTCAAAATTTATAAGAGTATTGAATTTTGAAAATAAAAATAGCATAACTTAAATTTAATTACACAAAATTTTGAAAAAAAAATTAGTTTTTCTTCCAAAATATTCAGTTTGAAAGTTATTTTCCAAAAAATGTTTTATAAAAAAAATGACTAAACAAGAAAACTAAAGAAGAGATTTCTGGCCTTACAAAATAGTATAACATCTCATTGTAGGTATTCCCGTTGCTTTAAAATCACTTTTTTTTTTAAGTTTTTTTTAAATTGTCCTTCGGGTAATTCCATGGTAAATTCGAGTTACATTTAGAAAATTTTAAAGTTAATAAATCGAAAATATCTTTTTAAATTCAATACTTGTTGATAAAAAATAGTATCAATGGATAAAGCATGCCATTTTTAATTTTAATTCTTAATAAAGAAAAAGTTTTTTTTAAAAGTATATTTGTTATTTTTGTGCTTTGGCTACCAGATCCGTAAACCAGATTCAACCTACTAAATCTCCTTTTTTTTAAATTTTTGTTAATAACACTTCATAAAGAATTACTCTACAATACACACCTACTATTACTGTAATGGACCCCAATAATACCAATTTTTGGGAAAGTTAATGTTCTTGAACTTTGTTTTGCATATAGTACACAAAATGTGTTTACTTTAAGAAATAGGAGCGAAAAACTGAAAAAAAAAGTCGCAAAAAAAAGGGTTTTTCCGCCCTTACCCAAGTTAGCACAGGGTCCTCGAGGTAAAAAAAAAATTTAGGGGCGGGAGGTTTCCTAGTATACCTCTGAACAACTTATATGAAAGTTTCATTAAGTTCCAAATATTTTCCAGGTAAAAGTACATATCGACTGGACTAAAAAGAAATAAATTAAATTTTATTTTTTTATGTATAAAAATACTTTACTAAGCTATCCATACAGAAAAATCAATATTTCATTAATCAAGATAAACAGTGTTTTTATAATAAAAGTCATGAGTTCGAAATAGTGTTGTTATAGCTAAATATATAGCTACTGTAGTAAGGAGAGTATAGAGAGTAGCGTTTTCAAAAACAATTCACTAAAACAATGTTATAAAAAAGAATATAAGAAAAGATTTACTGGTTTTCCAAATATATTGAGCAATTATACACTTTACCGCTGTTTTTTAAACAATTTTTTTTTTTCTGATTTAAGTCAATTTTTTAGAAAATTGCCCTATATGGAGAGAGATAAGATAACCCATCCTTCCCATACAATTTTTTTTCTTTACCCACCTACTCGTTTTTTTCGCATCTTATACAAATCACGCTGCATTTCATTAAAACTATATTTCGCACTTAAATAAAATAAAGAAAAATCTGTTTTTAAAAAGTTTTCGCATGTCAGCTATCTAACAGCTATAACATTTCTACAGTATTAACTTATCATGCTGCCAGCGTCATCTAATGAAACTATAGTTATTAACACAATTGCAAGGTGTTACATAGTTTTGTCTATGCTGTTACCCAGTCGCAATCAAAACAAAGTAACAATATTTAAGTATTTTATTGGTCATCAAATCTGTTTCCTTGAGATAAATGTCGTAAGCAAAAAAAAATAAATGGTACGACTGGATAGGATAGCAAAAACTTGCTCCCGTGGCAAATTATCTGAGGGCAGCAAAAAAAATATTGAAGAAATTTTTTATTTGAAAAATAAAAAAAAACGTTATTTGGCAGGTTAGTTTTAGAACTAGAACGCCAAAGAAAAAAACCTTCGGGTACCTACATCACCCTTAAAACACTACCTACAAAGTTTGAAGCAAATCGGCTCAGCCGTTTAGGCTGTAAATGTCGAAAAGACAGACAGACATGGAGAATTGTCGGACCCACTTTTTTCGTCTTCTCTATCATCGTAATGCCATGTTTGATTGTTATCTCAAAACTTTGTTTTTGTACGTCAGGTTAACAGGGTAGACAACTATGAAATCTTAGAACCTCCAAATGTGGAGGTCACAAGATTCATAAGATGGCCTGGCTATGACTACTCTGCATAATAATCCTACAGAAATGTATTTACAATGCTATACCTATGTGATCAGACTGCTAAATGTGCATTTTTTTAAAATTCAAAATCTAACGACAAATCAGAAAGATCATTTCACAACTTAATTTCTTTGTTTGAGAAAACAATTTAAGTTTTTTTTACAACATTCTGGAATTTAACATTCCCACATTTAATTAAAAAAATTGACTTAAAACATTTAGTCATCTGACTACAGAGTTACAAATAAGACTTATTTAACTGACAATAAATAAAATGGAGTTCGCTGTTCAGGTTTTTTGTTTAATTCATTCAATGTTATTAAGGGCTTGTTTCACAGTCTCTGAGTAAGTTTCGAGTAAAATACTCAGCAGTTAAATTCGTTGTTTGCTGTGTATTGTTTTCTTGTTTTCTGTCAAAAAAAGTTCGGAATTGCCTAGTTGAAACTTAATATATATATTGTGAACCAAGCCATACATAAAGTTAGTAAAAAGTTAAAAACAAAAATCAAAATGTTATGAAGTGGTATTCATTGATATGTAATTAAATGGTGCTTGTTTTTTAAGTAACGGGTTTTCTGTTCTGCAGCAGGTATACGTGAAAATATTCTCTGTGATATAAAAATATTTTTTCTTTTGTTGAAGTTTTGACTGAGTATAATTCTTACGTACTATATTTGTTTCCAACTTACTCAAATCAAAGCAAAGTATGGTCCAGAAATCAGAAAAGTATCCAATGGGAACTTAATATTTTAACCACTGTGGAAGCTGTTTCTCTTACAAAATCAATAACTCCAAAATCAATTCAATTTTTAACTTTAATACCACTTTGATTTATAAGAATCGTTTTTGCACAAATTCACTGTTATCCATTTACACTTTTTCTTTTATTACAAATAGAACAAATTGGATACAAAAATTCTTTTCAATGCTTTTCACTAGGTAGCTCTTCATGCACACAAAACCGCGCAGACAAAGCACTTAATATGATTTATTTGCACACAAAATTAATCCAGGGTACAAAATCCCAAAGTGAGATGAAATAAAGAACAAACAGGCAAAATTGCGAGCAGACAAGTAGGTGTCTTTCAAACTCGGTGATATCTGGCAAGATGTTATTACATCAGTTGCATCATGGGCAATGACTTTGAACTTCTAAAAATTCCTCTTTTTATGCTTTTCTCAATGCGTCGCCAAAGCATACATACGTATGCTAGGTAAAACCTAACTCGAAAAGAGAAGAAAAGAATAATTACAGCGGGAAGAATCGAAGTATATATGTATGTACGTTTGTATGAAAATAAAATGATGGTTACCTTCGACATTCCAGCTCGTTCTTTTCTTCTATTTTTTAGTTTGTGCCACTGCCAGCTTGAGAAATTTTCTCAATTAACGCTTCCAGTGAGAATAATATAATTCGTTTGTGCCAGCTGGAGAAATGTATCAATTTACCATTCCAGTGAGTATGTAGCTATCATGCCAAACGCCAAAGACTTAACAATACGAAAATACTTTATTCTTAATTCTTGTGCTATCGAAAATAATCTGCTTGTGGATGCAAGAAGGGTTCTCACAACAGTTTGAGCTGGTTAATATAGTTAGTGTTTATTGAGATGGCATAGAGTGAACACTATCTTAATGAAGAGTTAGAACCAGATTGTCAATGAAAAAAATTTTCTAAAAAGATTTATTTAATATAGTTAATCTCGCTTTTGTATAGTGTAATTTAAGCTCTATTAAATGTAGAAGTTAATTGCAGGGCGTACCTATTTCTATGCGAAACGGTGTTTAAGACATGAGTTTCCAAATTTTATGAGAGTGCAATTTTATTATTTGTAAAAAACCTGTTTCACTAAACATTTAGCTAGCAAAAGTATATCACACAACACTATAAGAAGAATCAGTAACGGATCTTTTCAAAGCTTTTTGTTAATGTGTGTTCTACATTTCAAAAGCTTTTAAAGTATCGAGCAACAGTCATTAAACTCAGTACAACAATTGATATAGTGAGTTTTGTTGTGGTGATTGCGTGTAAAGAACAACGGGTAAATTGGGCCCATCTCCAAAAAGAACGACTGTATAATATCATATATAGATACTAGATACATATTCATACATTCATACTACGATGTGTTAATTATGAATCTGGAATAAATCCGACGAAAGCGCCCTGATTGCTGTTTAATAAAAGAAACTTGTTATTTTGACTTTAAGCATTATTAATGCATGCTTAGGTATTCTAATTGATCTTCATTAACAAATATTCTAACAGTCCAGTCAAATTTGACATTTTAAATAACATGGTGCAAATTGGTGGAAATCTCAACAATGATATCTGGAGTAAAATTAAGAAAGTCCCAAAAAATCCGCCTTAGTCAATATTCGCCATCTTGGTCAAAATCCGCCACCATCTATATTCTTTCATTTTTTGAGCATAACTGTTGAACCAGTTGCCTGATTTTGTTCGTTTTAGCACCATATGAAATCATATAAAGTAAATTATCAAAGTGCTTATAATTCTGATCGTGAATCGAAAAATACAAATATTTTTCGATCTTTTTCGATCTTTTCACGAACGGATACTGTTTGCGATCTCTAAAAAAGTTTAATTCTCTCACAGAACAAATTAAATTTTTCTCTCATTCGTGAGAGATCGGAAAAATAAAACACAGGTAGAATTTTTTTCTCTCAAGAAAACTAATTCAAAAAATCCGAAAAGATTCGATAGGCAATCAGTCATTTTGTGTAATTGGTGGTGTGTTTTACTTTTACGCTGGTGTAGGTAGCAAAAATTAAATATAGGTGAAATGGGTAGAGCCCCAAGGTCTTATATAATTGAGAAACGGATGTGGAAAGTGGAAACTTGTCGCAAACAATACAAAAATTAAAAGTGACTGCAAATATAGAAAGAAATTTGTAACGGGAAGAATGGGATGTTCCCGCTACGAAAAATAAAAATTTAAAAATAATTAATCTTTAACTCATACTCGAGATTTTGATTGAAAAATAAAAATCAATTAAATGATTTAATTTCGCGTTAATCCCGAATATGAATTAAAAATAATTATAATTCTTAATAAAAAGAGGATGCTTAAATGGTGTTCATGACTGAGAGAGTTGGTCAATTAAAAAGACAGAGATCCAAAAGACAAGAAAGCCCAAACACTGGATGAGATCTAATAAGACTACTTCTTATGTCTCAGTTGCAATATATCTCCTACTTTATCTTGTTCAATTCAGTAGCGAGCGCGAAAAAAACCCTATTAGGATCCGATTCCATAAAAATAATTGAGATTGTAGTCGGCTGAGAAAAGCAGGAGATGAAGTGATGCTTACGATCGTTCACTACTCGATAGTAGTAGACGATCCGACAGATCCCTTCGTCCTCTTCTCACAGTCGAGAACTTCTCAACGTATGTTGGTGTAATATACGTATCTCAAAGACACCACGGATCGATAAACCTTACGTCAGATTTACGATTTGGCGTAGTCAGATGATCCCCAAAGAATTCTAAAATAGTACTATACCTACTTTATAATGTCTTGAGAATAAGTTGATCTGACTTCGAAAACACGAGAATGCATGAGGAGTAAGAATTCCGAGATTGTATTGTAAAGTTTTAAGAGAAGCTTTTAATTCCCCTACCTATTATACGCAATAGATCTCGAAACATATCTCAAAATTACCTACTACAACACTACTCCATAAACGAATCCGAAACCTACTCATCCTACCAACTTTTAGTACCTTCTCCTAAGATAGGGCACGTCCAAGCCTGGATGAATAGGGTGACTAACACTACACCGCCGCTTCAGGTCTGCAAATTTCGCCGGGGCCGAACACGTCGGTTCAGGGAAGTGGGTAGTGCTGCAGGAGTGATAGTCGGTGTCACATCTATTAGACCTGGAGTCTTGCTGAATGTTGACTCTATTAAGTTTGTAAAAAGGCTATGCTATAAAGCAAAGAAGCCGAGTTCAGAAAGGAGTTGTTTGATAGAGATCAAAGTAAATGATAGAAGTTTTTGGTGGAAGTACGAGTGTTAACAGAAAGTCGAGATGATGATGTTATAATCTCTAAGGATTGCCTAACCCTACCCAACCTGTGTCTTATTTCATCCTTGGAATTTTTTTCTAAGACCCTATTGTGTTGGGAAATCAGGTGATGTTGATTTCCCTTAAGTACCACGCTTCCCTACCTAATGTCTTGTCAGAGACTAGTCCTTCAAGGACACTACCCATTGATACTTTCACTGGTACATATCTAGTGTGAAAATATCCCGCGATCGAATTAATGAAGAAGATGGGAATGAAACCTCTTTGCACTCACATGGTTGCGTGTATCTGTTTTATGTTGCGCCGCCTCTTTACTAAAGCCTTTAGTCCGTCATGTTATCTGAAATTTTTCTTGTGTTATAAAAAAAAACTTCCCAAGATAGACATCAGCCTTCGTCATAACTCATCGATGATCAAAAAACTCAAAGATTATCTTCACAAAAATCTTTTAACATTTTATTTCATAAAATCTAAAACTAACAGTATGAATCTTAGATACTTATTCAAAATAAATCCTTACTAGAAGTTTCGAAAATTTAGGTATAAACTTAATTTTTTTATTTCTTTATTCTTATAAGAAGTATTTTCGTTAACTATATACAAAAATTCTCTCTAAACTTTAGTTTTCTTTTATAATTATTATTCAAAATTTTACAAAATTACTTTACTCTCCAAAATTTTTAAATTATTTATCTCCAAAAATTATTACTCTAAGCTCAAAACAAATTTACTCTTTTAATACTCTACCTATCTTGACGTGGAGTGAGAATCAAAAGAATAAAGGCATGTATTGTTACTAAAGATCAAGGTTGAGACAAATTGTCGAAACCAAAGATCGAAATCATAAAAAAAAAATCTTCCGAATTTTCTCAGAAGATTTCTATGAGCAAAAGAAAATCTTTGCTGCGAGAAATCTTCAATCGAGGATTAGCGAATTAATTCGCTGCCCCTCTGTCGCGATAGTAACGACCTATTCCGATGAATGATCGTTTTATGTCTCAAAATGCCTAACTCGAATCTTCGAAACGTTAAATTGAACCGTGCGTCTTCGTTCAATCTTCAGATGGCTCTTATCTCCATATTAATTTCTTAATATTAGACAAGGTCGACGTTACTAGATGCCAAGATTGAATGAACGACCGATTCTTCAATACCGAACTAATATAGTTATTAGTTTTATCTTAACCGAACTAAACCGAAAGGTAGGTACCTATTTTATCACGATCTCAAAAAGTTGTCGAACAAAAGCTCAATCATAAAAATTCTGATTGCTCAGAGATTAAAATTTACAAACAAAGTTTGCGTAAGACGCCTCCACTGAGCCTATATCCCACCCGAAAGTTTGAAAGAAGAATGTCAAAATTATTTCATAAAACATTAACAAAATTTAAAATTGTTTGGATCTGAAGGATCATGTACATAGTTGGCAGGTACATTCAAACCATACCGTAGCTGAAACAAGCGTTTGGTTGGTTTATAAAAATGTATTTAATATTTAAAAATTTAATAAAAATCAATATATTTCATCAAAGTTCAGGCAAAAATGGTTATACGAGGGGAGAGTGCACCCTACCTTGGTGAAACCAGATGAAAAGACAAATTTCATCAGTTGCGTTATATTTTTATTTTTCAGTTATTATTACGGATTAATTTCTTTTTTCAAATTTCAGATTTTCAGAATATTTCAGAGGTGGAACAGTGAGTGAACATTGAGATCGGACCAACGATGGAGATTAAATCGTAATCTCAAAAAAAATATTTATGATTCAATTTTCAATCGAATTCAAAACAAAATGATTCAACAAAAAAATGAATCCAAACAAAATTTATTCTCTTTAACGACAACAAAAACGTTAGCGTAATTACTAGTGATGGTAGGTATTGTTATCAACTTTTATGAGTTTATAATTGACCTTAACGTTCAGATTGAAAATCGTTAAAATCACTTATGCACTATGCTAAACACAACAGAAACTTTAATTTAACTTTTGCTTTCTTTTCAGCATCAAATTTCAAAATTATTTATCAGAAATTGATCCAAATCGTCAGTAGGCAACATAAGTTAAGTATTCAATACCTCTACTGATGACCTGCATAAATCTCTTTTCACAAATATTTATTTTTTTTTCTTATCCACAGGGTATTTGCATCATCTTAACACTCAACTACCACAAGTAAGTACACTTTATTTTACCGACACTAATGACAAATGCAATTTCCGAATTTTATTTTTATTTTTACTGACGAATTATATTACCGGCTCATAAACAATTTACTTTTACTTTATTTTTCTTTTCAGATCATCGCGACGGATTAAACTAATTACGAAGGTAAGTAGGTACTAAACATGTGATTTTATGATTATTTTATGTATTTATGATCTCAGTGATAGAGTAATGTTTTGTTAAACTAAATTCTACACTCCGATGTCTGACAGATTATTATTGTAAGTATAGGTGATTCCTTTACGCTTAATTCAAAAAAGATTATTTATTTTCTTGAATCTTTAGGAATTCCTTAATACTTGTTTCTTTACCAAAGTACTTTTATGCACTGGCAAATATTATGGTATGCCAGGCAAATACTTTATATATTATTGCTTTTATATTTTTTTGAAAAATAATTGCACCAATGATAGGTACTTATACGTAGGTACACAAAATTCGATATTTACATTTTTGCTTTTATGTGTTGAACGTAATTTGCTATCAATTATATTTTATATCAAAGACTTATGTATCAACCTTAATTTGTGGGGGTGGTTTTTATTTAAATTGCACCAAGGAAAAAAATACTAATATATCTTTAAAAGAAACTTCTACCTATCATATACTATAATAAATAAATTGTTACGATCATACCTCATCCAATATATACAATATAAATTTACTCAGGATCGTCCTGCTAAAAGGTGACTCCAGCAAGGGTACGTAATGGTTGCTTCGCTTGATGATTTAGATTGTTCCAGCACTTGGAATGAATCTTTGATTCCCACGATGAGATATCGGGTCCTACGTGCTGACAAATTTTTTCCGTATGTTGATTTTTCAAAATTTACTGAATTGATGATGTTTTCTTGTTTATGAATTTTCAGGCTCCTGCATGGAAACCAGATGACGTTGACCGAGTGGTGAGCTCCTTGGATGACTTCAACACAATAGGCTTTTAGGAGCCATATATTGAAAGTAGTCTCGTCCGACGTGATGTACACCACCCGGAACGTATCTGTGCGAAATAAGGAAAAATTCAATTAGTGTTTTATTAAAACAATATTTCGTTGAGACACTGATTAGGTCTTTTTTTTTTTTTGTATGTTTCATGAAGAATTTTTTTATGCTTTCGAAGACAAAAAAACTCTTCGCAATTTTTATACCTATGTTTCGTAGGTTTTTATGTCGTTTATTTTCAGCTTTTTGATTAGGTAAAATTTATGATTTTTTTTTTGTATATTATGTTCAAAGAAAGAAAAAATACAAATTTCGCATTAGAATTTTCATATTTTTACCTGGTTTTTCTGATGTATTTTTGCGTTTATTTTGTTGGATGATTTTACGAAAGAATTCTGTGTCCACAGCACTGTGGTTTCGAATAGAATTCTTGCTCCTTTTTTCGTGATGCTTTTGGGTTACTTGGATCTTTTTGTAGTGCGTTTTTGGAGTGGTGTAACTAGCGATCCATCGATCAGACTTGACTGTACGTCGTTTGTTTAATTGCCCACTACGAATTCTCCTTCGATCCCACCGGCTCGTGGTGTATCGTGGACGCATGTGATTTTTCTATGTGAATTTTCAGAAAACGTGGCGTTCCCGCATTAGTGACTTTATTTGGCAAATTCTTTTATGGTTTTCTATCTAATTTGGACGTTCACATTTTATTCACATTTTGAGCATGTGCTCTTAGCTTTTTTATAGGGGGTGGTTTTTTGCACAAAGAAAAAAAAATCTTACCTTAGTTTTTATCCCTTGGTTGAATTCTTTGGCTGCTCCTTTTCCTTCGTTTTTTTGTTCTTTTATAATTTTCTTTATATTTTCAGTTTTTCTTTGCACTTTATATATTAATAATTTCACTTTTTACTTTTATTATTTTACCTTTTTTTATGACTTTTCTTTGACTTGATTTAACTTTTTCTGGACCACGTCTGTCTTCAACAAATTGGAAATTGCGAATGGAACTGTTCGGCTCGTTTACGCGGCACGTCACGTCGATCAGAGCTTCCACAACTGTACATTTTGGCGGTTGACTGAATTTAAATTACTGGAGATAGACTTATTAATGAGTATTGGGAAGATTGATTGACTCTCGAAATTAATTCGTCCATCTTTTTTTATTATTAATCGACACTCGTAGATACTTACGAGGTTCAATAAATTTATTTGTATGGGTGATCAAACTCAAGTTATTTTTGTTAGTGTGTAAACTTTTTTTCTAATAGGACTTTGGTTTACGCACAAATTTGCCGTCGCGTATTTCCTCCACTTTTATGCTCCACTGTGAGATTATTGTTCTTCTCTTTTATGCTAGTGGAGTTGTTATTACGAATAATTTTGTTGAAGAAATATTCTTTTTCTTCTCTTTGAGTTGTTTTTGTTTTATCTTATTGATTATAGGGTTCGGATGTTATGAACGGATTATTTTGTTTAGGTTTGTACCTACTAAGTAAGTATCATTTATGTCTTTTTATTTTCTATTTTTCAGATTATTATGGTGTGTTATAACAAAAAAGAAAACGTAAGTATGTTTATTGGAGTGTGTACCTAATTGGTTATCGAACATCTAAACGCATACATAGGTTCGATGTGTCGATATCTTTTTGGATATTTTTCTGATTTATGTAAATGTCCCGGTCAGGTCATGTCATGAATATTTTGCAAACAATAAACTACCTATCCTTGAGCTAGAATCTGGTATGTATCTGTCTATGTTACGATGTTAAACTTGCATTAAGACATATATAACTACCTATATTAATTTTTCCTTACTCTTTGTAGTAGGGTATATCGTCTTTTCATACCTCTGCATATTTTGCTTTTATGGTTGTAAGTTGCCTATCATTTTAATACGTGCAGTATTCTTTCTTAAAAATTACATCTTTTCGTTGGTCTATTATTTTTGATGCTTATATTTCCACAGTTAAAAACTTTTTGATATGTTTTCAGTCTCACTATAAATTTTGAGTACCTAATCTTTCGTCACAACATTTTACTTTGGTGACGTTTCACCCTGTTGGTTGAACTTTTATTTCGTATAATGGCTGATGAGTATTTCAGCTGACTTGATATCGCTATCTACTACTAGATGGATGTTTTATCGCTTCGTTATAAGTTCGAAAAAGGTTGTTGCATTAGGTAACTTCGTTCATTATTATAGGAATTGGTTTGGTATCATTTTTATTCTACCTCGAGCAACTTTTCTTAAATTAATCCCTTGGAGATTTTAGATTTAGTGAAAATATTTTATGGGCACATAAATTTTCAAATTGGATCGTTTTTATAGCAATATGTTATTTATTACTCATATATGAATATTATAGATGAACTTCGTGTATATACTCTAGTGGGTGTAGAAATGGGGTTTCCTACAAAACATCTTCAATGTCCCTGGTGCCAACAGGTACATTGATGATGGAAACGAAAATCTCTATGTATGATACTACTTATTATATGTACTTTTCTCTTGACTCCAGATGAATTAATCGCTACCCAAGACCCATTTGCGTCTCATGCACAGGCTGAGCAGCTGGCGATGACACTTATCAACGCAGAAAAAAAATGTAAAATCCACAAATGAAAATGTCTATGACTTTTTCAATTGCTTATTTACGGAGATCTTTGGTGTGTACCACAGATTCGAAACCATTCGCATCTTAAACCTTATATAGGTTATGGCCTACGATTTTTATGACTTTTGTTTTTACAAACTTAGGACACAGCTTTGCATTGCGATGTTTGCTTGCGTCACTTAGTACAAAATTTCGACGGAATACGTCGTCACCTATATTGAACGTAATTGTTCGACTTCTGAGATTGTATATCTTCTCATAATTTTCATGAGCTTGGTTAAGCGCCGTTTTTAGATACGAATGAAGGATATTCATTCTCGCCGTTTTGGGTAACCAATCGATTTCTGACTGGTTAAGTCCACCAAGTTTCCTTAGCAATGCATAGTCTGCCCCATGTTCTATCATACGTTGGCTGAACAAGGCTTCATATGGGGTCATACCAATTGCGCTATGCAACGATGTGCGTAAAGCACTCCTAATGAAAGATAAGTGTTCGTCCCAGTTTAATTGTTTTGTATCGATATATGCTCTGATAGCGCTCAGAATTGAGCGGTTCACTCGTTCACTGGCATTTGCTTGAGGAGCGTATGCAGCTGTTTTAACATGATTTATTCCGAAATTTTCTAGGAATGACTTGAAATCATTACTTATAAATTGCGAGCCATTATCCGACAATAAACTCTCCGGAACGCCAAATTTCATCCACTAAAAATTTTATTACTTCTGAAGTAGTTGCCTTTTTCAGTGGTTTAATGAATACGAATTTTGTTAGTTGATCTAACGCAATGATTATGTAGGTGTTACCTCTTCTAGATCTAGGATATGGACCTAGGAAATCTATATACATGTGTTGAAATGGTCTTTCCACTTCAAAACCTTTTCCCATTTCAGTTCTATGAACAGAATTTGGTGCTTTAGTAGTCTTACAAATTTCGCAATTGTTCACATACATTTTGACTTGTGCTGCCATTGCTGGCCAATAAAATTGGTTACGAAGACGATGAAGGGTCTTGGTGATACCACCATGCGATGTCTGAGGCGGGCAATGAGCCGCAATTATCAACTTTGCTCCCAGCTGCGATGGAATCCAAATCTTCCAAGCCAAATCGTCTTGAATCGGATTACCTGTTACGTGCCTGACTTTCTTGTATATGAAGTCATCAGATACTTGCAAGTCAGGGAGACGAACTTTATTTTTATTAATGTGTTCCACGATTTGAAGGTATTCTTCCGACTTGAAAGACGGATCCTCCAAATCGAGATGTAATACATTAGATGGACTTGAATTTTCGACGGGCGTTTCTAGGGAAGACAAACGCAAAGCCTCCACTTCATGCACTCTCGACAGGGCATCAGGCACAGCGTTTAAAGTACCTTTTCTATGCTCCACCGAAAATTCGCAGCTTTGAAGCTTCAAACTCCACCGAGCTAGACGTCAGGTTGGGTCCTTAAGACTCATCAACCATCTCAGGCTCGCATGATCAGTGATCACCAAGAACCTGTAACCTTCAATGTATGGTCTAAATTTATAAATGCCCTTTACGGCCGCGAGACATTCTCGCTCTGTAACAGAATAGTTACGTTGCGCACTATTTAATTTTTGTGAATAGTAATAAATGGGGTATTCTGCGCCAGTTTCATCTCTTTGGCACAGCACGCATCCGATTCCAGTGGCTGAAGCGTCGCACAAAATCACGAATTGCTTACTGAAATCGGGGTTGCGGAGAACTGGCGCCGAAGTCAAAGCTACTTTAAGCTTGTTGAAAGCTTCTAACGCCTGTTCGTCGAACTCAAACTTATTTTTTTTCTTGAGAGTGTCGGACATCGGTCCAGCTACCTCAGAAAAATTCTCGATGAATCGCCGGTACCAACCAGCCATTCCAAGGAATCGACGTACTTGACGTACAGTCGTTGGTACCGGGAAATCGAGAATTGAAGAAATTTTGGACGGGTCTGCTTTGAGGCAGCCACGCCCTACGACATAACCTAAGTATTGCAGTTCTTCGAAACAGAAGCGTGACTTTTCCACATTTATCGTAAGTCCTGCCTCGTCTAGCTTCTTTGCTACAACTTCTAAAACAGCAATATGTTCATCAAATGTTTTGGAAATGACCAACAGGTCGTCTAAATAAATGAAAACTTGATCTCTCAAGTTGGATGGAATAACTTTGTTCATAAGATTTGTCAAACTCTGAGCGGCATTGGAGAGTCCGAACGGCATCACCTTGAACTGGTATAGTGGACGGCCTGGTATAGAAAATGCAGTTTTTTCCCTCGACATCTCCTCCAATGGTACTTGCTAGTACGCATCTTTCAAATCCACGCTAGAAATATAGCGTGTCTCTGAAAGTCGTGCTAACAAACCTTCTATATGCCCAATTGGACTCGCATTCTTCTTTGTTACGGAGTTGACTTTCCGAAAATCCAAGCACATTCTGTTTTTGCCGGGTTTCCTCACCAATACAACCGGTGAGGACCATGGGCTTGAACTTTCTTCAATCACTCCCAAAGAAATCATGCGGTCCACTCCGGCGTACACCAAAGCTTGTATCGCTGGAGAGATAGGGTAATGTCGTTGCTTAATAGGCAACGCATCGCCAGTATCTATACTATGTTCCATAAGGTGTGTTCGTCCGAGTCCCCGCTCAGCGAATGACGGAAAAAGTTTTACGTTTTTTTTCAATATAGCGGACTGTTCTGTAGTTAGCTCACACTCAGAGAAATTAGGTTTCTCTAAAGCTATCTCAGAAATGTTTTCTTTAAACGGTATGATATTTCAAATAGGGCCCAGAAATTTACCCCCAAGTAGAGTTTCTGCGTTAAAGAAGGTACAATGAATAAGTCGATGGTATGTGTTTTGCCATTAAAAGAAATTTTTGTTTTAACTACTCCTACCACTGGTTGTTGTTTTCCATCAGCTGTAGCTATGTTAGTAGAAAATTTTCGAAAAGAGATGTTTTTGCTTTCTAAAATTTCTAATGCTCCTTTACCTAAACAACTGACGCTTGCTCCAGAGTCGAGCAAACCGTACCACTCTTCATTGAATAAATCTACTTGAACGTAAGGACGGGGATCGTCCTTGTAATTTGACAATTTTGTCGAAGACACTATTTTATAAATTTTTCTTTTGTTATTGAATTTAGTTCTCAAAGCTTCTATTTTCTTTAAATGTTTGGGATATGTATATATTCTTTTTCTAGCTATATTGTATTCTATTTGCCTTTGATGTAAGGACTTTAAAGGTCTAAGCCTAGGGGTTCTAGAATTAGTGGATGTTGGTTTCAAAATATTTTTAGTTTCGGGGTTTCTTAAGATTGTAATTTTACCGGTTTTTTCTGTGTTTATCACGGACTCCCCGAGTTGCCCATCTTGGCCAACTCCCTCTCGGATGAATGTTGGCTCGTTGACGAGTTTCCCGGACACATTTTACAATTGGGTGACAGAACATCTGGTTTGCCACAACGATAACAGAAAATCCTTCTTTGCAAGTCTGCGCAATCTCTGAATGTATGACCTGGTTTTAAGCAGTTCCAACATTTGACATTGTCAGAAATTGGTTTTGAATCGCGATTCATATTGTGATGAAATGCTTCGACGGCTGTTGACATTTCAGCTATTTGTGAATCGGTTTGGATTTCAATTTCATGCACGAGTTTTCTTGGTGGGTTGTTATATATTGGAGGTGCTCGAACCGTCATCGGATCTTGTTGAGCTAAAAACCTCTCCATATCTCTGCATGTAAAAACTAAATCTGCCAGCCGAGTCGATTTGAATGTTAATAACAGCTCTCCCATGCGTCTGCGTACGTTCTGTTTTATTATCTCAGCCAATTCCTCGTTGGGTCTGGGATTTTTCATACGCGAATTAATTTTCACAATGGCATCATAAAAAGAGTCAAAGCTTTCGCCTGGAGCTTGCTTTCTTTTCGCCATTTGTCTAGACAACTCCGAATCAGTTTCCAGACTGCGATACTGCTCTATCAGCGCTAACTTCAAAGCTGCCCAAGATGAATATGGATTGTTCTTCATGTACATCCAGTACCACACCTCTACCGTTCCGCTCACAAAATGGTGGAAATTTGCCACTATCTCCTCCCACGATGCACCGTAGTTGTCCTTTACCCGATCAAGTCGGAAAAGGAACTCGTCTACTGGCATATTTTTGGCATTATACACTATGCCCCATTTATGATAATGTGGAGAACGTATAAATGATGTCGCTGGTGATGGTGCTGGTGCTCTCACATTACGATTTATCGACGTATTGTCGAATTGAATTTGAGCCAATCTTTCCTAAAAGTTTGGGTCATATCGTCGAGAAGGTTCAGCTCTAGGTGGTGATACGTTGCGTCTAGGCCACTCCCTAGGGAATTCCGGTAGGTTGTTTCGGTTGGTATCAACTCTAGGTGGAGTGACGTTTCTTCTTTGCCGTACACCTAATGCTTCTCTGTCCACTTCTCGCAAATCTTCATGATGATTTTCTCTAGTTCTTTCGCTTGCAGTTTCTTGTAAGTTATTTTTGGTAGTTGCTTCTGGAATAGGTTCTCTTCTGACATTATGGTTTCGGGTATCAGGCGTAGGTAAGTCGCATAAAGGTATAGCTGCAGCTGCTGGTCGTACTAATTCACTCATCTGAGCTAAGGCGCTTTTGACTGCTTGATCCACTCTTGCTAGTATCTGCGCTTGACTCTGAGCTAACGTTTCCTGAAGATTTTTGCGATCCTCAGCTCGATTTAGGCCAATAGTTGCTAATGCTATTTCCTTAACATAATCTTCCCACTCATCAGACTGTTGGTTCAATGTTTCTTCCTGGGCTCCTTCAGGTGTTAGGTGCCTCGCTAAATCAACCAAAGGTACGTCTTCATCACTAACTCGTTCCACGTTCGATGGTCCAGCTGCATCCTCTACTTGACTCATGTCTGCTACTGCGTTCGTGTCCATCGTCATGTTATGGTACATGTCGAGGTTTTTTCTGTAACGCGTATTATGTGGCTCTGGAGTCGTTAGTAGTGGTGCTTTGCTTGGAACTGGAGGTTTGGTTGGTCTACCCCCCTTCTTTTTGTCTGTAGATCCGTTTTTATGTTTATTCACCATCGTGAGCGTGAGAAAGATTTTATATTGGATGAAAAGTTATGAAATTTCAGAGTCTATTAAAAGGAATATTTTTACAAAAGATATTACTTATATGTTATACTATTTCTAGTTTACAAAAGAAAATTTCTTAACCTACTCTTATTAGCTATGTATTTATAAAAAAAAACTACTAACTATTTTAATCTTCAAATCTAAATACCTATAACTTCAAATCTAAATACCTATAACTTACTACCTAAATAATTCAAAAAAAAACTAATTGTATCCTACTAAATAAATCCTACTAAATAAATCTTATTACCTATGTTTTAATACCTATTTCTTACTAACTAAATCTTACTACCTAACTTACTGACTAACTTAACCTAATTTTTCTCTAGGGTAAACCCTCTTAATGTTCCTCAAATCTAAGCTAAAATTCAAAAATCTCAATTATTATTCAAAACACTATATCTCAACTAAATCAAAAAAAATTTTTTTTTGATCTGAAAACTAAATGGCTAAATCTTACTAAAACTGAACTACAAAATCTAAATATGGGTGTCACCAGACAATTCAAAAATTTTTTTTTGACTAAATGCTAAATATGACTCAATATGAGTGCCACCAGGCAAAAATTAAATCTAAAAAGTTGCCACCAGGCTAAATTAACTCTAAATGTCACCAGACAAACTAAATCTAAAAAAAAAGTGCCACCAGGCAAAACTAAATCTTAATGTGCCACCGGGCAAAATTCCAAATACTAAATTTCTCAAAATGTGCCACCAGGCAATGCTAAATAACTCAAAAATCTCAAAAAAGTGCCACCAGGCAAAACTAAATATTAAATGTGCCACCAGGCAATACTCAAAATTTTCTCAAAAACTAAATATCTTAATCCATGAGTTCTAATCTTCACTTAAAAACTCACTCTACTAAAAAAATCTCAAAAAAAAATCTAAATCTTATTTACTCAAATTAAATTTTTCCAAAAAAAAATGTTTCCAAAAATTTCTCAAAGTTTTCTCCAATCATTGACAGTTTGGAGACGTGACTGAAGCCTCCTCATGTTCTAGCAGCAACCCCGCAACAACATGTGTGAATCTTCATCCATTCTTCTTCAAATACTACACAAACATTTTCTGTATAACTAACAATACTCGTAAAAATTTATTTAACTCCTCTTATTAGACTAGCTTGTTCTTACTTCTCTCTGCTGCTACTGACCTAAGGAAGTAGATAACATCCCCTAGCGGACATCAGACCAGAACTATATCATCAAACTAACTAACTTGATTTGCTCTATAAATTTCAAAATTACTTTATTGAAGTGTAGTAAAACTTAAATTTTTCTTTAAATGATTTGTTGATTGAAATTGGTTATCTTTTATATAGCCGTCGTTTGGCTTGCGCTGCAGACGTAAACAGGAAAGTGTTCAACTATTTACCGGACGTAGTTGCAAACAACTAAACAGTTTAAAAAGATGTTAGTCTCTAGGTTACGATTAGCTTTCATGAGAAGCAATGGACTACTGGACTAATAACATATCCAATACGGACAACCCTATGTAAACTTACTTTACCAGAAAACTATTCATGAAATGTTAAGAGAGTGGAATGGAATTTTGACAGGTTGTCGCTGCAGACGTACTCAGGAAAAAGTTCTACTAAATACCGGTCGACACTTAAGTCAGAAAACCGTCCGATGTTAAATCTCTATGACATTACCAACTCCATAAAAATTCACAATTGACTTTATCAGTTCAAACTTACGTTCGAACAAACTTACTACTCCCACAAAATTTACTACCTTCCAAAAAGTTACTAAAAAAAATCTATCAAATTTTCAAAACTATCTAATTCTCTATCACTCGGGCCCCACACGTATGGGCGCCATTATGTAACGGGAAGAATGAGATGTTCCCGCTACGAAAAATAAAAATTTAAAAATAATTAATCTTTAACTCATACTCGAGATTTTGATTGGAAAATAAAAATCAATTAAATGATTTAATTTCGCGTTAATCCCGAATATGAATTAAAAATAATTATAATTCTTAATAAAAAGAGGATGCTTAAATGGTGATCATGACTGAGAGAGTTGGTCAATTAAAAAGACAGAGATCCAAAAGACAAGAAAGCCCAAACACTGGATGAGATCTAATTAGACTACTACTTATGTCTCAGTTGCAATATATCTCCTACTTTATCTTGTTCAATTCCGTAGCGAGCGCGAAAAATCACTTTTAGGATCCGATTCCATAAAAATAATTGAGATTGGCTGAGAAAAGCAGGAGATGAAGTGATGCTTACGATCGTTCACTACTCGATAGTAGTAGACGATCCGACAGATCCCTTCGTCCTCTTCTCACAGTCGAGAACTTCTCAACGTATGTTGGTGTAATATACGTATCTCAAAGACACCACGGATCGATAAACCTTACGTCAGATTTACGATCTGGCGTATTCAGATGATCCCCAAAGAATTCTAAAATAGTACTCCACCTACTTTATAATGTCTTGAGAATAAGTTGATCTGACTTCGAAAACACGAGAATGCGTGAGGAGTAAGAATTCCGAGATTGTATTGTAAAGTTTTAAGAGGAGCTTTTAATTCCCCTACCTATTATACGCAATAGATTTCGAAACATATCTCAAAATTACCTACTACAACACTACTCCATAAACGAATCCGAAACCTACTCATCCTACCAACTTTTAGTACCTTCTCCTAAGATAGGGCACGTCCAAGCCTGGATGAATAGGGTGACTAACACTACACCGCCGCTTCAGGTCTGCAAATTTCGCCGGGGCCGAACACGTCGGTTCAGGGAAGTGGGTAGTGCTGCAGGAGTGATATTCGGTGTCACATCTATTAGACCTGGAGTCTTGCTGAATGTTGACTCTATTAAGTTTGTAAAAAGGCTATGCTAAAAAGCAAAGGGGCCGAGTTCAGAAAGGAGTTGTTTGATAGAGATCAAAGTAAATGATAGAAGTTTTTGGTGGAAGTACGAGTGTTAACAGAAAGTCGAGATGATGATGTTATAATCTCTAAGGATTGCCTAACCCTACCCAACCTGTGTCTTATTTCATCCTTGGATTTTTTTTCTAAGACCCTATTGTGTTGGGAAAACAGGTGATGTTGATTTCCCTTAAGTACCACGCTTCCCTACCTAAGTGTCTTGTCAGAGACTAGTCCTTCAAGGACACTACCCATTGATACTTTCACTGGTACATATCTAGTGTGAAAATATCCCGCGATCGAATTAATGAAGAAGATGGGAATGAAACCTCTTTGCACTCACATGGTTGCGTGTATCTGTTTTATGTTGCGCCGCCTTCACATTGAAATAGACTCAGCCACGTCTCTTTACTTAAGCCTTTAGTCCGTCATGTTATCTGAAATTTTTCTTGTGTTATAAAAAAAAAAAACTTCCCAAGATAGACATCAGCCTTCGTCATAACTCATCGATGATCAAAAAACTCAATGATTATCTTCACAAAAATCTTTTAACATTTTATTTCATAAAATCTAAAACTAACAGTATGAATCTTAGATACTTATTCAAAATAAATCCTTACTAGAAGTTTCGAAAATTTAGGTATAAACTTAATTTCTTATTTCTTTATTCTTATAAGAAGTATTTTCGTTAACTATATACAAAAATTCTCTCTAAACTTTAGTTTTCTTTTATAATTATTATTCAAAATTTTACAAAATTACTTTACTCTCCAAAATTTTTAAATTATTTATCTCCAAAAATTATTACTCTAAGCTCAAAACAAATTTACTCTTTTAATACTCTACCTATCTTGACGTGGAGTGAGAATCAAAAGAATAAAAGCATGTATTGTTACTAAAGATCAAGGTTGAGACAAATTGTCGAAACCAAAGATCGAAATCATAAAAAAAAAATCTTCCGAATTTTCTCAAAAGATTTCTATGAGCAAAAGAAAATCTTTGCTGCGAGAAATCTTCAATCGAGGATTAGCGAATTAATTCGCTGCCCCTCTGTCGCGATAGTAACGACCTATTCCGATGAATGATCGTTTTATGTCTCAAAATGCCTAACTCGAATCTTCGAAACGTTAAATTGAACCGTGTGTCTTCGTTCAATCTTCAGATGGCTCTTATCTCCATATTAATTTCTTAATATCAGACAAGGTCGACGTTACTAAATGCCAAGATTGAATGAACGACCGATTCTTCAATACCGAACTAATATAGTTATTAGTTTTATCTTAACCGAACTAAACCGATAGGTAGGTACCTATTTTATCACGATCTCAAAAAGTTGTCGAACAAAAGCTCAATCATAAAAATTCTGATTGCTCAGAGATTAAAATTTACAAACAAAGTTTGCGTAGGACGCCTCCACTGAGCCTATATCCCACCCGAAAGTTTGAAAGAATGTCAAAATTATTTCATAAAACATTAACAAAATTTAAAATTGTTTGGATCTGAAGGATCATGTACATAGTTGGCAGGTACATTCAAACCATACCGTAGCTGAAACAAGCGTTTGGTTAGTTTATAAAAATGTATTTAATATTTAAAAATTTAATAAAAATCAATATATTTCATCAAAGTTCAGGCAAAAATGGTTCGACGAGGGGAGCGTGCACCCTACCTTGGTGAAACCAGATGAAAAGACAAATTTCATCAGTTACGTTATATTTTTATTTTTCAGTTATTATTACGGATTAATTTCTTTTTTCAAATTTCAGATTTTTAGAATATTTCAGAGATGGAACAGTGAGTTAAAATTGAGATCGGACCAACGATGGAGATTAAATCGTAATCTCAAAAAAAATATTTATGATTCAATTTTCAATCGAATTCAAAACAAAATGATTCAACAAAAAAATGAATCCAAACAAAATTTATTCTCTTTAACGACAACAAAAACGTTAGCGTAATTACTAGTGATGGTAGGTATTGTTATCAACTTTTATGAGTTTATAATTGACCTTAACGTTCAGATTGAAAATCGTTAAAATCACTTATGCACTATGCTAAACACAACAGAAACTTTAATTTAACTTTTGTTTTCTTTTCAGCATCAAATTTCAAAATTATTTATCAGAAATTGATCCAAATCGTCAGTAGGCAACATAAGTTAAGTATTCAATACCTCTACTGATGACCTGCATAAATCTCTTTTCACAAATATTTATTTTTTTTCTTATCCACAGGATATTTGCATCCTCTTAACACTCAACTACCACAAGTAAGTACACTTTATTTTACCGACACTAATGACAAATGCAATTTCCGAATTTTATTTTTATTTTTACTGACGAATTATATTACCGGCTAATAAACAATTTACTTTTACTTTATTTTTATTTTCAGATCATCGCGACGGATTAAACTAATTACGTAGGTAAGTAGGTACTAAACAGGTGATTTTATGATTATTTTATGTATTTATGATCTCAGTGATAGAGTAATGTTTTGTTAAACAAAATTCTACACTCCGATGTCTGACAGATTATTATTGTAAGTATAGGTGATTCCTTTACGCTTAATTCAAAAAAGATTATTTATTTTCTTGAATCTTTAGGAATTCCTTAATACTTGTTTCTTTACCAAAGTACTTTTATGCACTGGCAAATATTATGCTATGCCAGGCAAATACTTTATATATTATTGCTTTTATATTTTTTTGAAAAATAATTGCACCAATGATAGGTACTTATACGTAGGTACACAAAATTCGATATTTACGTTTTTGCTTTTATGTGTTGAACGTAATTTGCAATCAATTATATTTTATATCAAAGACTTATGTATCACCCTTAATTTGTGGGGGTGGTTTTTATTTAAATTGCACCAAGGAAAAAAATACTAATATATCTTTAAAAGAAACTTCTACCTATCATATACTATAATAAATAAATTGTTACGATCATACCTCATCCAATATATACAATATAAATTTACTCAGGATCGTCCTGCTAAAAGGTGACTCCAGCAGGGGTACGTAATGGTTGCTTCGCTTGATGATTTAGATTGTTCCAGCACTTGGAATGAATCTTTGATTCCCACGATGAGATATCGGGTCCTACGTGCTGACAAATTTTTTCCGTATGTTGATTTTTCAAAATTTACTGAATTGATGATGTTTTCTTGTTTATGAATTTTCAGGCTCCTGCATGGAAACCAGATGACGTTGACCGAGTGGTGAGCTCCTTGGATGACTTCAACACAATAGGCTTTTAGGAGCCATATATTGAAAGTATAGTCTCGTCCGACGTGATGTACACCACCCGGAACGTATCTGTGCGAAATAAAGAAAAATTCAATTAGAATTTTATTAAAACAATATTTCGTTGAGACACTGATTAGGTCTTCTTTTTTTTTGTATGTTTCATGAAGAATTTTTTTATGCTTTCGAAGACAAAAAAACTCTTCGCAATTTTTATACCTATGTTTCATAGGTTTTTATGTCGTTTATTTTCAGCTTTTTGATTAGGTAAAATTTATGATTTTTTTTTGTATATGTTCAAAGAAAGAAAAAATACAAATTTCGCATTAGAATTTTCATATTTTTACCTGGTTTTTCTGATGTATTTTTGCGTTTATTTTGTTGGATGATTTTACGAAAGAATTCTGTGTCCACAGCACTGTGGTTTCGAATAGAATTCTTGCTCCTTTTTTCGTGATGCTTTTGGGTTACTTGGATCTTTTTGTAGTGCGTTTTTGGAGTGGTGTAACTAGCAATCCAACGATCAGACTTGACTGTACGTCGTTTGTTTAATTGCCCACTACGAATTCTCCTTCGATCCCACCGGCTCGTGGTGTATCGTGGACGCATGTGATTTTTCTATGTGAATTTTCAGAAAACGTGGCGTTCCCGCATTAGTGACTTTGTTTGGCAAATTCTTTTATGGTTTTCTATCTAATTTGGACGTTCACATTTTATTCACATTTTGAGCATGTGCTCTTAGCTTTTTTATAGGGGGTGGTTTTTTGCACAAAGAAAAAAAAATCTTACCTTAGTTTTTATCCCTTGGTTGAATTCTTTGGCTGCTCCTTTTCCTTCGTTTTTTTGTTCTTTTATAATTTTCTTTATATTTTCAGTTTTTCTTTGCACTTTATATATTAATAATTTCACTTTTTACTTTTATTATTTTACCTTTTTTTATGACTTTTCTTTGACTTGATTTAACTTTTTCTGGACGACGTCTGTCTTCAACAAATTGGAAATTGCGAATGGAACTGTTCGGCTCGTTAACGCGGCACGTCACGTCGATCAGAGCTTCCACAACTGTACATTTTGGCGGTTGACTGAATTTAATTACTGGAGATAGACTTATTAATGAGTATTGGTCCCTTTCGTTCTCATTGGGAAGATTGATTGACTCTCGAAATTAATTCGTCCATCTTTTTTTATTATTAATCGACACTTGTAGATACTTACGAGGTTCAATAAATTTATTTGTATGGGTGATCAAACTCAAGTTATTTTTGTTAGTGTGTAAACTTTTTTTCTAATAGGACTTTGGTTTACGCACAAATTTGCCGTCGCGTATTTCCTCCACTTTTATTATTATTGTTCTTCTCTTTTATGCTAGTGGGGTTGTTATTACGAATAATTTTGTTGAAGAAATATTCTTTTTCTTCTCTTTGAGTTGTTTTTGTTTTATCTTATTGATTATAGGGTTCGGATGTTATGAACGGATTATTTTGTTTAGGTTTGTACCTACTAAGTAAGTATCATTTATGTCTTTTTATTTTCTATTCTTTTGGTGTGTTATAACAAAAAAGAAAACGTAAGTATGTTTATTGGAGTGTGTACCTAATTGGTTATCGAACATCTAAACGCATTCATAGGTTCGATGTGTCGATATCTTTTTGGATATTTTTCTGATTTATGTAAATGTCCCGGTCAGGTCATGTCATGAATATTTTGCAAACAATAAACTACCTATCCTTGAGCTAGAATCTGGTATGTATCTGTCTATGTTACGATGTTAAACTTGCATTGAGACATATATAACTACCTATATTAATTTTTCCTTACTCTTTGTAGTAGGGTATATCGTCTTTTCATACCTCTGCATATTTTGCTTTTATGGTTGTAAGTTGCCTATCATTTTAATACGTGCAGTATTCTTTCTTAAAAATTACATCTTTTCGTTGGTCTATTATTTTTGATGCTTATATTTCCACAGTTAAAAACTTTTTGATATGTTTTCAGTCTCACTATAAATTTTGAGTACCTAATCTTTCGTCACAACATTTTACTTTGGTGACGTTTCACCCTGTTGGTTGAACTTTTATTTCGTATAATGGCTGATGAGTATTTCAACTGACTTGATATCGCTATCTACTACTAGATGGATGTTTTATCGCTTCGTTATAAGTTCGAAAAAGGTTGTTGCATTATTATAGGAATTGGTTTGGTATCATTTTTATTCTACCTCGAGCAACTTTTCTTAAATTAATCCCTTGGAGATTTTAGATTTAGTGAAAATATTTTATGGGCACATAAATTTTCAAATTGGATCGTTTTTATAGCAATATGTTATTTATTACTCATATATGAATATTATAGATGAACTTCGTGTATATACTCTAGTGGGTGTAGAAATGGGTTTTCCTACAAAACATCTTCAATGTCCCTGGTGCCGTAATTGTTCGACTTCTGAGATTGTATATCTTCTCATAATTATCATGAGCTTGGTTAAGCGCCGTTTTTAGATACGAATGAAGGATATTCATTCTCGCCGTTTTGGGTAACCAATCGATTTCTGACTGGTTAAGTCCACCAAGTTTCCTTAGCAATGCATAGTCTGCCCCATGTTCTATCATACGTTGGCCGAACAAGGCTTCATATGGGGTCATACCAATTGCGCTATGCAACGATGTGCGTAAAGCACTGCTAATGAAAGATAAGTGTTCGTCCCAGTTTACCTAATTTTTTTGTATCGATATATGCTCTGATAGCGCTCAGAATTGAGCGGTTCACTCGTTCACTGGCATTCGCTTGAGGAACGTATGCAGCTGTTTTAACATGATTTATTCCGAAATTTTCTAGGAATGCCTTGAAATCATTACTTATAAATTGCGAGCCATTATCCGATAATAAACTCTCCGGAACGCCAAATTTCATCCACTAAAAATTTTATTACTTCTGAAGTAGTTGCCTTTTTCAGTGGTTTAATGAATACGAATTTTGTTAGTTGATCTAACGCAATGATTATGTAGGTGTTACCTCTTCTAGATCTAGGATATGGACCTAGGAAATCTATATACATGTGTTGAAATGGTCTTTCCACTTCAAAACCTTTTCCCATTTCAGTTCTAAGAACAGAATTTGGTGCTTTAGTAGTCTTACAAATTTCGCAATTGTTCACATACATTTTGACTTGTGCTGCCATTGCTGGCCAATAAAATTGGTTACGAAGACGATGAAGGGTCTTGGTGATACCACCATGCGATGTCTGAGGCGGGCAATGAGCCGCAATTATCAACTTTGCTCCCAGCTGCGATGGAATCCAAATCTTCCAAGCCAAATCGTCTTGAATCGGATTACCTGTTACGTGCCTGACTTTCTTGTATATGAAGTCATCAGATACTTGCAAGTCAGGGAGACGAACTTTATTTTTATTAATGTGTTCCACGATTTGAAGGTATTCTTCCGACTTGAAAGACGGATCCTCCAAATCCAGATGTAATACATTAGATGGACTTGAATTTTCGACGGGCGTTTCTAGGGAAGACAAACGCAAAGCCTCCACTTCATGCACTCTCGACAGGGCATCAGGCACAGCGTTTAAAGTACCTTTTCTATGCTCCACCGAAAATTCGCAGCTTTGAAGCTTCAAACTCCACCGAGCTAGACGTCAGGTTGGGTCCTTAAGACTCATCAACCATCTCAGGCTCGCATGATCAGTGATCACCAAGAACCTGTAACCTTCAATGTATGGTCTAAATTTATAAATGCCCTTTACGGCCGCGAGACATTCTCGCTCTGTAACAGAATAGTTACGTTGCGCACTGTTTAATTTTTGTGAATAGTAATAAATGGGGTATTCTGCGCCAGTTTCATCTCTTTGGCACAGCACGCATCCGATTCCAGTGGCTGAAGCGTCGCACAAAATCACGAATTGCTTACTGAAATCGGGGTTGCGGAGAACTGGCGCCGAAGTCAAAGCTACTTTAAGCTTGTTGAAAGCTTCTAACGCCTGTTCGTCGAACTCAAACTTATTTTTTTTCTTGAGAGTGTCGGACATCGGTCCAGCTACCTCAGAAAAATTCTCGATGAATCGCCGGTACCAACCAGCCATTCCAAGGAATCGACGTACTTGACGTACAGTCGTTGGTACCGGGAAATCGAGAATTGCAGAAATTTTGGACGGGTCTGCTTTGAGGCAGCCACGCCCTACGACATAACCTAAGTATTGCAGTTCTTCGAAACAGAAGCGTGACTTTTCCACATTTATCGTAAGTCCTGCCTCGTCTAGCTTCTTTGCTACAACTTCTAAAACAGCAATATGTTCATCAAATGTTTTGGAAATGACCAACAGGTCGTCTAAATAAATGAAAACTTGATCTCTCAAGTTGGATGGAATAACTTTGTTCATAAGATTTGTCAAACTCTGAGCGGCATTGGAGAGTCCGAACGGCATCACCTTGAACTGGTATAGTGGACGGCCTGGTATAGAAAATGCAGTTTTTTCCCTCGACATCTCCTCCAACGGTACTTGCCAGTACGCATCTTTCAAATCCACGCTAGAAATATAGCGTGTCTCTGAAAATCGTGCTAACAAACCTTCTATATGCCCAATTGGACTCGCATCCTTCTTTGTTACGGAGTTGACTTTCCGAAAATCCAAGCACATTCTGTTTTTGCCGGGTTTCCTCACCAATACAACCGGTGAGGACCATGGGCTTGAACTTTCTTCAATCACTCCCAAAGAAATCATGCGCTCCACTCCGGCGTACACCAAAGCTTGTATCGCTGGAGAGATAGGGTAATGTCGTTGCTTAGTAGGCAACGCATCGCCAGTATCTATACTATGTTCCATAAGGTGTGTTCGTCCGAGTCCCCGCTCAGCGAATGACGGAAAAAGTTTTACGGTATTTTTCAATACAACGGACTGTTATGTAGTTAGCTCACACTCAGAGAAATTAGGTTTCTCTAAAGCTATCTCAGAAATGTTTTCTTTAAACGGCATGATATTTCAAATAGGGCCCAGAAATTTACCCCCAAGTAGAGTTTCTGCGTTAAAGAAGGTACAATGAATAAGTCGATGGTATGTGTTTTGCCATTAAAAGAAATTTTTGTTTTAACTACTCCTACCACTGGTTGTTGTTTTCCATCAGCTGTAGCTATGTTAGTAGAAAATTTTCGAAAAGAGATGTTTTTGCTTTCTAAAATTTCTAATGCTCCTTTACCTAAACAACTGACGCTTGCTCCAGAGTCGAGCAAACCGTACCACTCTTCATTGAATAAATCTACTTGAACGTAAGGACGGGGATCGTCCTTGTAATTTGACAATTTTGTCGAAGACACTATTTTATAAATTTTTCTTTTGTTATTGAATTTAGTTCTCAAAGCTTCTATTTTCTTTAAATGTTTGGGATATGTATATATTCTTTTTCTAGCTATATTGTATTCTATTTGCCTTTGATGTAAGGACTTTAAAGGTCTAAGCCTAGGGGTTCTAGAATTAGTGGATGTTGGTTTCAAAATATTTTTAGTTTCGGGGTTTCTTAAGATTGTAATTTTATCGGTTTTTTCTGTGTTTATCACGGACTCCCCGAGTTGCCCATCTTGGCCAACTCCCTCTCGGATGAATGTTGGCTCGTTGACGAGTTTCCCGGACACATTTTACAATTGGGTGACAGAACATCTGGTTTGCCACAACGATAACAGAAAATCCTTCTTTGCAAGTCTGCGCAATCTCTGAATGTATGACCTGGTTTTAAGCAGTTCCAACATTTGACATTGTCAGAAATTGGTTTTGAATCGCGATTCATATTGTGATGAAATGCTTCGACGGCTGTTGACATTTCAGCTATTTGTGAATCGGTTTGGATTTCAATTTCATGCACGAGTTTTCTTGGTGGGTTGTTATATATTGGAGGTGCTCGAACCGTCATCGGATCATGTTGAGCTAAAAACCTCTCCATATCTCTGCATGTAAAAACTAAATCTGCCAGCCGAGTCGATTTGAATGTTAATAACAGCTCTCCCATGCGTCTGCGTACGTTCTGTTTTATTATCTCAGCCAATTCCTCGTTGGGTCTGGGATTTTTCATACGCGAATTAATTTTCAGAATGGCATCATAAAACGAGTCAAAGCTTTCGCCTGGAGCTTGCTTTCTTTTCGCCATTTGTCTAGACAACTCCGAATCAGTTTCCAGACTGCGATACTGCTCTATCAGCGCTAACTTCAAAGCTGCCCAAGATGAATATGGATTGTTCTTCATGTACATCCAGTACCACACCTCTACCGTTCCGCTCACAAAATGGTGGAAATTTGCCACTATCTCCTCCCACGATGCACCGTAGCTGTCCTTTACCCGATCAAGTCGGAAAAGGAACTCGTCTACTGGCATATTTTTGGCATTATACTCTATGCCCCATTTGTGATAATGTGGAGAACGTATAAATGATGTCGCTGGTGATGGTGCTGGTGCTCTCACATTACGATTTATCGACGTATTGTCGAATTGAATTTGATCCAATCTTTCATAAAAGTTTGGGTCATATCGTCGAGAAGGTTCAGCTCTAGGTGGTGATACGTTGCGTCTAGGCCACTCCCTAGGGAATTCCGGTAGGTTGTTTCGGTTGGTATCACCTCTAGGTGGAGTGACGTTTCTTCTTTGCCGTACACCTTATGCTTCTCTGACCGCTTCTCGCAAATCTTCATGATGATTTTCTCTAGTTCTTTCGCTTGCAGTTTCTTGTAAGTTATTTCTGGTAGTTGCTTTTGGAATAGGTTCTCTTCTGACATTATGGTTTCGGGTATCAGGCGTAGGTAAGTCGCATAAAGGTATAGCTGCAGCTGCTGGTTGTACTAATTCACTCATCTGAGCTAAGGCGCTTTTGACTGCTTGATCCACTCTTGCTTGTATCTGCGCTTGACTCTGAGCTAACGTTTCCTGAAGATTTTTGCGATCCTCAGCTCGATTTAGGCCAATAGTTGCTAATGCTATTTCCTTAACATAATCTTCCCACTCATCAGACTGTTGGTTCAATGTTTCTTCCTGGGCTCCTTCAGGTGTTAGGTGCCTCGCAAAATCAACCAAAGGTACGTCTTCATCACTAACTCATTCCACGTTCGATGGTCCAGCTGCATCCTCTACTTGACTCATGTCTGCTACTGCGTTCGTGTCCATCGTCATGTTATGGTACATGTCGAGGTTTTTTCTGTAACGCGTATTATGTGGCTCTGGAGTCGTTAGTAGTGGTGCTTTGCTTGGAACCGGAGGTTTGGTTGGTCTACCCCCCTTCTTTTTGTCTGTAGATCCGTTTTTATGTTTATTCACCATCGTGAGCGTGAGAAAGATTTTATATTGGATGAAAAGTTATGAAATTTCAGAGTCTATTAAAAGGAATATTTTTACAAAAGATATTACTTATATGTTATACTATTTCTAGTTTACAAAAGAAAATTTCTTAACCTACTCTTACTACCTATGTATTTATAAAAAAAAACTACTAACTATTTTAATCTTCAAATCTAAATACCTATAACTTCAAATCTAAATACCTATAACTTACTACCTAAATAATTAAAAAAAAAACTAATTGTATCCTACTAAATAAATCCTACTAAATAAATCTTATTACCTATGTTTTAATACCTATTTCTTACTAACTAAATCTTACTACCTAACTTATTGACTAACTTAACCTAATTTTTCTCTAGGGTAAACCCTCTTAATGTTCCTCAAATCTAAGCTAAAATTCAAAAATCTCAATTATTATTCAAAACACTATATCTCAACTAAATAAAAAAAAAATTTTTTGATCTGAAAACTAAATGGCTAAATCTTACTAAAACTGAACTACAAAATCTAAATATGGGTGTCACCAGACAATTCAAAAAATTTTTTTTGACTAAATGCTAAATATGACTCAATATGAGTGCCACCAGGCAAAAATTAAATCTAAAAAGTTGCCACCAGGCTAAATTAACTCTAAATGTCACCAGACAAACTAAATCTAAAAAAAAAAGTGCCACCAGGCAAAACTAAATCTTAATGTGCCACCAGGCAAAATTCCAAATACTAAATTTCTCAAAATGTGCCACCAGGCAATGCTAAATAACTCAAAAATCTCAAAAAAGTGCCACCAGGCAAAACTAAATACTAAATGTGCCACCAGGCAATACTCAAAATTTTCTCAAAAACTAAATATCTTAATCCATGAGTTCTAATCTTCACTTAAAAACTCACTCTACTAAAAAAATCTCAAAAAAAAATCTAAATCTTATTTACTCAAATTAAATTTTTCCAAAAAAAAATGTTTCCAAAAATTTCTCAAAGTTTTCTCCAATCATTGACAGTTTGGAGACGTGACTGAAGCCTCCTCATGTTCTAGCAGCAACCCCGCAACAACATGTGTGAATCTTCATCCATTCTTCTTCAAATACTACACAAACATTTTCTGTATAACTAACAATACTCGTAAAAATTTATTTAACTCCTCTTATTAGACTAGCTTGTTCTTACTTCTCTCTGCTGCTACTGACCTAAGGAAGTAGATAACATCCCCTAGCGGACATCAGACCAGAACTATATCATCAAACTAACTAACTTGATTTGCTCTATAAATTTCAAAATTACTTTATTGAAGTGTAGTAAAACTTAAATTTTTCTTTAAATGATTTGTTGATTGAAATTGGTTATCTTTTATATAGCCGTCGTCATTTGGCTTGCGCTGCAGACGTAAACAGGAAAGTGTTCAACTATTTACCGGACGTAGTTGCAAACAACTAAACAGTTTAAAAAGATGTTAGTCTCTAGGTTACGATTAGCTTTCATGAGAAGCAATGGACTACTGGACTAATAACATATCCAATACGGACAACCCTATGTAAACTTACTTTACCAGAAAACTATTCATGAAATGTTAAGAGAGTGGAATGGAATTTTGACAGGTTGTCGCTGCAGACGTACTCAGGAAAAAGTTCTACTAAATACCGGTCGACACTTAAGTCAGAAAACCGTCCGATGTTAAATCTCTATGACATTACCAACTCCATAAAAATTCACAATTGACTTTATCAGTTCAAACTTACGTTCGAACAAACTTACTACTCCCACAAAATTTACTACCTTCCAAAAAGTTACTAAAAAAAAATCTATCAAATTTTCAAAACTATCTAATTCTCTATCACTCGGGCCCCACACGTATGGGCGCCATTATGTAACGGGAAGAATGAGATGTTCCCGCTACGAAAAATAAAAATTTAAAAATAATTAATCTTTAACTCATACTCGAGATTTTGATTGGAAAATAAAAATCAATTAAATGATTTAATTTCGCGTTAATCCCGAATTTGAATTAAAAATAATTATAATTCTTAATAAAAAGAGGATGCTTAAATGGTGATCATGACTGAGAGAGTTGGTCAATTAAAAAGACAGAGATCCAAAAGACAAGAAAGCCCAAACACTGGATGAGATCTAATTAGACTACTACTTATGTCTCAGTTGCAATATATCTCCTACTTTATCTTGTTCAATTCCGTAGCGAGCGCGAAAAATCCCTTTTAGGATCCGATTCCATAAAAATAATTGAGATTGTAGTCGGCTGAGAAAAGCAGGAGATGAAGTGATGCTTACGATCGTTCACTACTCGATGGTAGTAGACGATCCGACAGATCCCTTCGTCCTCTTCTCACAGTCGAGAACTTCTCAACGTATGTTGGTGTAATATACGTATCTCAAAGACACCACGGATCGATAAACCTTACGTCAGATTTACGATCTGGCATAGTCAGATGATCCCCAAAGAATTCTAAAATAGTACTCTACCTACTTTTTAATGTCTTGAGAATAAGTTGATCTGACTTCGAAAACACGAGAATGCTTGAGGAGTAAGAATTCCGAGATTGTATTGTAAAGTTTTAAGAGGAGCTTTTAATTCCCCTACCTATTATACGCAATAGATTTCGAAACATATCTCAAAATTACCTACTACAACACTACTCCATAAACGAATCCGAAACCTACTCATCCTACTAACTTTTAGTACCTTCTCCTAAGATAGGGCACGTCCAAGCCTGGATGAATAGGGTGACTAACACTACACCGCCGCTTCAGGTCTGCAAATTTCGCCGGGGCCGAACACGTCGGTTCAGGGAAGTGAGTAGTGCTGCAGGAGTGATAGTCGGTGTCACATCTATTAGACCTGGAGTCTTGCTGAATGTTGACTCTATTAAGTTTGTAAAAAGGCTATGCTAAAAAGCAAAGGGGCCGAGTTCAGAAAAGAGTTGTTTGATAGAGATCAAAGTAAATGATAGAAGTTTTTGGTGGAAGTACGAGTGTTAACAGAAAGTCGAGATGATGATGTTATAATCTCTAAGGATTGCCTAACCCTACCCAACCTGTGTCTTATTTCATCCTTGGAATTTTTTTCTAAGACCCTATTATGTTGGGAAAACAGGTGATGTTGATTTCCCTTAAGTACCACGCTTCCCTACCTAAGTGTCTTGTCAGAGACTAGTCCTTCAAGGACACTACCCATTGATACTTTCACTGGTACATATCTAGTGTGAAAATATCCCGCGATCGAATTAATGAAGAAGATGGGAATGAAACCTCTTGGCACTCACATGGTTGCGTGTATCTGTTTTATGTTGCGCCGCCTTCACATTGAAATAGACTCAGCCACGTCTCTTTACTAAAGCCTTTAGTCCGTCATGTTATCTGAAATTTTTCTTGTGTTATAAAAAAAAAACTTCCCAAGATAGACATCAGCCTTCGTCATAACTCATCGATGATCAAAAAACTCAAAGATTATCTTCACAAAAATCTCTTAACATTTTATTTCATAAAATCTAAAACTAACAGTATGAATCTTAGATACTTATTCAAAATAAATCCTTACTAGAAGTTTCGAAAATTTAGGTATAAACTTAATTTCTTATTTCTTTATTCTTATAAGAAGTATTTTCGTTAACTATATACAAAAATTCTCTCTAAACTTTAGTTTTCTTTTATAATTATTATTCAAAATTTTACAAAATTACTTTACTCTCCAAAATTTTTAAATTATTTATCTCCAAAAATTATTACTCTAAGCTCAAAACAAATTTACTCTTTTTGTTTAAAGTCTGGACTCTTTTGTCCACACTTGATTCGTAGGTACATAAACCTAGAATCTGATGTCGAATAATAATATAGAACGATTCTTGTATCGCTTATATTTATGTAGGTTGGTGTTCCAAGCAGACTCACTTGGACGTAAAAATTCAAAGTCTTGGTTGATGGTTTTTAATTAACTCATAAAATTATTTATTAATATCAACATTTTATAGCAAAATATTGCTTATTAGACAGTTATTATTAAACATTGATTGCTTATGAAAATATATACTACAGTTGAGGCAAAAAGGTCAAGCTCACATTTCATTGTCTTTTATGCTGAGATTCGAAAATTAATTAAAAGCATGACTTTGTTTACCATCAGTTTATCAACCCGAATACACAAAAAATGTGTATCGTTTATTTTGCATGAAAATAAATCAATTATGTGTATGGTTTTTTATTACTGAGTGAATGAACTGCTTATTGCATAAAAGACAATGAAAGGCAACCCGAACATTCTGCCCCACGTTAAACGATTCGTTTTACAAATTACAAATAATGTTTTTAGAAAAAGAACTATAAATACAAATACAGATTTAAAATTTAATAAGAAAACAATTTACTATTTATTAAAGGAAAATAAAATAAGTATCGTGTTTATTCTTCAGTAGTTACATTAAATCTAGCTTCTGATGGGATGCCTTTTGGTGTTGATTGCATTCTCGGGATGGTGATGTTTGCATTATGTTTCCTCGGCTGAGGTGTTGGTTGGCTTATCTTATTTCTTTTCTTCTTGCAGTAATATTGGGCGACTAAAAATATGACGATTGAAATCGCTATTAATATTCCAGCATGTCCGATAGTATGGTGGATTTCATGCTGTTCTAATTTATTTGGGAGAGTTTCTCGAAATGTTTCAAGATTTTTCTTTAATGCTTCAAGATCTGTTGAATATTCTTCGTAAGCATGTGGTTGTTTTCTTGTGAGAAGTTCTTGTGTTGAGATTTTGACATCTGTAAGATTGAGGAGTGGTACATATGACAGTCTGGTTTCTGATGGGTAGATGTTATGACCTCGTATGGTTAAAACCTTTGTTTTATTATGCAGTCACTCTGCAACTTGGCAATGCCCGTACCGTGGATTGTTATTTGAGAAGTCTTTTTGTCACAAACTAAATTTAGTGTTGTTTCTTCAGAAAGTGCATATATCCAGGAATTTGCACTGTATAGTTGAATCCAATGAGGACCTTCATCCATCTTCTTGACACGGCATTTGTTAGGTTCAAACTTGTGATTGAACAATGCTAGCTCACAAGCATTAGCGATGGATCCTTTGTGGTGAAGAGGACCTCTTTGTTTGCATAGGAGTCCTCCCAGAGGATTTGATGAGCAAGCCTTCATTTCTTCTTCCGATAGGGCGTAGTATAAGTCTCGATGCAAGTTGATCAATAGAAATGGTGAAGAGGGTTGTATTCCAGCAAATCCGTCCTCTTGCAATACAGGTACAGGGATTGTTCGATAGACTTCGAATTCTTCAGGGGTTATCAATGGTAACTTGATCTTGAAAATCGCATACCTTTGCAGAATTTTTCCTTCAATTGACATTATATTATAAATTTTTGAAAATCCAGCATTGGACACCGGAAGTTTCAATGAAGGAGGTAAATGTTCTCGTATTGATTGTAGTTCTTGATGCAATTGTGCTAACGGCATAAGAATTGGACTTATTCTTCCATGTTGACTATGAGTTATGATATCTAAAAGTGCCCCCTGAACGCGTTGAAAATTGGTTATTGAAGTTAGAGTTTGGACAGCCCTTGATAAGAAGAGTTGGGCTAGATTTTCTTCATGAAGATCCTTCGAAATAGCGTTGGTTTGATTTGTTAGGCCGTCTATCTGGGATGTAACTGTCCAAAATTGATGCAAATTCTGTGCTTGAGTTCGACTCATGATGTTGGCGGTTGTTTGAAGAAAGGATGTCTGGTTTTTGATGTGAGTAAGTAGGATGTTTTCATTGTCCTTTAACCCATCAATTGTTTTAGACAGATCTTCTGCATATTCGGAATCTAGGACACCAAACAGTGAATGTGCGATTCCACCTACAATGTTCAGAGCTCCTCTTCTGACTCGCCTTTGATTGTTGCTGGGTGGTGATAATAGCTCACTTCCCTTTGATAAGTCATCCATCAAGTTTTCAATTTGGCTTGTTATTTTCCTGCACTGTTCCTTATGCGTCATTGTTTTGCATAAATCTGCAAGTGAAGAACATGATTTTTTCACCATCTCAAGTTCTTGACTGTAATTTATCATATCAAAGTAAGCTATAATGTTCCATTCGCTTGCTATGATATTTGCCCTTGCAATGTTTTCAAAGTAAATTCCAGGCTGTGACGTAAAAGGGGTTAACTGTATAGGTGATCCGTTGTTTAACGGAAGGATCATAAGCGTCATCAGGACCATCGCTATTGTAGAACCCAGCGAGTGTCTTATTTTTTTCTTAGGTATGTCTGGTTGTACCCTTGAAATGTTGGAATTTCGACTAGAACCTTGCATTTCCTTAAATGTTTTTTCTTTTGGCTCTGAATGAATCACTGGTTTAGAATGAACAACTGTTTCAGGATCAACTAATGGTTCCGAATGTTTGAAGTGTGCTTTTGCTACGGGTGTAGGGTGCGAATCTTCTTCACTTTCAGTCGGCAGAGGTGCAAGTTTATGTATGGCACGTTTGAAAATGCCTGTTTTAGTTTTAACTTCCGCAACGCTCACTAAACCGTCGTTTCCTGGTATGCATTTGGTTATTCTTCCCAGTTGCCATTGAAGAGGTGATAAGTTGTCTTCCTTTAAAATCACCATCATTCCTTCTCGAATACTGCGATTTTCCTGCTTCCACTTTTGGCGATGTTGTAGTTGGCTTAAGTATTCGCTGGACCATCGGTCCCAAAATTGTTGTTTAAGCGCGACTATTGTCTTCCATCGTTTTTCCAAACCCTTAACAAAAACTTGGGCTGCAGGGTGAATAGTGCTAGTTAACGCTTCACCAATTAAAAAGTGTCCAGGAGTTAGTGCAGCGAGGTCATTCGGATCTGATGAAAGTGGTGTTATCGGTCGAGAGTTCATAATAGCTTCAATTTCAATCATAAGTGTTTCTAATTCTTCATAAGTTAATTTTGTTGGTTCCAGATTCCGTTTTAGAAAGTATTTCGCAGATTTTACTGCCGCCTCCCAAAGGCCACCAAAGTGTGGAGATCGTGGGGGAATGAAATGGAACGCTATGCCCTTGTTATTGCAAAAGGTTGTAATCTTCCCTTGTGCTACTTGATCATAAAGAACCGCTTGCAGCTCCGTCAGTTGATTCTTTGCTCCAACAAAGTTTGTGGCGTTATCGCAATGTAAATTAAGGCAATTTCCTCTTCTTCCGATGAATCGTTTAAGGGCGGCGATAAATGCATCCGTGGTGAGATCACTCACGACTTCGAAATGTGTTGCTTTTGTTGCAAAGCAGCAGAATACCGCAACGTATGCCTTCCGGGGTCGTTTTCCTCTAATATTGAAGTGAATCCACACCGGTCCAAAGTAATCAACTCCGGCGTTAACAAAAGGTCGAGCTGGCTGGACACGTGTTGCAGGCAAATTTCCCATTGCTTGCGTCATTAATTTCGGTTTTGTTCTTGTACAATGTATACACCTGTGTACTACTGCTCTGACCATAGTTTTGCCTTTAATGGGCCAGAATTTTTGACGTATTTTAGCTAGTAGGCCTTGTGGTCCTATATGACGATTTTGGAAATGAGTTTCTGTAATCAATAATTTAGTGAATTCGTGGTTGTAGGGTAACAAAATCGGGTATTTAGTGTCGTAATCCAAATCTGCAGCTTCTAATCGTCCTCCCACGCGTAGGATACCCTTGAGTCTATGAATGGTGATAAAGTAGTCAATTGGCTATTGCCGTGGATCCATTTCCCCTCAGACAATTGTTTTAATTCTTCTTTAAAGGCTTGGCTTTGCATGAATCTTACAATTACCTGTAGTGCTTGTTCCAGTTCGAGAAGTGATAATTCATCTTCCTTTGGTTCGAATTGTTCCAATTCGAGAGGCATTAATTCGTCCTTCCTTGGTTTGATGTTTCCGCAATTTTGAAGGAAACGATATATATATGCCACAATCCTTTGTAATCGTGAAAATGAGTTGTGGTGATTTATACTGTACATAACGTCTGTTTCAATTGTTGCTGTCATTACCAATTTCGATTTTTTTATGTCTAAATTGGTGGGTTTAGCCTTGAATTCAGCTGGCCATTTTATTTCAGGTCCGTATAAAAACAGTGGTCCATAAAACCAAATGTGGTGGTTTTTTAATTTTGTGGCTGACATCCCTCTTGATACAATATCGGCTGGATTTGATTTAGTTGGAACATGACGCCATTGATGTGGTAATGATAAAGATCGTATCTTCTTGACGCGGTTTGATATGAAGCTATGATATCTGCCTGCGTCAGCATTGATCCAAGCTAATACGATCTCTGAATCGGTCCAATAATGAGATTCCAATTCCCCAAGTTTAAGATCCTTTGTGACCTTTTGCATTAGTTCTGTAGCTAATTTGGCTGCACACAGTTCTAAGCGTGGTATTGTCGTTTCACTTATGGCTTCATTATACCGGTTTTTCTTTATTGGTGCTACTCTGGATTTTGAACAAAGTAGGTGAACGGTTATTGTACCATTATTCGCAATTGATCTGATATATATTGCTGCACCGTAAGCCTTTCCCGATGCATCTGCAAATGCATGTAATTGGGTTTCCTGGGCTATCTTATTTGAAAAGACATGTCTTGGAATTTTTATGTCCTTTATTGCTTCCAAATCTTTACGATACTTTTCCCAAGTAGTGTGTAATTCCATTGGTAAAGCCGCGTCCCAATCTATCTTAAGCTTCCACAATTGTTGGATGAACAGTTTTGCAATGATTGTCATGGGGCTAATAAGACCTAGCGGGTCAAAAATATGCGCGATTTCAGATAATGCCGTTCGTTTTGTTATTTTACTGTGTTGAATAAAGGTTGAATTTATCAGGAACTCATCTTTTTCTGGATTCCATATGAGACCCAGTGTTTTGAGATGTTTTGCTTCCTTGTCCAATAAGTCCGATTGTAAAGCTCGATCTTTTGGAGGAATATGGTTTAAAAGTTGTGGCATATTGCTGCACCATTTTCTTAGATTGAAGCCTGCTGACTGCAGGACCTGTGTCAGTTGTTGTTGCATGTCTCTAACCTCCAAAAGGCTGTTTGAACCTGACATGACGTCATCCATATAGAAATCGTTAGCTAATACCTTGGCTCCCAAAGGATATTTACGTGTATATTCCGTTGATAATTGTTGCAAGCAGCGCGTTGCCAAATATGGTGCAGAAGTAGTACCATATGTTATTGTGTTTAGTTGATAGCAACGCACCCTTTCATCCTTCGTTCTGCGCCAAAATATTAATTGATATTTTCTGTTTTCATTTGTTACCATAATCTGTCGGTACATTTTCTCGATATCGGCAATAAATACAAACCGATATAAGCGAAATTGCAGTAAAATGGAAAATAAATCGTCTTGGATTTTGGGTCCAGGTAACAAAACGTCGTTCAATGATATATTCGTGGAAGTTTTCATAGATGCATCGAACACTACTCTTAATTTTGTTGTGCTGCTCTCTGGTTTGAGTACTCCGTGATGAGGCAGAAAGTAATGAGGTGTTCCAATCTTAGATATTTCGACTTCTTCCATATGTTCTAATTTTAAATACTCTTCCATAAAGTTCGTGTAAAGAATTCTGAGAGGTTCATCCTTGCTTAATCTTTTCTCCAACGCAAAATACCTCCACAAGGCGAGTTCTTTGGAATCACCTAATGCTGAAGGTTGTTCGGCAAATGGCAAACTTACTATGAATCTTCCATTTGTATCTCGCTTAACTGTTTCATCGAATTGTTTTACGCATCGCTGTTCTGACAAAGTGAGACTGTTGTTGGTTTCTTCTATTTCTTCTAGACGCCAGAATTTTTCTATGATGTCACTCAGAGAATCCTCCTCAATCCCAACACCACATGTTACGCTTGACATTGTTGATCGCTCAACTTTCCCAGCCACTATCCAACCGAGTACGGTGTTTTGCAGAATAGGTAGGTCGTCGGATAATTTTATTTGTCCCACTGACAGTAATTCATGGTAGAACTCAGCTCCCAATAACAGATCGATTTTATCAGGTCGGCTAAAATCTGGATCTGCCAATTTGATATTTGAGGGTAACTTCCAGCACGACACGTCCAAAAGTTGAGATGGTTGTGGTGATATTATATCCTTTAGTATGAAAGCTTCAATTCTAGTGGTGTAGCCACTAACATTTGACAAACATTCGACGTTTACTCGCTGATTTGATTTTTGTGTTCCTTGTCCTATTCCCTCGATGGTGAGAGAATCTGATCTTGGTTTGAGATTGAGTGCTCGGACAATTCTTTCACTGATAATATTTATCTATGATCCCGAATCCAATAATGCTCGGCAATTTATTTTTTGCTGATTTGGTCCAACAATCTGAACCCTAGCTGTTCCCAGTATGATGAGAGGATGATGTGTATTATTCAACAAAGCACTTACAGCCTTGTTTGAATTTCCAGAATTTTTATTTGGAAGGTTATTTATTGTCGTTTCCATCTTCTTAGTAGCTGGACAATTTCCGGAATAGTTTGCATCCGTTTCGAAGTGAACAAGTGTATTATGTCGTTTCTGACACTTCAAACAGCTTCGTGCTTTGCAATTGAAAGTCTTATGTCCAAAACGTAAACAATTAATGCAGAGATGCCTTTGTTTGGCCAGATCTAATCGTTTAGCTGGCGTCAAACTTAAAAATTGTGGGCAATTGTAAAGTTGATGATTTTCCTTGCATGAAACACAAGCTGATGGTGACATTGTAGCTGCTGCTAATGTCTTTATTCCAGAAACGTGCATCCTATGATCGTCAGATTTATCCTTATTTCCCAAGGCCTTTAACGATTGGAAACGATTTTCCAAGAAAATGAGAAATTTATTGAAGGCAGGTATCTTCCTTGGTTGACTCAAAGATTGCTCAAAGAGTGTGTGGGACTCCTTATCCAGTTTTTTAAGGAAAAAGTGGAGTAATATTGGATCCCATGAACTGGTGTCCACATTTAGTCCTTGGAGCCCCATCAAGCATTCTTGTATTGTGTCATGTAGATTGCGGATGGATTTTGCACTTCCTGATGATATGTTTTGGTGTGAGAATAACTTTGAGAGCCATGATGACACAAGCAACCTAGAGTTATCGTATCTTTCAGTAATCAACTTCCAGGCTGCTGCATAGTTGGATCCTGAAACCGAAAGATGGTATATGAGTTTCGCAGCCTCTCCTGTTAGGCTTGATTTTAGAAACCATATTTTCTGACCATCAGATATATTTTGGTTATGAATGATCTCCTTGTACAGATCAGAATTTAGGCAAATCCACCTTGGGCAGTTGCCATGAGGTTTGCGGTATCTCCAATTGTGTTGCTGATGTTGATGTTTCGATTATTTCAATCAATTCTTGCAAAGATTCCGCAACCTTTTCTTGCAACTCAAAATATTCCCTTATTTCATGCTAAGTTAGAACGTTTTCCATTTTTCGATAAATGGCAGTTAACTCCTCCCAATTCAGTTCCAATGTTCGACATTTGGTCTGACAAAATGCTTTGCTCTTGTGTGGCTGTGCAGCATTCTTTTCGATTGACCTCTGTATTATTTCCATTATAAGTTTGTATTTTTGCTTTGTGTTGATGTCTTCTGGCTGTAAATTTGCATTGTCTTTTGTTTCTGCATTTGAGCCTTCTTTCTGGATGGGCTTGGGAATCGCTTCCTTTGTAGCTCCTTCCTGCTCATTTTCCGCAGCTGCTGCTGCACCCTGTTGGGCTAATGATAATTTTTCTTTAATATCACTATAGAACGACTCCTTTATTCTACTGATTTCTTGAAAAAAAATTTTCTTGATGTAAGGATGGTCATCTTCTATAGTTTCTATCCTTCGGATTTTGGAATCTGTCTCATCGAAAACCTTCCAGAGCAATGCCAATTTCTGCAAGCGATCATTTAAATAAGTGATCGTCTTACGCTCTGAAGAGTCTTTTTTGTAGTTTCTCCATAGATTGCATATTTTCTCCCCAGTATCTTCCTGTTCCTTTGTTAGAGCTTCAATATCCATTTTGCCGTTGTTTGATTGATCCAAAGAATGATATCAGCGATCGAATTTAGGTTGAACTGTGTTATGGCCCAGTTTACGCCCAAACGCAAAGTTTTTGTAATGTAAGGCGATGAACTGTGTTATGGCCCAGTTTACGCCCAAACGCGAAATTATTATGATACAACGTATGAACTGTGTTATGGCCCAGTTTACGCACAAACGCGAAGTTATTGTAATGTAACGCGATGAACTGTGTTATGGCCCAGTTTACGCCCAAACAAGAAGTTATTGTAATGTAACGCGATGAACTGTGTTATGGCCCAGTTTACGCGTAAACGCGAAGTTATTATGCTCCAACGGATGACTCTGAAGTAATTCTGCAACTGATGAAACTGCTGATGAAAGTCCTGTCACGGTCGCCAAATGTTTAAAGTCTGGACTCTTTTGTCCACACTTGATTCGTAGGTACATAAACCTAGAATCTGATGTCGAATAATAATATAGAACGATTCTTGTATCGCTTATATTTATGTAGGTTGGTGTTCCAAGCAGACTCACTTGGACGTAAAAATTCAAAGTCTTGGTTGATGGTTTTTAATTAACTCATAAAATTATTTATTAATATCAACATTTTATAGCAAAATATTGCTTATTAGACAGTTATTATTAAACATTGATTGCTTATGAAAATATATACTACAGTTGAGGCAAAAAGGTCAAGCTCACATTTCATTGTCTTTTATGCTGAGATTCGAAAATTAATTAAAAGCATGACTTTGTTTACCATCAGTTTATCAACCCGAATACACAAAAAATGTGTATCGTTTATTTTGCATGAAAATAAATCAATTATGTGTATGGTTTTTTATTACTGAGTGAATGAACTGCTTATTGCATAAAAGACAATGAAAGGCAACCCGAACACTTTTAATACTCTATCTATCTTGACGTGGAGTGAGAATCAAAAGAAAAAAGGCATGTATTGTTACTAAAGATCAAGGTTGAGACAAATTGTCGAAACCAAAGATCGAAATCATAAAAAAAAATCTTCCGAATTTTCTCAGAAGATTTCTATGAGCAAAAGAAAATCTTTGCTGCGAGAAATCTTCAATCGAGGATTAGCGAATTAATTCGCTGCCCCTCTGTCGCGATAGTAACGACCTATTCCGATGAATGATCGTTTTATGTCTCAAAATGCCTAACTCGAATCTTCGAAACGTTAAATTGAACCGTGCGTCTTCGTTCAATCTTCAGATGGCTCTTATCTCCATATTAATTTCTTAATATCAGACGAGGTCGACGTTACTAAATGCCAAAATTGAATGAACGACCGATTCTTCAATACCGAACTAATATAGTTATTAGTTTTATCTTAACCGAACTAAACCAATAGGTAGGTACCTATTTTATCACGATCTCAAAAAGTTGTCGAACAAAAGCTCAATCATAAAAATTCTGATTGCTCAGAGATTAAAATTTACAAACAAAGTTTGCGTAGGACGCCTCCACTGAGCCTATATCCCACCCGAAAGTTTGAAAGAATGTCAAAATTATTTCATAAAACATTAACAAAATTTAAAATTGTTTGGATCTGAAGGATTGTGATGTTACTTTTTTATTTTCCAGCTAAGGTAGTTCAGCGGTCGTCCAGGGTTGCTCAAAGAAAGCAAACGAAAACTTTGATGTTGTTCAGGGCTCAGCAACTATGTCTCCAATCCAGCGAAGCTCAATTTCAGTTTTTATTTTGTCAGCACGGAACAGCTTTTCTGCCTCAGAAGAGTGTAAGAGGCACAAATCTTCACATACATCTGCCCCGAAGGAGCACAATCGAATATAATATTTGCCCCTTAAAGAACACAGGTGATATATAAAAAAGAACTGTCCCCAGAGGAACACAAATTAACCTTATTTGCCCTTAAAAAGAGCACAAATATAAATGAAAGGAACTGTCCCCAAAGGAACACAAATTAACTTTACTTGCCCTTAAAAAGAGCACAAATATAAATAAAAAATTGTCCCCAAAGGAACACAAATAAATTCTACTTGCCCTTAAAAAGAGCACAAATATTAATAAAAAAATTGTCCCCAAAGGAACACAAATAAATTCTACTTACCCTTAAAAAGAGCACAAATATAAAAATAAAAAATTGTCCCCAGAGGAACACAAATAAATTATATGACAATTTCTTGCCTTTAAAGATTGCTTGTTGTATAGCGCACTATTCACACGATACGGCCGGCGGTCGGAAGCGAACTGATTTTCTCAGTCTAATTCACTCCTACTCATAATATTTTATGGTTAAAGCTGGTGTGACTTATATTATTTAACAAAATACACACAGCAAAAATGTACCCACTGCTGCCTCGCACTATTATATTACTACCCATCCTCTAGTGAAGCTGCCGTGGAGGTATACAATTAGCATGTGTTCGGTTGTGTGTCGCTCACTGGTTGCTTCGTGCATTTCCTATGCTGTTGCTTGAAGGTAGGTATTGTATGTAGGTACATGGCAATGCATGACATGTCTAAAATGATAATAATATAATAGCATGTGTTCGGTTGTGTGTCGCTCACTGGTTGCTTTGTGCATTTCCTATGCTGTTGCTTAAAGGTAGGTATTGTATGTAGGTACATGGCAATGCATGGCATGTCTATGATGATAATAATATAAGATAATGGACCTATTTAATTAAAAGTATAGCAGGTCAGGTCCCTTAATAGACGGTTGTGCGGCGGTAGGGAAAATTCCCTAATATAGGTTTAAGAGGAAAAGTGTAACTTCGTTACATTCCCCCCTTTCTTCATAAGACGAGAACCCTCTCGTCATGTTTTTTTTTATATATATATATATTTTTTTTTTTTAATTTTTTTTTTTTTTTTTTTTAATTTTTTTTTTTTTTTTTTTTTTTTTTATATATATTTTTTTTTTTTTTTTTTTTTTTTTTTTAGTTAAATAATTCAATTTTTTTTCCAATATTTATATTTTATTTGTCCATATTTCATAATAATAATAATAATTAAACTTAACAGATATTCATATTCTATAAAAAACTAAATAAAGAAATTCATGGCACGGTGGAACTAGGCTACGGCTCCGTGGCGGTGTCTTTACGGTAAAATGTCGACTTCCTTAATGTAAGGCCCAAACTTGAGGTTAGCTTTGGTGCGCCTCTTGTTTGGGCGCCCCGTTGATTGCTTCCCCGAATTACTATACCTTCGAAAGGGTCGAAGACGGGCGGCTGGCTGCTCATGTTGCTAGGTCCAGTGCTCGTGTATACCGGAATGGGGAAAGTAGCACAACTTGGGGTTGGTGTCATCGTCGGCTGCGTCGAAGTGACCGTCGATGTTCTGGGCTGGATGCATCTCTCGGCCGTGACTAAATGACGTACTGCGGCAAGGCAAGGTTGTTGCCGGTTTATCGGCTCCCTTCCCATCGGTTGGTTGCAGCGGACGGGCACTGGCCGCTTTGGTGCGACTGTCGGCAGTTTCAACGAAGAAGGCCCTGCTCTATGCCAGGGTTTTAACTGCAGAGCGGATGTAGACGGGCCTTGTGCTGGCGGTTTTAAAGTCATCCAATTGTTCATGACCTCCTCGCGCTGGGCCCTGATCTTGGCCATATACTGCTCCATAGGTGGGGGTGGAAGGATTGATTGAGCCAAATCACGATCGGCGGCAGGCGGTTTCACGTGGCTTATACGCTGACGTGGTTTTAATGTGAAGCTCAGTTTGTCAGTGCGCCGGAGTGTTCGCGGTCTCATCGGTGCGGTGGGTTGTCGAGCGCAAGGATTCATCAACGCGGCTTGCGGATGGTGTCCTCCTCGTTGAGCAGCAGAGGTTTCGCTGGCGGAGGTGGTAGTGTCCTTGGTTGCTTTGGGCCTGGGCCCGCGCTTCAGTCCTGGTTTGGCGGCGGTAATCGGAGGATCCATTCGCTCTGGTGCCATAAGCCGATGGAAGCGGGCGCTCGGTGCGCGGTCTTTATGTTGCCGAGGGCTAAGGCGCACAGCTGGGCTATTCCTAAGCACATCCTCCGTTGGATAAAGGCTTTCCATGACGGTGTCTTCCTCAGGACGTCCCGACTGTTCAATAGACGGAGGAGGATTAGTCGGTTGCTCCATTGAAGGTTCATTGTTGTCGCTGGTAGGCTGCATAGCAATTATTAATTTATTTTCCGGAGTAATTTTATTAGTGATGTCCGGAAGTAGCGGTTTGTGTCTTACGGCGGCGGTCGGTTGCAGACTGATACTGTTATTAATATTTTTACGGCGGTCAACTGTATTATTTACATTTTTATTTTTATTTTTACTTTTATTTATATTTTCAGGGAGCGGCGGTCTGTGTGTGACGGTGGTTGATTGCGGACTGTGCTGATTAACGACATTCTTAATGTCCTCTGTCTGAGCGGATGCGTTGGTGTTAGTCACAAAGGTTTTAGCTGGTTTGCTAATGCCATCGACGTTTGCACCATCTTGATTGTCCCTTTCAGATCCTAAGGACTTCCTACCGGTCACCGCTTGTCTGTTCATAAAAATCTGGACGTTTGCTCGACTCATTAAGTCCATCCCAATAATGGCATCCTCTTCCAGAGCGGGCAGGTAGGTTACTTCTCCAGCTATCTCTGTACAAGCCACAGAGAACGTAGCAGCGAAATGTTCTGTGGTCATGATGGGTTCACCATTAGCTTAGTGAATAGGACGGCTCTGCTCCCGCATAGGAAGTCCTAAATCTAGAAGCTTTTGCCGAAGAGCGTGACCCACAAATGATTTTGTGCTTCCAGTGTCTACCAAAGCGTGGTATGTTTCCGTGCCTACATGAATGGGCATGAAGTACCGAGAATCGTGGCCAGGCGGTACGGTTGCAACGGCTACCATATCTTTATGACAAAGGCAGTCCTTTGTCATCCTGCCATCTGTCCCACAAAAGGAACAGAATAGCCTAAATGGCCTGCGACAGGTTTCTTTCCGGTGACCCCTTTGCTTGCAATTCCAGCAATGGGTATCCCTGTCGTACGGAATCATTGCTGGCGGGTTTCTTGGGTTAAGAAAAGGGGCTGGCACCTGAGTTGAACGCGAAGATTGCTCATCCCTCTTAATTGCTTCAAACTCCTCAGCCAAATATGCCAATTCGTCCAAGATAGTGAAATCCCGTCTGCGAATGTAGTACCTATACTCTGGTCGCATGTTGTCGAAAATTCTATCGATATTATCGGTGGAGGACATGCGAGGGTGTTGACGAAGCAGGTACTGAGCCGAGAGAATATAATCCTTTGCTTTCTCCCGGGGTCCTTGACGTTTCTTTAATATTTCTTCCTCTAGCTTGTGTAGATAGCGGGCTGGTAGGAAGTGGCGAGTAAAGGCCTCTCTAAAACCTTCCCAGCAGACGAAGCTTTCACTTTTAATCCGCAGTCACTCCAAAGCACTGCCACGAAAGAGCTCAGGTAAGGTGCGCAACATATCATTAGGCGGTATGTTGTAGCAGTTAGTTAGCTCAGACAATCTTTCCAGAAATTCTAACGGGTTTCCCGAGGAATCGAACCTTAACCCCCACTTTCGGACTGTGTTCATCACCTCTGCCTCATAACTCAGGGTGAGCCGGTGTGACGGCGGCGGGTGCTCATGCCTGGGTTGGTTGAGAGAGGGTGATGTACTGGGCGAGTGAACAGGGTGGTTGATTTGGGAATTCGCTGGGCGGGGATTTCCACTAAGTTTCTCCAAACTAGGAACCTGTAAAGTTGTCTGCGTATAACTGGTTGAGGTAAGGTCTTTAGAAGGGATCGGCACAAGCATGGTAGGCACGATGACGGCAGGTTGCGTCTCAAGGGGCAGGGTGTCGTCTAGACGTTTTTCGACCAAACTCTCCCACTTGTTACACAGGTCGTGCGTTGATCCATTGTCCCTCAGCTTTTTGATGTGTTGGCTGAGTCGGTTACGAAGATCCTTCATGTTGCCTTCACTATCTAAACCTTTAGAGCGGAGTGCTTCTTGCAATTCTGTTTTTTTCATAGAGTATATAAAATTTAGATTCCTGAAGATATTATTAGTATCGGCAGCAGCTTGATCTTCAGAATCTGACATGTTGCGGCTGGTTGATGCGATGACGTTTGATGAAGAACTGATATTAGGAACTTGCTGTCGAAAGTCGGAGGTACCTTTAGAAAATTCTAAAACGGTCGGCGGTAGGAGTTCGGTTGAACCCTCTAAAGGTCCCTGCTCGGGCGCCAAAATGTGATGTTACTTTTTTATTTTCCAGCTAAGGTAGTTCAGCGGTCGTCCAGGGTTGCTCAAAGAAAGCAAACGAAAACTTTGATGTTGTTCAGGGCTCAGCAACTATGTCTCCAATCCAGCGAAGCTCATTTTCAATATTTATTTTGTCAGCACGGAACAGCTTTTCTGCCTCAGAAGAGTGTAAGAGGCACAAATCTTCACATACATCTGCCCCGTAGGAGCACAATCGAATATAATATTTGCCCCTTAAAGAGCACAGGTGATATTTAAAAAAGAACTGTCCCTAGAGGAACACAAATTAACCTTATTTGCCCTTAAAAAGAGCACAAATATAAATGAAAGGAACTGTCCCCAAAGGAACACAAATTAACCTTACTTGCCCTTTAAAAGAGCACAAATATAAATAAAAAATTGTCCCCAAAGGAACACAAATAAATTCTACTTGCCCTTAAAAAGAGCACAAATATAAATAAAAAAATTGTCCCCAAAGGAACACAAATAAATTCTACTTGCCCTTAAAAAGAGCACAAATATAAAAATAAAAAATTGTCCCCAGAGGAACACAAATAAATTATATGACAATTTCTTGCCTTTAAAGATTGCTTGTTGTATAGCGCACTATTCACACGATACGGCCGGCGGTCGGAAGCGAACTGATTTTCTCAGTCTAATTCACTCCTACTCATAATATTTTATGGTGAAAGCTGGTGTGACTTATATTATTTAACAAAATACACACAGCAAAAATGTACCCACTGCTGCCTCGCACTATTATATTACTACCCATCCTCTAGTGAAGCTGCCGTGGAGGTATACAATTAGCATGTGTTCGGTTGTGTGTCGCTCACTGGTTGCTTCGTGCATTTCCTATGCTGTTGCTTGAAGGTAGGTATTGTATGTAGGTACATGGCAATGCATGACATGTCTAAAATGATAATAATATAATAGCATGTGTTCGGTTGTGTGTCGCTCACTGGTTGCTTTGTGCATTTCCTATGCTGTTGCTTAAAGGTAGGTATTGTATGTAGGTACATGGCAATGCATGGCATGTCTACGATGATAATAATATAAGATAATGGACCTATTTAATTAAAAGTATAGCAGGTCAGGTCCCTTAATAGACGGTTGTGCGGCGGTAGGGAAAATTCCCTAATATAGGTTTAAGAGAAAAAGTGTAACTTCGTTACAGGATCATGTACATAGTTGGCAGGTACATTCAAACCATACCGTAGCTGAAACAAGCGTTTGGTTAGTTTATAAAAATGTATTTAATATTTAAAAAATTAATAAAAATCAATATATTTCATCAAAGTTCAGGCAAAAATGGTTCGACGAGGGGAGCGTGCACCCTACCTTGGTGAAACCAGATGAAAAGACAAATTTCATCAGTTACGTTATATTTTTATTTTTCAGTTATTATTACGGATTAATTTCTTTTTTCAAATTTCAAATTTTTAGAATATTTCAGAGATGGAACAGTGAGTTAAAATTGAGATCGGACCAACGATGGAGATTAAATCGTAATCTCAAAAAAAATATTTATGATTCAATTTTCAATCGAATTCAAAACAATGATTCAACAAAAAAATTAATCCAAACAAAATTTATTCTCTTTAACGACAACAAAAACGTTAGCGTAATTACTAGTGATGGTAGGTATTGTTATCAACTTTTATGAGTTTATAATTGACCTTAACGTTCAGATTGAAAATCGTTAAAATCACTTATGCACTATGCTAAACACAACAGAAACTTTAATTTAACTTTTTCTTTCTTTTCAGCATCAAATTTCAAAATTATTTATCAGAAATTGATCTAAATCGTCAGTAGGCAACATAAGTTAAGTATTCAATACCTCTACTGATGACCTGCATAAATCTCTTTTCACAAATATTTATTTTTTTTTCTTATCCACAGGATATTTGCATCATCTTAACACTCAACTACCACAAGTAAGTACACTTTATTTTACCGACACTAATGACAAATGCAATTTCCGAATTTTATTTTTATTTTTACTGACGAATTATATTACCGGCTCATAAACAATTTACTTTTACTTTATTTTTCTTTTCAGATCATCGCGACGGATTAAACTAATTACGAAGGTAAGTAGGTACTAAACAGGTGATTTTATGATTATTTTATGTATTTATGATCTCAGTGATAGAGTAATGTTTTGTTAAACAAAATTCTACACTCCGATGTCTGACAGATTATTATTGTAAGTATAGGTGATTCCTTTACGCTTAATTCAAAAAAGATTATTTATTTTCTTGAATCTTTAGGAATTCCTTAATACTTGTTTCTTTACCAAAGTACTTTTATGCACTGGCAAATATTATGGTATGCCAGGCAAATACTTTATATATTATTGCTTTTATATTTTTTTGAAAAATAATTGCACCAATGATAGGTACTTATACGTAGGTACACAAAATTCGATATTTACATTTTTGCTTTTATGTGTTGAACGTAATTTGCTATCAATTATATTTTATATCAAAGACTTATGTATCAACCTTAATTTGTGGGGGTGGTTTTTATTTAAATTGCACCAAGGAAAAAAATACTCATATATCTTTAAAAGAAACTTCTACCTATCATATACTATAATAAATAAATTGTTACGATCATACCTCATCCAATATATACAATATAAATTTACTCAGGATCGTCCTGCTAAAAGATGACTCCAGCAGGGGTACGTAATGGTTGCTTCGCTTGATGATTTAGATTGTTCCAGCACTTGGAATGAATCTTTGATTCCCACGATGAGATGTCGGGTCCTACGTGCTGACAAAATTTTTCCGTATGTTGATTTTTCAAAATTTACTGAATTGATGATGTTTTCTTGTATATGAATTTTCAGGCTCCTGGACGGAAACCAGATGACGTTGACCGAGTGGTGAGCTCCTTGGATGACTTCAACACAATAGGCTTTTAGGAGCCATATATTGAAAGTAGTCTCGTCCGACTTGATGTACACCACCCGGAACGTGTCTGTGCGAAATAAAGAAAAATTCAATTAGAATTTTATTAAAACAATATTTCGTTGAGACACTGATTAGGTCTTCTTTTTTTTTGTATGTTTCATGAAGAATTTTTTTATGCTTTCGAAGACAAAAAAACTCTTCGCAATTTTTATACCTATGTTTCATAGGTTTTTATGTCGTTTATTTTCAGCTTTTTGATTAGGTAAAATTTATGATTTTTTTTTTGTATATTATGTTCAAAGAAAGAAAAAATACAAATTTCGCATTAGAATTTTCATATTTTTACCTGGTTTTTCTGATGTATTTTTGCGTTTATTTTGTTGGATGATTTTACGAAAGAATTCTGTGTCCACAGCACTGTGGTTTCGAATAGAATTCTTGCTCCTTTTTTCGTGATGCTTTTGGGTTACTTGGATCTTTTTGTAGTGCGTTTTTGGAGTGGTGTAACTAGCAATCCATCGATCAGACTTGACTGTACGTCGTTTGTTTAATTGCCCACTACGAATTCTCCTTCGATCCCAACGGCTCGTGGTGTATCGTGGACGCATGTGATTTTTCTATGTGAATTTTCAGAAAACGTGGCGTTCCCGCATTAGTGACTTTGTTTTGGCAAATTCTTTTATGGTTTTCTATCTAATTTGGACGTTCACATTTTATTCACATTTTGAGCATGTGCTCTTAGCTTTTTTATAGGGGGTGGTTTTTTGCACAAAGAAAAAAAAATCTTACCTTAGTTTTTATCCCTTGGTTGATTGAATTCTTTGGCTGCTCCTTTTCCTTCGTTTTTTTGTTCTTTTATAATTTTCTTTATATTTTCAGTTTTTCTTTGCACTTTATATATTAATAATTTCACTTTTTACTTTTATTATTTTACCTTTTTTTATGACTTTTCTTTGACTTGATTTAACTTTTTCTGGACGGCGTCTGTCTTCAACAAATTGGAAATTGCGAATGGAACTGTTCGGCTCGTTTACGCGGCACGTCACGTCGATCAGAGCTTCCACAACTGTACATTTTGGCGGTTGACTGAATTTAAATTACTGGAGATAGACTTATTAATGAGTATTGGGAAGATTGATTGACTCTCGAAATTAATTCGTCCATCTTTTTTTATTATTAATCGACACTCGTAGATACTTACGAGGTTCAATAAATTTATTTGTATGGGTGATCAAACTCAAGTTATTTTTGTTAGTGTGTAAACTTTTTTTCTAATAGGACTTTGGTTTACGCACAAATTTGCCGTCGCGTATTTCCTCCACTTTTATGCTCCACTATGAGATTATTGTTCTTCTCTTTTATGCTAGTGGGGTTGTTATTACGAATAATTTTGTTGAAGAAATATTCTTTTTCTTCTCTTTGAGTTGTTTTTGTTTTATCTTATTGATTACAGGGTTCGGATGTTATGAACGGATTATTTTGTTTAGGTTTGTACCTACTAAGTAAGTATCATTTATGTCTTTTTATTTTCTATTTTTCAGATTCTTATGGTGTGTTATAACAAAAAAGGAAACGTAAGTATGTTTATTGGAGTGTGTACCTAATTGATTATCGAACATCTAAACGCATACATAGGTTCGATGTGTCGATATCTTTTTGGATATTTTTCTGATTTATGTAAATGTCCCGGTCAGGTCATGTCATGAATATTTTGCAAACAATAAACTACCTATCTTTGAGCTAGAATCTGGTATGTATCTGTCTATGTTACGATGTTAAACTTGCATTGAGACATATATAACTACCTATATTGATTTTTCATTACTCTTTGTAGTAGGGTATATCGTCTTTTCATACCTCTGCATATTTTGCTTTTATGGTTGTAAGTTGCCTATCATTTTAATACGTGCAGTATTCTTTCTTAAAAATTACATCTTTTCGTTGGTCTATTATTTTTGATGCTTATATTTCCACAGTTAAAAACTTTTTGATATATTTTCAGTCTCACTATAAATTTTGAGTACCTAATCTTTCGTCACAACATTTTACTTTGGTGACGTTTCACCCTGTTGGTTGAACTTTTTTTTCGTATAATGGCTGATGAGTATTTCAGCTGACTTGATATCGCTACCTACTACTAGATGGATGTTTTATCGCTTCGTTATAAGTTCGAAAAAGGTTGTTGCATTAGGTAACTTCGTTCATTATTATAGGAATTGGTTTGGTATCATTTTTATTCTACCTCGAGCAACTTTTCTTAAATTAATCCCTTGGAGATTTTAGATTTAGTGAAAATATTTTATGGGTACATATATATTTAAATTGGATCGTTTTTATAGCAATATGTTATTTATTACTCATATATGAATATTATAGATGAACTTCGTGTATATACTCTAGTGGGTGTATAGAAATGGGTTTTCCTACAAATTTTACAAAAATAAATGGTACCAGTTTTAATGTTGCAGATTCAAATGAGGAACCATCAGGAAATAGAATTATTTTACTTTCAAGGCTTCAAGTGTAGCTCGTAAAGTAAAAAAAAAAGTAATTTGTATTTTTTTTTAAATATTTTTTTTTGTAAGAATTGTAAAATTAAAAATACATAAGCAGGTATGAGACCAGTCGGCAGATAGTTTTTTTTTTTTTTTTTTTTGAAAAAGGTTAGAGGTCCATGAAATTTTCAGATATTGTTTTGGGATGGTTAATTAAGAGTTTTGGACCTTGAATACAGGGTCAGTATTAAAAGAGAGGGGAAGAAAAACCGCAAAAACTTTTTTTGGGGTGCCATATCTTGATAAAAACGTGACATACAAACATGTTTTCATAGTCAATATTGTAGCGAAATAAGCTTTACAAAACATACCTGAACAGTTTTACCGTAGAACTTAAGATAAATAAAGTGCACGACAGGGTCGCACGAACTTGCTCTTGTGGTGTACGACTGGGTCGGATAAACTTGTTCATGTAGCAAGTGACCACATCAATAAAAATAAAAATAAATTAAATAAAATAAATTGGATAATTTTCTTTTTAATAAAAATGAAAAATACGAATATAATCAAATGAATTGTTTTTAAAAGTGCTAGAAATACTTTTGAGGAAGAAACGAAAAACGAAGTATGTAGAAAATTTTGTTGCCTGAATGCAAGTTTACCAAAAGAATAATTCCAAAATCGTTAGAGAGGTTTTTAAATAAATTGATTTTTAATTAATAATATTTTTATAATTTTTTTTTACGAATTTAAAAAAAAGCCAATTTAACGTGCTAAATAGTTTGTATTTTATGCATAAAAAGTAAAGCGATTTTCCAAATAATGATTTTACAAAAATTCAAATTAAAAAATGAATCAAAACTTAAACTAAGCATTTTCACAAAATTTTGGTATCGAAGTTTTATCAAGTCATCTAGGTCTTTCTTAAAAAATATTTTCAATTAAAATCGATTTACCCGTTCACGAGATAGCTCAAGAAGAAAATAGCGCTTCTGTAGACGGTACCGTTAATAAGTTTGCAAAAAGTTTTTTTTTTCGAGTGAACAAAAGACAATTGTATAAAAACCATCTGTAATTTTTTTGAAGAAAATCATTGAACCCGTTTTCGAGAAAATAAAGATTTTTCAAAATCGTTATATGGCAGGTTCCGTTATTTTTTAAGCTAAAATTTCAACTGAAAGGAATGGTCTACACACCCTATAACCAAATGACCATCACCGGCAATTTTGTATGGAGTTTGGGCCCATTTTCAACATTGCTCAACAGTAATAAAATTTATGTCGTATTAAAGCGTATAAAGAGTACTGTATATCATTAGTGGGCAGCTAAATCGAAATCGAGTGGTGTTTTGGTGCATTTTATATAAAAAAAAAGTATTTAAAATGCAAGCAAAATATGAAGATTGTAGGTAGGTAAAGAAAGAGTTGTTTTGTTATTTTTATGCAAAAGAATTTTTTTTTTTTGATTTTCTTTTTCAGTTTATTTTATTGTGTTATTTTAAGGATCATGGTGACATGGGGTTTTAGTTCCTGCTTGCAAATCTTGATTCTCAACAGCACGACAAGACGAACGAATTCAATTTGTAGTGGCGTAAACGAGTAAACGGTTGTTGTGGGACGACACGGCGAAAGATTTCAATTTACAGTAACGTGACAGATAGCAACATACACTTTTGCACACGAGCAATACTAGCATACTTCGTCGTAGGTAAATGGATCTTCATCCAGCTGGAGTTATTCAAGTGACGTGTAAAATATTATTAATAAGTTCGAAAGAAATGATAAACTTTGAAAGGCTTAATCTCGGAAACTATTGGGTCTCCAGAGATTTTTTTTCCAAAACTAGTCCTTTAGGGTTATAATTGCCAAAAACTGAAAAAAACAAAGTTGCGTTCGGCGCTCGAGGTCACAAACTTGGATTATTCATAAGGCCAACATCATAAACAAGTCTGCAAAAATCAGAACTACCGGATCTGACGCCACACTGTGATGTATAATTTTACTGGACTATAAGCTTCTTGTAATAGATCAGGAAAAAGCGGCAACATTTATTGATTTTCAATAATTTTGAAGAAAAGAAAACATAAATTTACATTTAACAACCGTTAAATGTAAATTTAACTAAATTTTCTCCACATTAATGGGACATTTTAGAATATTAAAAAATCATAATACTATAACTACTGATGAAGCACTATTGCTCACAATAATTAAATTTGTTCTGCAACTAAATGTATTCCACTCAAGTTATTCTTTTAGAGAACCCCAAATAATTTGGCAGAGAAGGCATTTCAAAAAGTAATCGATAGTAAAAAGAAAATAATAGATGAAAAAAAACAAAGAAAGACAGGATCAAAATAAATAACAAAGAAAATTATAAACTTTATTATAAAGAAAGGAACATTAACAAATTTAAAGCAAGATTTAAAACATTTAAGACTTTAAGAAATAATGAAGTAACAACCTTACTGCCTGAACACAATAGACTGCTGCAACTGTAACTGGAGCTGAAGCTGGAACATACATATGTCAAAAAACGTCGTACGTCTCGGTTTTTGCGTGCCCACAATGGGGCTGCACAGCTTTCTTATTTTATATCATTTGTATCAACTGATTAAAATTTTATTGTAAAATTATCAAAAGAAACACAATTAAATTCACTTAAATTAACTTCTTTGCTTTTAAACACATTAAGGGCCAATTTTTCATTCGCCAGCTAAGCAGTCAGTTAGCTATGAGAAGAATAAAATTATCTGACTCTTTAACAGTCTGATAACATTGGTGGATCTTTCGAGCAATAAAAAAGAGTCAGTTATCTATTCTACAGAATAACAAAATAAACTACATCTAACTTCATAGTGTTAGAGTGAGAAATTTTCTTAGCTGCCTGTAGGGCTATGTGATGAAGTGGCATAATCATACATTTATTTGTTTACTTTCAGGTTTCAGAAACAAATCGGATATCAGTTTGTTCTTATTTATTTATTTCAAAAAATAAACTCTTAAGGCTGCCACAAGGACACAACATTATAAATTTTGTTGACGAAACAAATAATATATTATATATTGATAAAATCATTCTATAATTGACTGTCTGTGATTTCGTGCAACCCACTCCAGTCATGTATCTAAATTGTTGTCTTTTGTTTCTGTGAGATAAACCCGACAAATTTCTTTTTCATTGTAATTTTCAAACATTGAAATTCTGAAATTAAAAACAAAACTATAATTAAAATACGCAAATAATGAATATTTGCTCACTTCTTCAATGCTTTTCCAAATCCTGACTCCCAGTCCCAGTCCAAATAACAAACAATTCAATGACAACCATGTTTGATATTTTATGGGAGATGCCAAACTTACTTAATGAAGTTAGCCGTTATCTGTTGAAGTTTATATTAATAAAAAAAATGTTCACACAAACCACAAACAACTTTATTGATCTGCCCAGCTTTTCAAATTGGGGAACTGCTAGGTAATATTTATGTGTACAACATTCAGTAAATTTATCAAAATACGAAACGGGCTAAGCGGAATTAAACGGGATTTTAAAAAGCGGGCTAACGAGAAACGGAAAAAACGGGCTTCCGAACCGCTCCCATTTGGCGCACATAAGCGAAGTTATAACTCTTCATAAACAGTTTGTATAAGACCTGGTGAAGGCTTTGCAATGGAAACAATACTTTGCTACGAAAGGATTTTGTTTCGCTAAATAGTTGTCACAAGACTTTCTTAAGAAGGCAATAGTTTCTTTTTAAGTGTTTCGCTAAGGACTTACAGAAGTCATTACGGAAATCTTACCGAAATAAAAAAATCAAATAAAATTTAAATAAATTTTTTTAACGCCTTTTTTCTTTTATTTTTTCTTTATCTTTTATTTCGATTAATTTTTTCTGAGACCATATTTTCTTCGTTCAAGTGCTGAGTTTCTTCAATGCCTTTTCTGAAAACTAGATATTTAATTTTATTATTATTGAAAAAACTTACTTGTCTCAACCAGGTATCGAACTTGCGACCCAACCCACAGTCAAACACTCATCCACTAGGCCAATGTTATGTATACAGAACGAAGATCGAATTTTAACCAGTTGATACCATGTAGGTACCTACTTTGTACTACAGGAACAGATATATAGCTATACAGTTCGATTTAAAATTCAGCATAAGCAGTTTTTTTTAATTTATAATTATTATATTAACTGCCTAATATATGTTTTACTTTTTTTCTGGAACCAACTTATTTTTAATACATATTCCAATTTTTTTTACTAGCGATTATAGGTACTATAAGGCAAGTTATGAATTCGTGCAAAAAAAAAGTTTTTAGATAACAATCAAACATGGCATTGCGAAGTCGAAAAAAGTGGGTCTGTCAATTCTGTCTGTGTGTCTATCTGTCAGTCTGTCTGTCTGTCATTCGCACCGCACCTGCAGCCTAAACTGTTCGACCGATATCCTTTAATCTCAGTACATAGGATTTTTAGGGTGACAGTCAGGGTTTTTTTTCGAATTTTTCTTCTAGGCCTAAAAGTAACGGTACCTGCCATTAAACGGTTATGAAAAAACTCGTTTTCTCGAGAACCGCTCTAGCGATTTTGATAAAATTTGACTTAAGTGATACGAAATTAAAAGCCTTTCAGATGACATAAACCATATTTCTTAAGAAGTAGTTTTAACGGTAACTGCCATATAACGTTTTTTTTTATTTTGACTTTCTCGTTAACGACTGAGTGTATTTAAAAAAAAATTATTTCTAAGAAGACCTAGATAGCCAAACAATAATGGCGTACTTAATTTTTGTAGTTTTTAATGATGTTCTTAAAAAAATTAGATTAATTAAACAATTTTTTTTTTTTGAAAATTGAATATTTTGAAAACCAATTCATGAATCTTTTTTGAAGATTATTTTTCGGATGAAAATTGTTAATTAGCTAAAATTGACATTCTCCAAAATTTTCAAGGAAATATTATAAAATAGTTGTTTGAAAAAAATCGATTTCTTAGAATACTAGACCTACGATTAAAAAAAAAATAAATATATTGTAATATTTAATAATTACTGGCATACCACGATTTTCTCTGAAATCTCTCGTTTGTTATAAAGTGATTTTGAAAGTTATTTGTTTTTATTATTTTTTGTTTATTATTTCTTATTCAATTATTTGAAATTTTTTTAAAAAAATTTCATACCAAATAGTTTTGTGGCAGGTTCTTTTAAGCTCTTGTTATTTTTAATACATATTCCAATTTTTTTTACTAGCGATTATAGGTACTATAAGGCAAGTTATGAATTCGTGCAAAAAAAAAGTTTTTAGATAACAATCAAACATGGCATTGCGAAGTCGAAAAAAGTGGGTCTGTCAATTCTGTCTGTGTGTCTATCTGTCAGTCTGTCTGTCTGTCATTCGCACCGCACCTGCAGCCTAAACTGTTCGACCGATATCCTTTAATCTCAGTACATAGGATTTTTAGGGTGACAGTCAGGGTTTTTTTTTGAATTTTTCTTCTAGGCCTAAAAGTAACGGTACCTGCCATTAAACGGTTATGAAAAAACTCGTTTTCTCGAGAACCGCTCTAGCGATTTTGATAAAATTTGACTTAAGTGATACGAAATTAAAAGCCTTTCAGATGACATAAACCATATTTCTTAAGAAGTAGTTTTAACGGTAACTGCCATATAACGTTTTTTTTTATTTTGACTTTCTCGTTAACGACTGAGTGTATTTAAAAAAAAATTATTTCTAAGAAGACCTAGATAGCCAAACAATAATGGCGTACTTAATTTTTGTAGTTTTTAATGATGTTCTTAAAAAAATTAGATTAATTAAACAATTTTTTTTTTGAAAATTGAATATTTTTAAAACCAATTCATGAATCTTTTTTGAAGATTATTTTTTGGATGAAAATTGTTAATTAGCTAAAATTGACATTCTCCAAAATTTTCAAGGAAATATTATAAAATAGTTGTTTGAAAAAAATCGATTTCTTCGAATACTAGACCTACGATTAAAAAAAAAATAAATATATTGTAATATTTAATAATTACTGGCATACCACGATTTTCTCTGAAATCTCTCGTTTGTTATAAAGTGATTTTCAAAGTTATTTGTTTTTATTATTTTTTGTTTATTATTTCTTATTCAATTATTTGAAATTTTTTAAAAAAAAATTCATACCAAATAGTTTTGTGGCAGGTTCTTTTAAGCTCTTGGTAACTTGACACAAGAGCAAGTTTGTGAAACCCAGTCGTGCCTTTTATTTTTGTAGGACACTGTAAGTCTTAAAATAACGGTACCTGCCATATAATGGTTATCGACAATCGTTATTTTTTTCAAAAACGTTTTTCAATATCCTAACACAATAATTTTTTATTTTTATTTTGCCCCAAGAATTTTGATCATGATCACCCTTCATGGAGAGTACAATAAAGAATTCCGACTCATTTAAGTCGAAAAAATAAATAAATTGAGAGCTCTACTTGTTACAATATTTTTGTTTGCAATATTTTTTTTCCCGTATTATTAATTTTAACTTTATGATGATAAACGAAACTTTAAAACCGCGGCACTTTGGATTTTCGTATCCAACAAAATAGAACAAAATCGAATTAAACAAAATAAATGTGCAACCGGCACCGCGCAAAATATTTTCAATTATGACGAAGTGTCAAAACGAAAATAAGAGAGAAGAATTACACACGAGAGAAAAAAAATGTAACACAACAACAGCAGCTTGTTATGTGCTGTTTCCCAACTAGCTCAAGTGGGTGGGGTGGGTCGATGTAAAAAAAAGAATACACAAAAAAAAGACAAAATCTGTTTTGCCAACAGATAAATAAAGGGGTTAATCGATTGAAATCGATTCAACGTTGTTACAAAAAAACAAGATGATATTAACCGAATATCTAATGACTACGTACCTCGTCGTACGTTTCTGTTCAAATTTTAAGGGCGCCAGGAAACTTTTATAGAAAAGTTTGCCTTAAACTAAACACTGGAACTTATCTCCAACACAATAAAAGAATAGTTTATTTTCCCGAATGGGGATTTAAAATGTTTATTAAAAATTACTGCCTGGGAAAACCTTTATAAAATATAGGTGGAAAACCAGGATCTTTTCAAAAAAAAATATAAAATGGTGTGTTTTAATTGACAAAAGGCCAATTTTAAAAGTAAAAAAAAACAAAACAATTGTTGAATATAAAATAGGTAACTACAATTTTTGTCACAAAAGACACGAAATGAAAATGGCTAAGAGGAACCGTTCCCGAACGGACAATAATTGAAGAACAAAAGGGTCACGAGTCCCGCAATATCGGGATAAATGAAAAACGGAGCGAAGGTCTACCGATATCACAATATTTGCCAATATAGGCCACCAAAAAAAAAATCCAAAATTGAAACCGAACCAAAGTAAACACAATAAACCAAAAAGGTACTTATCTATAACGAGAATCCTTTCTCCTGGAGTAATCGCCCGAACTGCGCTCCTCTACACAAAAGATTTCTTTTTCTTATTCACAAAAAAATTTTAGCTCTAACTGCTAAAATTTGTCCACTAAATAATTTGGCTCAAACTGCCAAAATTATTCTCACAATCTCAAAAATATTAAATTTCCCAAAATTAACTACTAAACAAAAATCGTAATAGTTTTTCGATTTTTTTATTTTTATCTCTTCACAACCAAAGTCTTCCAAGAAGTGACTAATGGCGGACCTCTCTCATCCATTTATCAACGACCATATTGTCGTCTCTTTCGAACCAACTGTGTGGCGGTATTCGGCTACGGTTTATTCGCACGACCCCGCTCATTGGCTGAGGCCTGCCCGTTGTTGAATCCAAACCACGATTCGCTCAGAGACAACTCCGAATATCCCAATCATTGGTGATAATTCGATATGGTTAAATGGACGAGTTCAGTCCCTTTCCGTCAATTCCAATTTAATAAAAATGAAAACGAAAAACTATTTACACACGATAAAGTCCCCGTCTAAAACCGACCCAGACTTAAAATAAAAAGCAAAACTTTTGTGTTGGACAAAGTCTCCACCATTTTGAAAATCAAATGGTGAGAAAGGATCCGCCGTCTCGCGATAAACTCTACAAATTAAAACCCGTAGACCTTCGCGCAGACTCAAAAGAATAGGGAAACATCTAGCAAAGCCGTTTTCATTTCGTGTTTAAAAACTAATTTTAGGTCGGACTCTCGGCCATGCTAAAAGAAGACAAGATTTACGAAGACTGACTGACTTGTCAGTTGGGTGTGAACCTCCTGTCACACATTTTGGGTGGCCATGCATATTATCGCATGCCGTCTGCACGAATTCGACTTCTGCCGTCAACTTCCTGTTGGGCGGTATAGTTTTAAAGGCTCAAGCAACTTCGTATGTGTGGATCGTCGCTCGCACACTGATGGTTTACACCAACCATCTGTTACCAAACATTCAAATTTCTAATTGTAAACCTCCTGGTTTAAACGCAGCAAATATCGACGACGATGAGCTATTAAATATAAAAATTACAAAATGTTACTTTTCCCAATTACTTGAGAGTAGGCCCTCTGGTTGATGGAACAGGAAACCACTTACTCTACAAGCAATTTTGAGCCGCAACAAAAAAAAAGAAGAAAGAATTAAGAGGAAAGAGAAGAACAGGCAAATGAAACTTGTTGCGGTAAATTATAACGCAACAAATCCCACCCTTACCTCCTAGGAAATGTACTTACATTTCATAAAAATCATAAGTCATTTCCTGAGGCTAACCCAAAAAGAGAAGAAAAGATAAAGGTTTTTCCATCAAAAAAAAATTCCAAACTCAAAAATCAAAAAAAATTACAAAATCAAAAATCTATATCAAAAGTGCTTATCAACAAAAGCAAAAAAAGAATTTAAACTAAATCATAAAAAAAACAAAAAAAAAAACTAAATTAAAAGTTACGTTAATCGGATGCTTCTGAAAACGGCTTTAAATCTTTAGCATGCCAAGTACCGCGTTCTTTACCTCTACTATCTTCTAAGACATATGTCCAAGGTGACACACGCTTCTTAATTACAAACGGACCGACAAACTTCGGTGCTAACTTGGCAGCGTAATAATTCGCGGCATCCGACAAGGAAAAGTTTCGACGCCAAACCATCGCACCTGGACGATATTGAACATCTCTACGACGAAGATTATAAGTTTTAGCCGACTTACTACTTGCAGCTTTCAGCTTTTTCTGAATGTCTAATCTGAGTTCCCTAAAACGTTCTCCGATCTCGCTCCGATTCTGAACATTTATCGACGAATCTCCTACTATTGGTACTTCTTCACCCGAAGTTACCATGTCCCTCCCAAAATTCACATAATAGGGTGAAACACCCAAAACCTCGTGTTGCGACGTACGAATCGCACACGCAACCTTGACGAGTTGTGAATCCCACAAACGGTGGTTTTCACCGACGTAAGCTCGCAACGTCGTTTTAATAATTTGATTTATTCTTTCCGCAGGGTTTGCCTGCGGATGATAATGGGCCGTAAATTGAAGACGTGACGCGTACGCCTGGCAAAGCGTTTTCAATTCCTTAGATCGGAATTGGGGACCGTTGTCACAGACGATCACCTTTGGGATGCCAAATAAAAGAAAAACGTTATCCTCCAGTTCCCTACAAATTGCTTTCGCAGTAGCAGACCTAAGCGCAAAAAGAAGTGGAAATTTAGTGAAATAATCAACGACGGTGAGAATGTAAATAAAACCCCTACTCGACTTAGGAAGCGGACCTACAAGATCTACACAGATCATTTCCCACGGTGAAGTAACCCCTACTCTCACAGACATCAAACCAGCTGGCTTCTCATTCACCGGCTTCACTTGTTGGCAAACTTTACAATTGCGTACATATCTTGTTATATCTGCCCTCATCTTGGGCCAATAAAACTTTGCCCCAATCCTGGCAAAAGTTTTTCTAACACCCATGTGTCCAGCCAATGGACCATCATGGTATTCATTCAACATAGCTAACCTCTCATTTTTACCTAAAACTTTCTTCCACTCTTGACTACTCTCATGAACGACAATGTGGTTTGACTTGACGAGTTTGAAAAGCTGATCTTGTTCAACTCGCCAAGCCGGATAAGCTAATGGGTTAGAATTAACTACGAACTTCATCTTAATTATCCAAGGGTCTACATCCTCTTCTGAGATCTCGGCTAACACCGGAACTCCACGAGAAAGCATATCAGGAACAACATGCTCTTTGCCCTTTCTATGGATAATTTCGAAGTCAAACTGTTGAAGCCGAACTGCCCAACGCGCTAATCTACCCTGTGGATCTTTAAGATTGTTTAACCATACTAAAGAATAATGATCTGTCACGACTGTAAATCGAAAGCCTTCGATATACGGTCGCAACTTCTCAACAGCCCAAAGTACAGCTAAACATTCTTTCTCTGTTGTACTATAATTTCGTTCATTTCTATTTAAACTTCTACTAAGGTAACAGACAACCTTTTCACCCTCATCAAAGTTTTGAGACAAAACTGCACCGATGCCGAAATCTGACGCGTCTGTTTGAACGACAAATGGTCGTTTAAAATCTGGGCAAGTGAGTATGGGTGCTGTCACCAGACACTCCTTTGCCTTCCTAAAACTAACCTCACACTGATCTGTCCAATTAAACTTTCTATTCTTCTTTAATAAATCTGACAGTGGCTGAAGTAGTTCAGCAAAATTTGGTACAAAACGACGGTACCATGACACTGTCCCTATAAAGCTTCTAACTTCCTTAACATTCCTCGGTGCTGGAATCCTAACCATGCTTTCCACTTTTTCTGGGTCTACATGTAACCCGTTACGATCCACGATATATCCTAAAAATTTTAGAGCTGGCATGCAAAAATTGCATTTTTCCCTACTGACCTTCAATCCTGCTTCACACAACCTTTTCATCACCTCATTAAGGATTTCAAGATGCTTCTCGAAAGAATCCGCAATGATGATGATGTCGTCTAAATAGACGAAGACATATGGCTCCAGGTCGGCACCCAAAACTGTGTCGATAAACCTCTGCCATGTCGCAGGTGAATTGTGAAGACCGAAAGGCATTCTTCTGAACTGAAAAAGGCCTCTCCCAGGAACCGTGAAGGCAGTATAGGGCTTAGATTCCTCCTCCATAGGAATCTGCCAGTATGCTGACTTAATGTCTAGCGAAGACAAGAACCTCGCACCTCGAAGTCTGTCCAAAATCGAATTTATATACGGAAGTGGATAAGCATCTCTATCTGTATTCTTGTTTAGCTTCCTATAGTCCACGCAAAATCTATAGGAGCCATCTTTCTTCTTAACCAGAAGTATTGGAGATGACCAAGAACTTTTGGATCTCTCAATTACCCCTGCGTCTAACATCTCTTTAAGTTCTTTATCTATATGGCCCTGCATTGCCGGAGAAACCGGATAATACCGTTGTTTAATCGGTTCCGCCGACGTTCTAATTTTGTGTGCCACCATTGTGGTGCACCCTAATCCTTCTGGCATTTTTCTAAAAGAACTCTCTATTACATCATCTAATAATCTAATTTCCCTATCACCCAAATCTGACCGTTCTGTAATAGAACATATCGAAACCATCCGATCCTGGTTCGAAAAATTCCACATCCGTGATCTCAAATCCGGAACAATGCCCGACAGTGCCCAAAAATCTGCACCTAAGATTACGGTGTGGGGTAGAGTGGGAATGACAAGACAGTCTATGAGAACTGCCTTATCCTCAACTACAATTGGTAACGAAATTACCCCTAAAATCTTGACACTAGTTCCATCTGCTAAACATACAGAGTGAACAGTGTCTTTCTTCAAACTAAGCCCTAATCTTTGAAGAATGCTCCAGCTATCTCTACCTATTATGGTCCTAGAAGCTCCTGAATCTAATAAACCTAAAAATCTAGAACCATAAATACTAATTTTCAAAAATGGTCTACTATCGTCTCCGTTTGCCGCCAAAGTAAAACCTAAATGAATTTGAGTTGTCAGCTGGTTGCCAACAGGCAACCTAACTAATTTCTTCGGTACTCGCGCCCTGTTGGTGCACGAGACCGATGAGCATTTCCCGAACAACGTGGGCAACTGCTCTTGCTGACACCTTCAGCACCACAACCATAACATCTCCTAACAGCCGAACACCTATTTGCATAATGGCCTGATCCATTGCAATTATAACATCTAATACCAGACGTACCAGCTTGGTTGAATCCAGTAGGCTGCGACCTACTAGGTTGAACCACTCTGCTGGGCTGTTCGGTCCTAGCGACAGAAGGGGATTTCTGTCGCACTGCCGAAACTGCAGTGTAACCGACTTCGGGTATCTTAACAGCCGCGACTTTCGGTTGCACTGACGAAACTTCAGTGTAACCGAGTTCGGGCTCTACACAATTTCTATTTCGAGCCGAAGAAGGTGGCTCGAAATGTTCCACATTGGAACGAAGAGTTTCTAAATCCCTACCTAGGCTAGCCAATTCCTTAACAGACTGTGGTTTCTGAAAACCAATCTGTTTTTGGTAAAAGGGGTCCAAATTTTTCATTAGGATAGCGACTTTCCTACGTTCAGAAAGTGGCTCTCCTAACCTCTTGAACAAAGTACGCATGGTGGCTAAATATGCACCATACGACTCCTCTTTACCTTGGGTACGACGGTTGATCTGTTCTAATAACAAATCATCATAGTTTGCTGGCAAGAATTCATATTTCAACGCGTCTACAAATTCTTGCCAGTTAGAAATATCTTCTCTGACTGACCTGTACCACAACAAGGCTTGGCCAGTAAGAAGATCTACCACTGACTGATATAAATGGGTTTCTGAAACCCCTCTAGCTAAACTAAGCTCTTCTACTCTTTCTAGGAATGAGTTCACTGATGTGCCACACCGCTCACCAGTGAACTGAACATTCCACCTACCAATTCGTTCTGTACACCGCTCCTGCGATGCACCAGAAAAAGCTAAATTACGCCCTATACTATTCCCTGCACTATTTTGAAAATTATTCTCTAAACTAATCCCTACAGCAGGCCTAACTAAATCGTTGCACATCCTCGCTGATGTGATATCATGCCTCGTTGGTTGACTCGGGCCTTGAGTCAACTGACCTGCGCCTGAGGTCATTGGCATTTCTTCCTCGAAAGCCTTTTCTTCATCATCTTCGCCGTTCAATTTCGATAAAAGTAGTAAAAGATCTAACTTGAGAGACTTTTGCTCTCCTACCTCCTCATCGCCTGCTGCCTGCGCTTTCCCTATTCTATTTAAACCCCATTCGATCTTTGTAAGGATCTTCAAGAACTCCGGTGACTTTGAACTTCTTGGACGATCCTTAAGAAGATCCCTAATCTCACTAATCTTATCTACCACTGCATTTCTATCCTGTATGTAGGTGAAAGGGTACTTATCGTACGCTTCTACTGAACCCCTACGTTCTAACATACGAGAAGCTCTTAAGGAACTTCTCATAATGTCTACGGTCCCCTTTTCTAATCCACGACAGAGCATTTCATATGTTAGCTCGTCACTAGAAAGCCGATTAATTTCCATTTTAATTTAAATAAATTAAAATAAGGACTATCAAAAAGATTTAAAAAGTCTCAGAAAAAAACAATGTTGGTAACCCTACACTATTTTTATATTCCACACCAGGAATAAAAAAAGAATTAAAAAAATATTAAAAAAAAACTGCTTACAAAAAATCAATACAAAAAGTTTATAAAAAAACTTAAAAAAAAGGAATCCAATATAGGACCCTTTACGTTAAAAAAAATCTTTCAGAAAAAAGGTACCAATTAAAAGTAGTAAAAATTCAGTTGACAAATTCTCGTACTATATTATAAAATATAACACGGTCAAAATCCACTCAAAAATATATCCACTCAAAAAAAGAGAAGGCACTATTAAATTATAATGCCAATAACAAAAAAACTCAATAGAAAAAAAGAGAAAACACTACCTATAAAATTATATTGTCAAATATAAAACTTAATGAAAGAGAAAACAATATAAAATAAAATGGCCGAACAAAATCAAAAAAAAATAAATAAATTAAATGAAAAATTTAATCGACAAAATTATATGTACGTAGGTGGGTACCGACGAAAAATTCACATGAAAAACTTATATAATTAAAAGGAACAAAAAAAAACTCACTTTTTAATTAGGGGATAGGTATCACTTCAAATCCAAATACCTATGTAGAAAAAAGCACAATATGTGAAGGTATATAATTTCCTTGTTGGTACCTATGAGAAAAAAAATACACACCAAGTAAATTATTTTTATTAACAATAAATTTAAAAAACTTCCCTAAAACAAAACAATTTAACCACTAGTGCGGATTCAAGCACTTTCTCAGCTTAACAAAATGAAAACACTTGTAGGTAGGTACACTGTATGTATTTAAAAAGGGCCCCGCACGTTGAGCGACAATTTGTTACAATATTTTTGTTTGCAATATTTTTTTTCCCGTATTATTAATTTTAACTTTATGATGATAAACGAAACTTTAAAACCGCGGCACTTTGGATTTTCGTATCCAACAAAATAGAACAAAATCGAATTAAACAAAATAAATGTGCAACCGGCACCGCGCAAAATATTTTCAATTATGACGAAGTGTCAAAACGAAAATAAGAGAGAAGAATTACACACGAGAGAAAAAAAATGTAACACAACAACAGCAGCTTGTTATGTGCTGTTTCCCAACTAGCTCAAGTGGGTGGGGTGGGTCGATGTAAAAAAAAGAATACACAAAAAAAAGACAAAATCTGTTTTGCCAACAGATAAATAAAGGGGTTAATCGATTGAAATCGATTCAACGTTGTTACAAAAAAACAAGATGATATTAACCGAATATCTAATGACTACGTACCTCGTCGTACGTTTCTGTTCAAATTTTAAGGGCGCCAGGAAACTTTTATAGAAAAGTTTGCCTTAAACTAAACACTGGAACTTATCTCCAACACAATAAAAGAATAGTTTATTTTCCCGAATGGGGATTTAAAATGTTTATTAAAAATTACTGCCTGGGAAAACCTTTATAAAATATAGGTGGAAAACCAGGATCTTTTCAAAAAAAAAATATAAAATGGTGTGTTTTAATTGACAAAAGGCCAATTTTAAAAGTAAAAAAAAACAAAACAATTGTTGAATATAAAATAGGTAACTACAATTTTTGTCACAAAAGACACGAAATGAAAATGGCTAAGAGGAACCGTTCCCGAACGGACAATAATTGAAGAACAAAAGGGTCACGAGTCCCGCAATATCGGGATAAATGAAAAACGGAGCGAAGGTCTACCGATATCACAATATTTGCCAATATAGGCCACCAAAAAAAAAATCCAAAAAAAAAAAAAATTAAAAAAAAAAAAATAAAATTTGTCCACTAAATAATTTGGCTCAAACTGCCAAAATTATTCTCACAATCTCAAAAATATTAAATTTCCCAAAATTAACTACTAAACAAAAATCGTAATAGTTTTTCGATTTTTTTATTTTTATCTCTTCACAACCAAAGTCTTCCAAGAAGTGACTAATGGCGGACCTCTCTCATCCATTTATCAACGACCATATTGTCGTCTCTTTCGAACCAACTGTGTGGCGGTATTCGGCTACGGTTTATTCGCACGACCCCGCTCATTGGCTGAGGCCTGCCCGTTGTTGAATCCAAACCACGATTCGCTCAGAGACAACTCCGAATATCCCAATCATTGGTGATAATTCGATATGGTTAAATGGACGAGTTCAGTCCCTTTCCGTCAATTCCAATTTAATAAAAATGAAAACGAAAAACTATTTACACACGATAAAGTCCCCGTCTAAAACCGACCCAGACTTAAAATAAAAAGCAAAACTTTTGTGTTGGACAAAGTCTCCACCATTTTGAAAATCAAATGGTGAGAAAGGATCCGCCGTCTCGCGATAAACTCTACAAATTAAAACCCGTAGACCTTCGCGCAGACTCAAAAGAATAGGGAAACATCTAGCAAAGCCGTTTTCATTTCGTGTTTAAAAACTAATTTTAGGTCGGACTCTCGGCCATGCTAAAAGAAGACAAGATTTACGAAGACTGACTGACTTGTCAGTTGGGTGTGAACCTCCTGTCACACATTTTGGGTGGCCATGCATATTATCGCATGCCGTCTGCACGAATTCGACTTCTGCCGTCAACTTCCTGTTGGGCGGTATAGTTTTAAAGGCTCAAGCAACTTCGTATGTGTGGATCGTCGCTCGCACACTGAAGGTTTACACCAACCATCTGTTACCAAACATTCAAATTTCTAATTGTAAACCTCCTGGTTTAAACGCAGCAAATATCGACGACGATGAGCTATTAAATATAAAAATTACAAAATGTTACTTTTCCCAATTACTTGAGAGTAGGCCCTCTGGTTGATGGAACAGGAAACCACTTACTCTACAAGCAATTTTGAGCCGCAACAAAAAAAAAGAAGAAAGAATTAAGAGGAAAGAGAAGAACAGGCAAATGAAACTTGTTGCGGTAAATTATAACGCAACATACTTGTACACCATTATGGACTATTGGCTCACCTCAGTGGGTCAAAAGTCCATAATCGATGGGCCAAAAGTTCACAGGAATTTCTTGTGTACTTTAGACCCACCATGGTGGGTCATAAGTCCATAATGTATTTGTGGACTTCTGACCCACTAGGGTGGGTCAGAAGTCCACAAATACATTATGGACTTATGACTCACCCAGGTGGGTCAGAAGTGCACAAGAAAGTGGGCCACAAGTTCATAACTTTTAAGGAGAAGTGGGTCACAAGTCCACAATGAAACTAAAACAATTATGAAATCATAGATACCTATTTATTTTTAAAGAAAATAACAAAATTAATTAACATAAATTATATCAATACAAAAAATGTTCGTCACCGTTATGGAATGTCTCGTTACAATTGTAATAACACATTTTACAAAGGCACGGTTCTGGAAACAGACTTTTGCTACTCCATTTTCATGGCAGCGAAAATGTGTGAGGAAATTCAACTCTTGTCTGAATCTGAGAGGAACTATTTAATTGATGGCACCTTCAGCGTTCTTCCATCAGGCGAATGGAAGCAATTAGTGATTATTTGTGTAGCACATTCAGAGCACGTAAGTACCTACTTAGTATTTGTTGTTTAGAATTACTTTTCCAAATTGCAATGAGGTATTTTGAATTTGATTTTTTAATTGATTAGTGTAGTAATCAATTAATATAATCAATTAAAAAATCGCGTGATTTTTGAAAAGTAATTCTAAACAACAAATACTAAGTAGGTACTTACGTGCTCTGAATGTGCTACACAAATAATCACTAATTGTTTCCATTCGCCTGATGGAAGAACGCTGAACGTGCCATCAATAAAATAGTTCCTCTCAGATTCAGACAAGAGTTGAATTTCCTCACACATTTCCGTTGCCATGAAAATGGAGTAGCAAAAGTCTGTTTCCAGAACCGTGCCTTTGTAAAATGTGTTATTACAATTGTAACGAGACATTCCATAACAATCAAAATAAAATGCAAGCAGTTTCATTATAAGGAAAGCTTTTTTTATTATCTACCCTAAAGAACTTTAAACGTAAGAATACTTTATTTTTCGTTTTTCAATATCCTAACATAATAATTTTTTATTTTTATTTTGCCCCAAATATTTTGATCATGATCACCCTTCATGGAGAGTACAATAAAGAATTCCGACTCATTTAAGTCGAAAAAATAAATAAATTGAGAGCTCTACTAGTACACCATTATGGACTATTGGCTCACCTCAGTGGGTCAAAAGTCCATAATCGATGGGCCAAAAGTTCACAGGAATTTCTTGTGTACTTTAGACCCACCATAGTGGGTCATAAGTCCATAATGTATTTGTGGACTTCTGACCCACCCTAGTGGGTCAGAAGTCCATTATGGACTTTTGACCCGTGGACTTCTGGCCCTGCGCCTACATATAATGGGCGCAGGGCCAGAAGTCCACGGGCCAAAAGTCCATAATGGACTTCTGACCCACTAGGGTGGGTCAGAAGTCCACAAATACATTATGGACTTATGACTCACCCAGGTGGGTCAGAAGTGCACAAGAAAGTGGGCCACTAGTTCATAACTTTTAAGGAGAAGTGGGTCACAAGTCCACAATGAAACTAAAACAATTATGAAATCATAGATACCTATTTATTTTTAAAGAAAATAACAAAATTAATTAACATAAATTATATCAATACAAAAAATGTTCGTCACCGTTATGGAATGTCTCGTTACAATTGTAATAACACATTTTACAAAGGCACGGTTCTGGAAACAGACTTTTGCTACTCCATTTTCATGGCAGCGAAAATGTGTGAGGAAATTCAACTCTTGTCTGAATCTGAGAGGAACTATTTAATTGATGGCACCTTCAGCGTTCTTCCATCAGGCGAATGGAAGCAATTAGTGATTATTTGTGTAGCACATTCAGAGCACGTAAGTACCTACTTAGTATTTGAATTAGTATTTGAATTGTCAGCCACCAAGTGGCTGACAATTCAATAATGTTTATTTATATTCAATCTATACAATGATACTAAAATTTTTCTTAATAAAATTATGTTACTTTTTTTTGTCGCTGGCTTCTTCACTAAATTTAAATGAAAACGGTTAAGCCGTTATCAATTTATGGACAAATTTGTAAAAACCGTTAACACCAAATCTCCGTTATATGCATTTTTAGCCAAAACCTGAAATGCAGTTATATAAACAGTAGTCTAAATATAACGTACATAAAGTTTTATAAAAATCGTTAGATCCGTTCTTGAGAAAAATTTTAAAAACTAAAACCGTTATATGGGAAGTACCCGTTATAGCCGGGCTTAAATAAAAATTCGAATTTCTCCTCCAGGAAATCACCAAAAAGTGCTATATACGAAGTTTGAAGAAAACCGTTATACCGTTTAGGCTGTAGGTCAGTGTACAGGCAACCGCACATACACACATCCGCACATCCGCACAGACAGACCGACGGACGGCATGACGAAGCCTACTTTTTTGGGCTTCTCTATAATCGTAATGTCAGGTTTGATTAAAACCTCGAATTTTTTTACACGAAACCAATACTTGCCCTTTTGAGCAAGTAAAAAGTTATAGATGAAAAACCGGAAAAAAGACGCAGTTTTTCCTCCCCCCTACTTTTAGCACAGGGTCATCAAGGTCCACAACTTAAGAAAATCGTAATTAACTATCGCAAAACAACATCTGAAAATTTCCTGGACCTCCGACCTTTTGCCTAAAAACCCCTATTTATATATGTATAAAAATCAATTCTTGTTTGTTTTTCGCTAAAACTAGAAAACGTCTGGACCAATTTGAATAATTTTTTTTTTTGGTCCGTTTCAATGCCGGGAACGTTTAAAAGAACAAAAATAAAGAAATCAGATGCCAAAAAATAGCATTTTTCTGCATTTCTTATAATTTTTCGGTCTTTTGATCGGTAATGCCACACAACCGATTCAGTTGAGATTGGTTTGATTGAAATAAGATGGTAAAGAACTGATTTTTTCTGCATTTGTTATGTTTTGTCGTCCTTTTGATATGTTATATAATATTAACAGCTCTATATCGCTTCAGTTTAAATTAATGAACTACAAATGAAACGTTAATGGAAAGCTTTTACATATTATGGTTGAATCAGATCGTTGGAAAAATCATTTTATTCTTATTTCATTTCTCCGCTTTTATGATAGTCACAAAAGCATAAGACAGACTACTCTAAAAAACTGTATTGTTTTAAACAGTGCTTGGTGTGTAAGAGGGTAAAAAAATATTTTCATTTGGGAAAAAATTTGTTTTTCTGGAAAAAAGCTAGAATTTCCGAGAGAATTCTCATTTCGCCAACGTAATCTACATATTAATAATAATTATCTTTAACATAAAATACTCCTCTTCTAATTCCCTTGAAACCCATCCAATGTGTCTTACGATCTACTACCAAAGCGTAAGAGGGCTTCCTATAAAAACGTCAACTGTGAATATATGTACATAGGTATTTGTTAAATTTAAAATAAAAATAATAGAAATAAATATAAAATGAAAGTTTTTTATAGGTATTTCTAATTATTGTATTAATTTAAAACATAAATTTTTTTTAATTTAATTTCACAACTTTATTATAATTAAATATTTTATATAAGTTTGGTATTGCGTTTTGGAGTGTTACTCCATCTTCGGGCGAACTTCTTTTGATTAAAACAATAATAATTATCTTTAAAATAAAATGCCTTTTCGAACTCTCGAAAACTTCCCTACGACATTTTTGCATTAACTGAAACAAATATTACTCCTGATTTTCTCAGCAGTGAATTATTTACCTCTGGCTACGTTACCTTTCGTTGTGATGTAGGGATAGCGATTCCTCCGGACGTGGAGTTTTAATAGCAGTTAATAATATTCTAGACGCTTCCCTTTTTAAGTCATCAAATACAACCGACTTCGAGTTTGTTTCTATCAAAATAATGTTACATAATCGAAATATATATATTTTGTGTTGCTATATTCGCCCCGCACAACCAACTAGTTCTTACCAACTCGCCGTTGATGCAATTGGTTTGTTCTTTGAAGACGGTGATATGAATGATGATATTTTGGGAGATTTTAATCTTCCTAACATCAAATGGTGCCAATCTGATGATGCAACTTACTTTGCCCCAGTAAATGTCAAATCCGAAAAAGAAATCCTTTTTCAAGTGAGTTGGGTCACAAACAACCTGAACAGACAACTTGACCTATTTTCACATCTGACCTTGCCACATCTGAGTTGATCACTCTCCGTTGTCACTGAGAGTGATCAACTATTATCTACCCTCAATCAATTCCATCCACCCTTTTTAACATCTTTCTCTTATAATGCCTCCTCAAATAACATAGACCCTGAATAAAGTTTTAATTTTCGCAAGGCCGATTTTTACTATCTTAATTTGCTTCTTAGTCAAATAAACTTAAGGGTGGGTCTTCATGACAATAGAATTTAAAATTCATGTAAACGTATTTCAATGTGGTAGTGCGATATTCTTTTCTCTTCATTATTGTTTTTGATACGCTCAACTACTCTTGTTCTCTTTTCAAAATGGGTTTGTTGTTTTGTCATCCTTTCGATTTGAATGGGAATGATGAGTTCTATGCTTTCTGTTTATGGAAGGGTGAAGGGATATTTTTCAATTTTGTTTTCAAAACACATGAGTAGGTATAGCTAAAATGTGAGTCATTTTTTTTCTCTTTTCTTTAGTTGTTTTTTCTTCACTTTCACTTGCTGTTGCTGGAACTGGAAAAACAGTAACAAAAAAATGTGAACTCGTTTGTAATTCGATCGAGATCTTGATGAAGGTCAGGACACATCAAATGAACATGCATAAATATACGTTACACATGTAGGTAGGTAGGTACATTGAAATAGTTTTTTTTTTAGGAAGCTTTATGTAAGATAAGTGTGAGGTAGGTCAATATAACTATTTGACCTGTTTGAAAATTACTTTAGGGTTTATTGCAAAGGGGTGAATTTTGGAGTTTACAAGTAAGGATGTTGGAAGAATAAGGTAACTTTTTCATTTGTAATGTGCGAAATTTGAGATTTCCTTTCGATTTTTGTTGTTGTCAGATTTCAAACAACAGCACAACACTGTATATTTTTGTTTTGCAATTGAAACATTGTCACTTCATTGTCACGTGGGAAAACCTACCTACCTATGTACATTTTGTTTTCAGAATAAAAATAAAAATGACCAAACAGAAAAGTCGTGCAGCATTTACATTCCTAGCTATGTATATAGGTATGCCCTATGATCATTTTTTGATGTTTGGAATCAGGGAGGCATAGGTATGTTAATAAACATGCGAAATCGCCCAACTCTGAGTTTTTAGAACTTGTATCATCTTGGATGTAGGTACCTACCTCTAGGTGTAATATAACCTAATCTATATACCTATGTAGATAGGTACCTATATAAATACAAATTAATTGGTGTCTGTTTGTACGCGGATAACTCGGCTGAATAATTATCCGACTTGCTTGGGAGTTCTTTGTTGGATTTTTATTGAACCAGGTTAACACACAATGGAGCCGAAAGTTTTAAATTTTGGAAAATTGAAAAAATCTTAAAAACCCAAAATTGCGGAAAGAAGTTCACCAAAACAGCTAGTTTTATATACAGGGTGAGTCATGAGCAATGCGACAAAATGCTAGGGCGTGTATGGGAGGGGGGGGTCTATTCCCCTCCGTTTAGCCGGGAGGGGCAATTTTCGAAAAAACTGACTTAAAATGGTAAAAAAATTATTTAAAATCAACGGCTTCATTCACAATGCTGTGCGATACGTTTTTGAAAAGCCAATAACTTTTTCTTTCATTCTGTGTTTAAATAAATCTATTATAAGAAATAGTTTTTGAAATATTAATTTTCAAAGTCAAAATTTTGAAAAAAAAAATTGAAAAAAAAAATTCAAATTCATTTTTTTCAAAATTTTACGTAATTAATTGCTAATTTTAATTTCAAAATTCAATGCTGTTATTAATTTTAAGTCTAAATAAGAAAACCGGATGCAAAAATTTTATGTCGTTCTTAAGAAATTAAAAAAAAAACCAAAACCACCTTTTTCTAAGAAAAACATTTATTTTTATTTTTACGTTACACATGTAGGTAGGTAGGTACATTGAAATAGTTTTTTTTAGGAAGCTTTAGATAAGTGTAAAGTAGGTCAATATAACTATTTGACCTGTTTGAAAATTACTTTAGGCGGTCACAGTTATTTTCCTGTAAATTTTTTTTCTGAGGCTCTTTGTGAACAAGTTACTTTTTAACATTCACAGATTTTGATTGAAGTATATTAGTTATTTGGCAAACATCAATTCAATCATTCAAATTGCATTTTTTTTAATTATTTTCCATTTATTTTTTCAACAAAATCAACCCCAAATAATTTGGAAAATAATGGGTAAAATCTGATAATTTTCATTTCTGATTTATTTTTACCTAATGCTTTTATTTAAGTGCCAGTGAAGAAAAATGAGTATTTTCATTGCAGGCTAGGTACCTACGTAGATCGTCATCATGATACCCTTTCCCTCGGCACATGCCAAAGGCCACGCAAAGACATTTCAGTCACACACATTCTTATTTGCAATTACCTACCACTCCATGTCCGTCAACACGCGAAATGAAAAAAAAATCGCTTCTAAATAAAAATAGGAACATAGATATACAATTGCAATATACACATTCCCTCTTCCCACTATCTCACAATTTACTAATCGTGTCCAACCACACCACCAAAAAGGAGGTCATCTTCAATATTTTTGTTTCTTTCCGTTGTAGGATAACAGAAGAGGAGGTATCTCCAATTTAGGTTTAATCGCAAACAAAAATTGAAGTGCCCAAGCCCAAGTGCCTACGTCAATTATTCTGATACAGAAACATAGACCTCAATTTCTTCTTCCTTTTGACACCTCAACCTTGAAGATTCGATAAGATTAACTCATTTTATAGACGATTCCCTGAGACTCTATTTCTATATAATTAACGAATAAAATCTTTTTCAGCATTATTCCCACATCCATAAGTTTCCTTCCAAAACCAAGTAGAAAAAAAAAACAAAAATATCATATACCTACTTGGACGACAGCGACGACGACGATACCTACGAATCGTACGTACACCAGCGTTGCCGAAGTTAACCAATCGTGCTTTTTTGACACGACAATTTTTTCTTGTGGCACAGTGGCACGAAACATTTCAATATCGCACACTTTATCATTGCCTGTATCTTACTTTAATATTGATGGAAAATTATATAATAAATTACAGAAATAAAGTTTTATTTTTTTAACAGAAGATTTATAGTTTTTTCATGGCAAGCAGTTTTTAAAATGTGACACGGCATTTTCTTTTCTCGGCGGCAACGCTGATGTACACCATTCACCATACCATTTGTGTTTTGTGTATCACCACAAAAAAAAAAGTTGATTCTAAAGAGAGTGCGAACAGCGAAAATATAATATTCTCTTTCGACGGAAGTTTCGTGAACTAAATATCGTTGTGTGCGTATTTTGATTAACAAAATCGTTAAAAAGATGCTTTTTCAAAATTAAATATAAAATTGTTTATGCGTGTGATATTGTTTTCTTCACTTGGAACTTTAGCAAAAAATATTGAAATAAAATACAAAAATAATAATAAAGTTGTACATGGCATTTCAACCTGGGAAAACTACCATGTGTATAGATACTTTGAATTGTAAATTTTTACGTCTAAACAATATAAAATTGCAAAAAAATTTACAGCACATTTTACAAAAATAATAAGAGATTCGAATAAATTAAAAACAAAAAATATTAAGAATAAAACATGCCAGCCCCAACGGGGGAAAGAAAAAAGTAGTATTGTTTGTGTATATATAAGTTTTTCAGACGTATAAAGTGGAAAAAAATAATTTTTTGTTTTGTTTCAAATAAAGTATCTACTTTCTGTTATAAAAAAAAAATATTGTTTGGCTCCGTTGAAAATTTAAGAAACTGCGCCAATAAACGAGCTTTAAATTAGTGTGAACTTACGTCCACTTTGTAGCTCAAATAATTTTTTTTTTTTTTTTTTTTTATCCTACATAAAGCATACATTCATTGACAGTTGAAAAACATTAACAACAAAATAAAAAAACAAATCACACGAGAGCCCCTTGAGGGGATGCATAAATCAGCCAAAATAAAGGGGAAAAAATGTGTAATTCCTTCCCTAAAAAGCACAAACTTTTGTAAAACATAAAATTGAGGACATATGTTTTAAGATATGTTCATGGACTAAATAATAAATTTTATTTCATCAAAATATCTTTTCAAATGTAGGAGATATATTAAGTTTTGTGCACGTAGTACCCTACATTTACGAGGAAGACCCACCCTTAAATATCTGTCATAGATCGATTGAAGATGAGTTATCAACCTTTTACTCCAAAGTATTTTATTGCTTTTTTCAATCTGTCCTTTTTTAGCTTCGTAGAAACTACTCTTTCTCCCCACCATGGTATACTAAAGAACTTCGGTCTCTTCGCAACGCGAGAAACAAATATGGAAAAAATATTTGAAATCTAAATCTGACTACGATTACCAAACTCTCTCAAATATTTTTCGGCAATTATCTGTTCTCTCTGAACAACTCTATAGTGAATACACTATATGCATGCAATCCTCTATAACTTCCAATCCTAAATGGATCGGACCCTGAAACTATAGTTAATTTCCCTGAAAATTATTTCAAACTGTTTTTTTTGCGGAATGTGTTACTGAGCCTGATACACAATACTTCGAGTATTTCAAACATTCTTCACAAGCTTCTTTTTCATCTGATGTTATATTGTACTATTCGTATTAGAATTTCAGTTTTATTACTTGACCATTCTTTATTCCGTCAATTTTCATTGAATGTTTGAACAACAACAACAACTTAAAGGTGCTACCACCAATTTTTAAACGAATTTTATTTATTCGTTTTTACGAATATGATTATTCGTTTTTATTTTGGTTTGGAGATATACAGCCCTATTCTGTTAAACGGCGTTTGGAATAATTCCCGAAACTCAGTTCAGTTCCGTTTCTCTTCTGTTAAACGGTGGCGGGGGGGAAGATTCGTCGAAAATATACTTTCGAAGGGAAACATTCCCCGTCGGTAACTCAGTTCGCCAGTCTCATTAACGAGCGAATCGATCAGCTCAATAGAAAACATTCAGCTCTATTCTGTTAAACGGCAGGGGGAACGTTTCGTTGAAAATAAACGTTCGAAGGGAAACATTCCCCGTCGGTAACTCAGTTCAAAAAACATACACATTCTTTTCAAAAAACTACACACATTAAAAAAAAATTTCGTATGTTATTTTGCGTTTCTCACATCAATTGTTCCCGAAATTTATTGCAAACCTCGAAAAAAATCGCGGCACTATACAATTCTTTTAATTTTGTTTGATTATTAAGTTAGTTTTCATTTTTCAAAATTTGTTTTGTTATACATATAAATGTGACATTTCAGTTAAAATTGATATTTGAAATTAAAATTGATAAAGTAGTTCCCCCGGCGGAGTTTAACAGAATATAGACGACGAGTGAACAGGAATCGAAGAGGTGAATCGAACGTTCGATTTCTCGTTTAGCAGAATAGGGCTGATTCACTTTTTATCCGCAAATATTTTGTTGCGTTTGTCGAGTTAAAAAACGTAACTTGAAGAATGGGTTAAGTGATATTTGCATTTGCAGTGATAGTAACTCATTCGTCCATTTAAATATTTTGATTTTTCGTTACTTAGACCATCTTCTTATTCGGGAAAATATAGAAAAATGCACTTACCCCCTTATTCCACGCAACGCTTCAATTATTCTTATTGATTTAGCATAATGTATAGGTACCGATGTACCTACATACTTATATAAAAAGAAACTTTAAGACGGGATCTTGTGAGCAGCATTAGATCCATCGACACACATGACATTGTTGCTTTCGAAACACACACACACACTTTTTGAAAAAAAACTACACCACACTTAAAAAAAAACGTCTCGTGTTATTTTGCGTGTCTCACTTCAATTGTTACACTTCTGAATGTAATTAAAAATCTTCAAAAACGCCGGGGCGGTATGCAATTTTTTCAATTTTTTTTTCATTTTTCAAACAATTTGTTGAAATATGAATGATATTTCAATCAAAATTGGTGTTCGAAAGATTAGAAATTAAGCTTGATAAAGTACTTACTTACTTAGGGTGGCGCTTCAGTCCGGGGTGGACCAGGGACTCAACCAACAAGCTTCTTCCAGGCGGCACGGTTTCTAGCTAGCTGCTTCCAGTTTCGCACGCCAAGTTGATTGAGGTCCTCTTTCACTTGCGTGCGCCACCTGCTACGCTGTCCTCCTATACTGCGCCGTCTCACGGGGTTGGATTTAAAGGCCATCCGGGCCGGAGCATTGATGTCCATTCGCGAGCCACCTTAGTCTTTAGTTTGACACTTTTGTGACAAGTTCAGTGTCGCTGTACAGTCCGTACAGTTCGTTGTTATATCTTCTTCTCCATTCCCCATTTACACAGATAGGACCATAAATCACAGGGAGAATTTTTCTTTCAAAGCAGCCTAAAGCGTTTTCATCTACCTTTAGTAATGTCCATACTTCTGCACCATAAATAAGGACCGGGATGATAAGTGTCTTATAAATTGACACTTTAGTTGCTAGAGAGTATGCTTTGCTCTTCAGTTGCCTTCTTAGCCCAAAGAAACATCGATTGGCAAGAGTAATTCTTCGTTGAATCTCAGGTGTTATTCACTGAGTTGATATCGGAGCCTATATACACAAAGTCTTTTACGACCTCAAAGTTATAGCTGACTATGGTGACGTTTTGTCCAAGACATCGGTGTTGGGTGCCCTTTCTTATTGACAATTTTCTTGGCTTCCTTCTCAATACTCACAAAAACACCACTGACATCGCGTTGACGTTACAATTTTCATACAAAATGCACATATTTCATACCCAAATTTGCACCCACCCAAACTCGCATGAACCCCAAATCCTATAGTGGGCCAAGCAGGAGGGTTGCAGGGGGGCAGCATGCCCACCCTTACCAATCTCAACTGTTGGAGACACCGGGAACTAAAGTCGCCCCTTGTTTTCAGCTTTATATCTCCTGTGATATAAAAATTGTAGATTGGAATTAACTTCACACAATCTTCAGATGAAATTAGTTGTCACCTTTAGTGGGAATTAACTTCACCAAAAATAAGTGAAACTAGTTCCCACTAGTGGTGAAGTTAGTTCCCATGTGAAGTTAGTTCCCGTGAAGTTAGTTTCCTGCACCTCTTCCAACCATGGTTAATCAAAAAATTGAAAAACTAAAAGAGGAATACTCTACAGGACCAGACTCTCTCTGTTTAAACTCTCCATTTCTCAATGTGATTTTCCTTAATCATGGAAAGCTTAATTCATAGTTCCCATCCATAAAAAAGGACCAAAGAATAATGTGTCTAATTGTCGCTCAATAGCCAAGCTTTCTTGCATACCGAAATTTTTTGAAGGTATTCTCTATGATGAATGATTTAGAAATACAACTTCGAGAGAAGTGTTCGAACTGAGTTAAGCAATAAAAAAGAATTTGTAAAAGAAAATGAGAACTACCCTTTACTAAATACTAAAGCCAGCAAATGGTACACTGATGGATCAAACGCGCAGGGATTTTTGGGCCGAGAACCAAATGCTCTGTACCAATGGGTAAGTCCTTTAGCATATTCCAAGCGGAAGTGAACGCAATTAGAATATGTTCGTAGATAAACATTGAAAGGAACTACCGGAAGCAGAATATAGCCATAATGTCAGACAGCCAAGCTGCACTCAAAGCAATAAATTCCTGCGTAATCAGCTCGAAGCTGATTTGGGAGAGTTTAAACGAACTCAACAAATTATGCAAAAACAACAATGTAACATTATACTGGGTCCCAGGACATGTTGGTGTTAAGGGGAAATGAGGAAGCTGATGTTTTGGCTAAGGCAGGGGCAGTGGCACCCCTGATTGGGTCGGAACCCTATTACGCGATAGGTGAAAATGTGATAAAAAATCAAATCAAAGTGGAAGAGGAGACAAAAAGATCCAAAAACTGGAAAGACTAAACTGGGACAAGCCAAAATGCTTTTTGGGAACTATAACCAAAAACGATTTAAAGCTTGTATAAACCTGAGTAGAAACAAACTTAGAATCTTAACGGCTTTCCTCAGTGGTCACTGCAAACTTAAAAGACACCTAAACATCCAAGGTATATCCAGTAGTGCAACCTGCAGATTCTGTGACGACCAAGAAGAAATTTCAAACCACGTTCTAAGAAAGTGTGGGGCGATAATGCACAAAAGAATAAAACATCTAGGAAGTTACCAGACAGAGGAGAGCGAATTACCCTCTCTATAAGTACTCCAGATATTATCGAATGATAGTGATAGATATTGTTACAAAAAGCGAATCTTAAGTGAAGCGTAGCAAATGAAAAGAAAAATAGATAAATTAAAGCTTTAAAAAAAAATGGTTCCCGTGAGGGTTATTTTATTTATTTATGTTTTTTTTTTTAAAGTTTATGTTTAAAGTTTCTACTTCGTTTCGACTTTTGCGGTGATAACAGCTCGAGAACCCAGACTGACTTAATTTTCTTGTCGTTGCAGCGGCTTTTTATAGTCCTTGTGTCAGTTCCAGTAAATTTCCAGTCTCCGTTGTCAAACTGCTGGAAGTTTTCTTTTCGCGCCAAATTTGTAAAACGTCATCAGAAATAATTTTTTACAAACTTCTTTTTATGAGTCCAAAAATAAGATCATCGCCATTAAACTCCCTGTTTATTGATATATCGCACCTGAGAATTAAACCATGTAATTAGAACAACTGCAAATATTATACCTGGTCGGCTGAATGGTTTCATTCCACCTGTTCAGTCAATTAATTGATAAGTCATTTAAGCAGGTGAACAGCTGTGTGGAACTTGTGTACCATGTGTCTGAATTGTCAGGTAATGTCATTTTCGTTCATCTAACTTCATCAAACGCCGAGGATTTTAAGTGTTGCTTGAAAAACCTCTGCTTCGAAGTTGCGACCTTGGTCAGAGTGTATGATTTGAGGAACACCAAAGCGACAAAATACCTGATCAACTAGGGGTCGATCAGAGCTCCTCGTGTCTTTCTTTGATGGAGAGCTCCTCGTGTCTTTCTTTGAGGCCCACGTCGAGCTGTACAAGTTTGACAATTCAAGCACCAAATTTTAACATCTACAGTTCGTCCAATCCAGAAATATCGACTTTTAACCTTGGATAGCGTCTTTTTTTTGACCCAAGTGACCACCACTGGGACTGTCGTGTAGCGATGTTAGTATTTCGGGAATACATGCTTTTGGCACTACTACAAGTTCTGTTGAGCGGTCGGGTGTATCTTCCCAAATTCGTATTAGTGTCCCATTTACCAAGCTCAGCTGGTCGTAAAAAGCCCAGTAGGATTTCAAGTCTGCGTTTTGACCAGTGATGTCTGCTTTTTCGGGGCGCTTTTTCTCTTCCTTCCATTTAATTACCAGTTTTAGGACGGGATCTTTCCTCTGTTCTTCGGTTAGACTACCTGTGATGGAAGTAACATGGCACGCTTTAGAGATTCTTCTTCCTGTTCTTCTGCATTGGTGCAATGACGACAATTTTCACATACCCTTCGGGAAAGTGCATCTGCATTGCCATGACGTAGGCCAGGTCGATGTTGAATGTTAAAGCTGTACTGCTGTAATCCTTCAAGCCATCGAGCCATCTGTCCTTCAGGATATTCAAAGTTGCACAGCCAACGCAACGATGCATGATCTGTCCGCAGAGTAAAAGTGCGACCGAACAGATAATGATGGAAATGACGAGTAGCCAGAACAACAGCTAAAAGTTCCCTCCTTGTTACACAGTAGTATTGCTCGGCACGGTTAAGGGTTTTGCTAAAATACTCGATAACTACTTCTCTGTCACCTTGTTTTTGGCTCAAAACGGATCCTATACCAAAGTTGGATGCATCGTTGGAAAAGCCAGGATAGGTGCAGACGTAAGTTTTGCTTTATGTTCCATAAAAGCATCTTCACAGGTCGGAGTCCATGAAAAGCGGCGTTTTTCTTCGGTCAGTTCTGATAGTGGTTTAGCTACTGTGGAGAAACCGGTACGTTCTATTTTTTTTGGGAACCAAGACGAAAGGTGACGCCTATGGATCATGGCAAGGTTCAATAATGTTTCGGGTTTGCATAGCTTCGACTAGTTTAGCTACTTCATCTCGTTTTGCCAATGGAATCCTGCGTGTTGGCCCTTTGATCGGTCTTGCTTTCCCGGTGTCGATTTTGTGTTTGGCTAAATTTGTACGTCCTTGGTCTTTTGGCCCTGAAGAAAACACGTCATGATTAGACAGGATAAGATTTTTAAAACGAATTACCTGTTGCTGGGTCAAACTTTCAGGAACAGCGTCTATAAGGTCCTGAAGATGCTTCTGGCTAGAAGTTTTAGGGGCAGGTGGATCGCAAACTTCTGCTGTGCAAGCCCGTCCGATGACAAGATCTTTTTGCAGAGTCACTTCCTCTGCAGTCGTGTTCAACATTCTTACTAGAACTCGTGATTGAGTAACATCAACGAACGTTCGGGCCAAAAACACACCCTTCGGCAGTTGATTTTGATCACAGGTTTCAATCAGTGTTGTTCCATGTCCTAGTTGAGTCGGCCGCGGCATCGGAAATATAACTTCTGAATGTGCTGGCAGAATTTCGGGGCTTCTGGTCACGAGAAGGCTAGTGTTATTTGTTGCAGCTAGTTGAAGTGGGAGTTTTCTCCCTTGAATTTCCAAAGACAGCTCTGCAAAGTCTAAACTGCACATATTCTGCTGAAGAAAGTCCACTCCTAAGATGGTGGGTACTTCTTCGTCCACGACTACAAATGACTGAAGGTACTCTTTGTGATTGAGTATAACCATAATATCAGCGATACCTAAGGACCACAATGTACCTCCAGAAATTCCTTCGATTCGAATAGGGTGACCGGTTGGTTGAATTGTCTTTGGCAAATATTTGTGGCTAAAGATTGAGACGTCAGCTCCTGAGTCAACGAGAAAGTGATGTTTCTTTCTGTTTATATAGCCTTCTAATGAAAGACCAGCTCCATTAGCTACTCCAGCAAATACAGACTTATACTTTGAAACATGATTTGTTACCGCAGAAGTTGGTGGTTGGGAGATTTAAGGATGTTAATTTTGAAGCGAGTTCGGTTGATTCTGCTTGTGTTCGCTTCATTTCACCGGCAGTTTTTAGTTTTCCGCCTCATTAGATGGAGAAACGGTTGTTGTGTCAGTCGAAGAGCGGTTTCGTTTGGCATCATTTCGTCTACAGTAGAAGTTGCGGTGGTGGCAAAAACATTCCTGTGGCCACGGCGCTCGAATCTAGATGTCAATTCCTGACCCATCCTCAAAGCTTCTTGCAGATTTTGAGGTCGTCCAACCGTTATAAGATTTTGAATTTGCTCGTCCTTCATTCCCTCGATGAACTGGCTGAGCACAATTTCATCCACCACTTTTTCAGTTCCGTCTGGGAAAGCTGAAGTTGCAAGTCGCTGAAGATGAATGGCAAATTCAGCTAGCGATTCTTTCGGCCATTGCAGACGATTCCGAAGAAGGGTGTAGCTCGTGTGACCATCTAAGCTAAACCGTTGTCGAAGAAGATTTCGTAAAGCGTCATATGAAAGTGGCACTTAAAACTGCAAGGGCTTCTCCCCGAAGTTGCATCGCTAGAGTATGAGCTTTTTCTGTATCAGTCCATCTTTGAAACTGGGTCACAATTTCAAACTGCGTCTAGTAGTCAGACATTAGGGTTGAAAGTATGAGCTGAGGATGATATTAGAACCATCGGTGGATGAAGTCTAAATGGAAGAAGCGTTAATTGATCTGACAAGGATTTGCTTGCCTGAACAGCTTGGTTAGATAAACCATTCTCGGTAGACACCTGTCTTTTAGCAATGGAAAAAGTTACTGGCTCCGTCCTCGGTAGTGGTTGCCGATCGTACAGCTGGTGGTTTTCAAAACTCAAAAGCTCAAGTGAACTGGGGATCTGCCAAAAATCGGTAATATTAGCAGGTTCATCGCTGAAGTGGGGTGCTCCTGCTATGTCATCTTGGAGAAATGGGTTGTTTGAAGGTGACGACCGAGGCGAAGAGTGAGATGGCACTGCGGCTGCGAAAGCCTTGTTGCTCACTGTTTTCTCCAATTCGTCTAACTTTTTCTGCATAGTGGATTGCCGATCGGCTAGTTCAGCTTTCCATTGGGTCATCTTTGCTTCCCAAAATGCGGTTTGATTCAACGAGTGTTGCTCCAGAAGTGCCTTCATTTCTTCTACGTTCATGACTCGTATTGTATATGGGTTTAAAATTTTTCAAATCCAAGTTGATAATACCCCACACCTGACACCAGTGTTACAAAAAGCGAATCTTAAGTGAAGCGTAGCAAATGAAAAGAAAAATAGATAAATTAAAGCTTTTAAAAAAAATGGTTCCCGTGAGGGTTATTTTATTTATTTATGTTTTTTTTTAAAGTTTATGTTTAAAGTTTCTACTTCGTTTCGACTTTTGCGGTGATAACAGCTCGAGAACCCAGACTGACTTAATTTTCTTGTCGTTGCAGCGGCTTTTTATAGTCCTTGTGTCAGTTCCAGTAAATTTCCAGTCTCCGTTGTCAAACTGCTGGAAGTTTTCTTTTCGCGCCAAATTTGTAAAACGTCATCAGAAATAATTTTTTACAAACTTCTTTTTATGAGTCCAAAAATAAGATCATCGCCATTAAACTCCCTGTTTATTGATATATCGCACCTGAGAATTAAATCATGTAATTAAAGCAACTGAAAAATTATACCTGGTCGGCTGAACGGCTTCATTCCACCTGTTCAGTCAATTAATTGATAACTCATTTAAGCAGGTGAACAGCTGTGTGGAACTTGTGTACCATGTGTCTGAATTGTCAGGTAATGTCATTTTCGTTCATCTAACTTCATCAAACGCCGAGGATTTTTAGTGTTGCTTGAAAAACCTCTGCTTCGAAGTTGCGACCTTGGTCAGAGTGTATGATTTGAGGAACACCAAAGCGACAAAATACCTGATCAACTAGGGGTCCAAGTACTACTTCAGCGGTTTGATTCGGGATAGCAAAACATTCTGGCCATTTAGTAAAATAGTCCATCACAACGGCTATCTATCGGTTTCCATCAGCCATACGTGGCAGTGGACCAAGAATATCGATTGCTATTCTTTCGAAGGGGCATCCTGGTCGGCTAGGCTGGAGAGCTCCTCGTGTCTTTCTTTGAGGTCCACGTCGAGCTGTACAAGTTTGACAATTCAAGCACCAAATTTTAACCTTGGATAGCGTCTTTTTTTTTGACCCAAGTGACCACCACTGGGACTGTTGTGTAGCGATGTTAGTATTTCGGGAATACATGCTTTTGGCACTACTACAAGTTCTGTTGAGCGGTCGGGTGTATCTTCCCAAATTCGTATTAGTGTCCCATTTACCAAGCTCAGCTGGTCGTAAAAAGCCCAGTAGGATTTCAAGTCTGCGTTTTGACCAGTGATGTCTGCTTTTTCGGGGCGCTTTTTCTCTTCCTTCCATTTAATTACCAGTTTTAGGACGGGATCTTTCCTCTGTTCTTCGGTTAGACTACCTGTGATGGAAGTAACATGGGCACGCTTTAGAGATTCTTCTTCCTGTTCTTCTGCATTGGTGCAATGACGACAATTTTCACATACCCTTCGGGAAAGTGCATCTGCATTGCCATGACGTAGGCCAGGTCGATGTTGAATGTTAAAGCTGTACTGCTGTAATCCTTCAAGCCATCGAGCCATCTGTCCTTCAGGATATTCAAAGTTGCACAGCCAACGCAACGATGCATGATCTGTCCGCAGAGTAAAAGTGCGACCGAACAGATAATGATGGAAATGACGAGTAGCCAGAACAACAGCTAAAAGTTCCCTCCTTGTTACACAGTAGTATTGCTCGGCACGGTTAAGGGTTTTGCTAAAATACTCGATAACTACTTCTCTGTCACCTTGTTTTTGGCTCAAAACGGATCCTATACCAAAGTTGGATGCATCGTTGGAAAAGCCAGGATAGATGCAGACGTAAGTTTTGCTTTATGTTCCATAAAAGCATCTTCACAGGTCGGAGTCCATGAAAAGCGGCGTTTTTCTTCGGTCAGTTCTGATAGTGGTTTAGCTACTGTGGAGAAACCTTCGATGAATCGGCGATAGTAAGAGCACAATCCATTTGTATTTGTAGGAACGGGCCACTGTTGGACAGCTTCAATTTTGCAGGGATCGGCTACTAGACCATTTTCGGAAACAATGTGTCCTAGATAATGTACACTTTTACACAGAAAGCGACTTTTTGATGGGTTGAGCTTAAGATTTGATGTTCGAAGACGTTTAAAGATTTCTTCCAAAATAAGGATGTGCTCTTCAAAGGTTCTGGCGTAGGCAATAATGTCATCCAAGTATATCAGTACGGTTTGCCATGACATGCCTTGGAAGATTCTGTCCATCAGACGTTCAAACGTAGCAGGGGCGTTGCATAGCCCAAAAGGCATGACATTGAATTGCCAAAGCCCATCTCCTGTGGAGAACGCCGTCTTCTCCTTGTTGTCCATGGTTGAAAACCACTTTGCTCCAGCCAACGTTGAAAAGATGTCATCCATCCTGGGTAACGGGTAGGAGTCTTTCTTGGTCTCTTCGTTCAACAGCTATAATCAGTGCAAAACCGGTAAGTTCCATCTTTTTTGCGAACCAAGACGATAGGTAACGCCTATGAACCATGGCAAGGTTCAATAATGTTTCGGGTTGCATAGCTTCGACTAGTTTAGCTACTTCATCTCGTTTTGCCAATGGAATCCTGCGTGTTGGCCCTTTGATCGGTCTTGCTTTCCCGGTGTCGATTTTGTGTTTGGCTAAATTTGTACGTCCTTGGTCTTTTGGCCCTGAAGAAAACACGTCATGATTAGACAGGATAAGATTTTTAAAACGAATTACCTGTTGCTGGGTCAAACTTTCAGGAACAGCGTCTATAAGGTCCTGAAGATGCTTCTGGCTAGAAGTTTTAGGGGCAGGTGGATCGCAAACTTCTGCTGTGCAAGCCCGTCCGATGACAAGATCTTTTTGCAGAGTCACTTCCTCTGCAGTCGTGTTCAACATTCTTACTAGAACTCGTGATTGAGTAACATCAACGAACGTTCGGGCCAAAAACACACCCTTCGGCAGTTGATTTTGATCACAGGTTTCAATCAGTGTTGTTCCATGTCCTAGTTGAGTCGGCCGCGGCATCGGAAATATAACTTCTGAATGTGCTGGCAGAATTTCGGGGCTTCTGGTCACGAGAAGGCTAGTGTTATTTGTTGCAGCTAGTTGAAGTGGGAGTTTTCTCCCTTGAATTTCCAAAGACAGCTCTGCAAAGTCTAAACTGCACATATTCTGCTGAAGAAAGTCCACTCCTAAGATGGTGGGTACTTCTTCGTCCACGACTACAAATGACTGAAGGTACTCTTTGTGATTGAGTATAACCATAATATCAGCGATACCTAAGGACCACAATGTACCTCCAGAAATTCCTTCGATTCGAATAGGGTGACCGGTTGGTTGAATTGTCTTTGGCAAATATTTGTGGCTAATGATTGAGACGTCAGCTCCTGAGTCAACGAGAAAGTGATGTTTCTTTCTTTTTATATAGCCTTCTAATGAAAGACCAGCTACATTAGCTACTCCAGCAAATACAGACTTATACTTTGAAACATGATTTGTTACCGCAGAAGTTGGTGGTTGGGAGATTTAAGGATGTTAATTTTGAAGCGAGTTCGGTTGATTCTGCTTGTGTTCGCTTCATTTCACCGGCAGTTTTTAGTTTTCCGCCTCATTAGATTGAGAAACGGTTGTTGTGTCAGTCGAAGAGCGGTTTCGTTTGGCATCATTTCGTCTACAGTAGAAGTTGCGGTGGTGGCAAAAACATTCCTGTGGCCACGGCGCTCGAATCTAGATGTCAATTCCTGACCCATCCTCAAAGCTTCTTGCAGATTTTGAGGTCGTCCAACCGTTATAAGATTTTGAATTTGCTCGTCCTTTATTCCCTCGATGAACTGGCTGAGCACAATTTCATCCACCACTTTTTCAGTTCCGTCTGGGACAGCTGAAGTTGCAAGTCGCTGAAGATGAATGGCAAATTCAGCTAGCGATTCTTTCGGCCATTGCAGACGATTCCGAAGAAGGGTGTAGCTCGTGTGACCATCTAAGCTAAACCGTTGTCGAAGAAGATTTCGTAAAGCGACATATGAAAGTGGCACTTAAAACTGCAAGGGCTTCTCCCCGAAGTTGCATCGCTAGAGTATGAGCTTTTTCTGTATCAGTCCATCTTTGAAACTGGGTCACAATTTCAAACTGCGTCTAGTAGTCAGCCCATGAAACAGACCCGTCATACGGCTGTACTACATTAGGGTTGAAAGTATGAGCTGAGGATGATATTGGAACCGTCGGTGGATGAAGTCTAAATGGAAGAGGCGTTAATTGATCTGACAAGGATTTGCTTGCCTGAACAGCTTGGTTAGATAAACCATTCTCGGTAGACACCTGTCTTTTAGCAATGAAAAAGTTACTGGCTCCGTCCTCGGTAGTGGTTGCCGATCGTACAGCTGGTGGTTTTCAAAACTCAAAAGCTCAAGTGAACTGGGGATCTGCCAAAAATCGGTAATATTAGCAGGTTCATCGCTGAAGTGGGGTGCTCCTGCTATGTCATCTTGGAGAAATGGGTTGTTTGAAGGTGACGACCGAGGCGAAGAGTGAGATGGCACTGCGGCTGCGAAAGCCTTGTTGCTCACTGTTTTCTCCAATTCGTCTAACTTTTTCTGCATAGTGGATTGCCGATCGGCTAGTTCAGCTTTCCATTGGGTCATCTTTGCTTCCCAAAATGCGGTTTGATTCAACGAGTGTTGCTCCAGAAGTGCCTTCATTTCTTCTACGTTCATGACTCGTATTGTATATGGGTTTAAAAGTTTTCAAATCCAAGTTGATAATACCCCACACCTGACACCAGTGTTACAAAAAGCGAATCTTAAGTGAAGCGTAGCAAATGGAAAGAAAAATAGATAAATTAAAGCTTTTAAAAAAAATGGTTCCCGAGAGGGTTATTTTATTTATTTATGTATTTTTTTTTTTTTTTTTAAGTTTATGTTTAAAGTTTGTACTTCGTTTCGACTCTTGCGGTGATACAAGCTCGAGAACCCAGACTGACTTAATTTTCTTGTCGTTGCAGCGGTTTTTTATAGTCCTTGTGTCAGTTCCAGTAAATTTCCAGTCTCCGTTGTCAAACTGCTGGAAGTTTTCTTTTCGCGCCAAATTTGTAAAACGTCATCAGAAATAATTTTTTACAAACTTCTTTTTATTAGTCCAAAAATAAGATCATCGGATTAAATTCCCTGTTTATTGATGTATCATACGTCCATATTAGTAGTACACCAATCTCCATTTAATCGCACCTGAGAATTAAATCACCCATGTAATTAGAACAACTGCAAATATTATACCTGGTCGGCTGAACGGTTTCATTCCACCTGTCCAGTCAATTAATTGATAAGTCATTTAAGCAGGTGAACAGCTGTGTGGAACTTGTGTACCATGTGTCTGAATTGTCAGGTAATTTCATTTTCGTTCATCTAACTTCATCAAAACAACATTTTTACTCCTCCAGGTACGTTATATCTTTTACCTTTTGCTTTTAATTAATTAAAGTTGCCGTATTGTTGTTCTAGTTTAATTAGACGATCCCTTTTGCATCTGGTCCAGCTTGTAAGTTCAGCTCTGGTGCTACAGGTAGTGGCAGAAGAAAGATAAACAATTTGCGAAATGGGAAAGCTCTCAGGTGATGTATGTATAAATTGTGTTATTAAAGGAGTCTTTTCGATGATTATTGATAATCTAACAATTTGTTTTATTTGTAGGTTAGGTATTCACAAATATGGATTTCTTTCTGGAGAGATGAATTCGTTACAATATTAAGATGGAAATTCACCTTGTGAATTTTGTGTCTCATACACTGTGTAAAAAAAGGGGATGAAGTTTATGTCATATGCACTGATTTTAGCAAGGCCTTCGACAAAATATCTCCCAAAATTATTTCCTACAAATTAAAAAACCTCGGGTTTAACAATCATTTCATCTCATTGATTGACTCGGAGATTTATAAACTTAGGGCGGTATTTATCGACCTCTCATATATTGCTCTTAAGTTTATGAGTCTCATAACTTAAGAATACAACTTGGTCTTGGTACCTACCGTGCCTTAATAGCTCTCACTCCAATATTCGAAAATAGGGGATCTCATATCTCTCGTTTCTCTTTTCGAGCTGAAACTTAAAAATAAATTAACGAATTTGGAAAACTTGTCAGTTGCAATTAAAAGTCAAAATGTGAAATATTTATTTATTTTTTTGGATCTTCGCAGTAAAATTGTAGTTTAAATTAATAAAAACTATTTAAATGTGAGTAAAAAAAAGGCTTGTAGTAAAGCGAGTTTTATAAATTATCAAAACGTATAGAAATAAAAGGCTCGACTGCGGGTCGCATAAATTTGCTCTTGTGGCAGGTAAGCTTAGTATAAGCTAACGTAAGTTGTAGTGTTTCAATTTTTGTATATGAAATAATTCTTTAAATTCTTTTAACTAATTTAAAACGCAATAATTAAAATAATTACTTTGAAAAATAAGTTATAACAAACTAGAGTTTTCCCAGAAAATTGTGGTATGCCAGTAATTATTAAATAATAGAATATATTTTGGAGTTTTTTTCACGAAAATCAAACGACCACTTTATGAAAAAATCGTTTTTTTTCAAATAACTTTTTAAAAATATTTTTATGAAAAACTTTGAGTATGTCAATTTTAAAAAATTAATAAATTCTATTCGAAAACTAAGTTTAAAAAAAAATTGGTTTTCAAAATATTTAATTAAAAAAAAATATATCATTCAGCTATTTCGGCTTTTCTTAAAATAAAATTTGGTAACGATTCAACGGATCTTCGTTAACAAGAAAGTAAAAATTAAAAAAAATGACAGACAGACAGACAGAATTTCCAGATCCCCTTTTTTAATAAATTTAAAACGCAATAATTAAAAAAAATTATTTTGAAAAATAACTTATAACAAACCAGAGTTCTTTTTAATGGAATATATTTTAAAGTTTTTTTTACGAAAATCGAACGACCATTTTTTAAAAAATCGATTTTTTTTTCAAATAATTTTTTAAAAAATATGAAAAATTTTGAGTATCTCAATTTTAATAAGATAATAAATTCTTTTCGAGAACTAAATTAAAAAAAAATTCATCAATTGGTTTTCAAAATATTTGAAAATATTTGAATTTCAAAAAAAAAATGTTTAATTATTTTTTTAGAAAAGCTATGAAAAAATTAAGTACTTCATTATCATTCAGCTATCTAGCTTTTTTTAAATAATATTTGGTTAAGATCCGTTGAGTCGTTAACGAGAAAGTAAAAATTAAAAAAAAAATGTTTTATTACAGGTACTGTTAAAACTGTTTTTGAATTGTCATTTAATAATGACAAACAGTGTAAGACCCTATCTTGTTCTCAATTTTAAAAAGATAATAAATTCTATTCGAGAACTAAATTAAAAAAAAATTCATCAATTGGTTTTCAAAATATTTGAAAATATTTGAATTTCAAAAAAAAAATGTTTAATTATTTTTTTAGAAAAGCTATGAAAAAATTAAGTACTTCATTATCATTCAGCTATCTAGCCCTTTTTTTAAATAATATTTGGTTAAGATCCGTTGAGTCGTTAACGAGAAAGTAAAAATAAAAAAAAAAAATGTTTTATTACAGGTACTGTTAACTGTTTTTGAATTGTCATTTAATAATGACAAAAAGTGTAAGACCCTATTGCGGGTAGAAGTTCACGTCTTTAAAAAAATCTTTATCAACACTTACATGAGTTTCAACATAGGAGTTTGATAAATTATTTGCAAACCACTGGGATTTTGTACCCAAGAATTTTCATATACATAACTTGCTGGGAAGCCATCCGAATTTTTCTTCGAGTTAACAAAATGCCAAAAGCTTTTAGGGTCCTGTTTTAAAGGGATTCCCATTTCGTTAACATAAAGCTTTTGAAAGATTTTTAAATTCTTTAAAAAGGGTTATATACTGTTCGAAGATTATTGGAGAAAGGGTTTTTATGTAAACTTTAAATACTTTTTTCTCTTGTTTCGAAGAGATTTAAGCTCTTGTGTATACCATGGGTGACAAAAATTGGTATTTTAAGATCTTTTCGTAGGTACAGAATTATAAACCTTTTACCAATTTTCTTATCGCAATCTCAGCTTTTGTTTACGGATACTGTGGCTAGTCTTGGTTTTAAGATTGATTGTTCATTTTCTGGAAATGATCATATAAATCTTTCTGTTGGTCGTATATATGGGGGTCTTAGAAAATTAAACCTTTTTTCTAAATTGACACCTGTTGACACTAAGATAAGACTGATTAAATCATTGCTACTTCCTATCATTGACTATGCCGCTTTCGTGTACTGCAAACCAGACTCTCATTCTCTCCACAAACCACTAGTTGCTTTTAACGACATGGTAAGGTATGCCTTTGGTCTACGACGACTTGACCATGTCTCTCAATTTCATCAACGCGTTCTTGGATGTACCTTTAAACAATTTTTAGAAGCAAGATGTTGCCTCTTTTTGCATAAAATTATTTATAATAAAACCCCAAAATATCTATTTGATAAGCTCCGCTTTGCGCACTTGACTCGAACCCTCAACTTAATTACTCATCCCCATAACTACTTAAATTCATATAGACTTTTTTTGTATATGCTATCAGTCTTTGGAAATCTCTACCAGTGGCAATAAAGAAAATAGTAAAAAACTCCCAATTTAAAAAAGCCATTTATATGAATTTTCGCTAATTTTAAAAAACAGCAATTTGGAAACTTGTAAAATTTTATTCTTTTATGTATTTGTTCATTGATATTTTTTTTTCTTTAATTTATGTAGGTACCAAAAATAAAAATAAATTATAAATTTGTATATCTACTTTTTGTTGCTAATTTCTATTTATTATAATACGTAGGTAATAATTAAATATATTTTGTTAGTTTCTATATTTAAATTTTATTTATAGTATCTTTTGTTACTAAATTATATAAAATTGAATTAACTACCCATATGTTAAGTACTATAAAAGACTTATAGTCTTACTTGTACACCTGATACTAATAAATTGAAATTGAAATTGAATTGAATCTCCTATATTTTCATGAAAAATTAAAAATTAAAGCTTAAGAAGGTATCTTTGAAAATAGCGTTAATTACCTAAGAGCCAAGAGCTATGTTCTCTAGGTACACATTCCTCATAACGCCGTAAAAGCAGTGCTTTTATTTGGCAGCTTTCCCAAATAAAGGAGTCATGGAAGCTTCTCTAAACCTGGCAATAACTCCAAAAATCCTCAATTTGAAATCACATACACTCCTCGTCAACTGAATACGCACAAACATTTTTTAATATATTTTATCCATTTTTTCCAAACAGTGATGGTTATTATGCCATCTGTTGATGGTAAAAATTTTCGTAACATATAAATAACAGAATTTCAAAGTTTTATCCAAAAACAACCGTGAGTTTTTCCTTCAACCACTTCCAAAGTGAAACTTATGCAAAGTAGAAGTTTTTTTTTGAGTCAACTGAATAGGTACAAAAATTAAAATTGATATTGGAATGGAATGAAACAAGTTTTGTTTAAGTTTAGTAGTGGGTACTTCCACCTTTATTTTTAATTACTTCGTAAATTCGATCCGGCATGGAATCGTATAGCTTTTTAATGTAATTTAACGAAATTTCGCTCCACGCTAATTTGATTGCAGAAATTAAGGTTTCTTTGTCTTCGAACTGACGACCACCCTCATAAACTTTGCGTACTAACCATCCCCAGACATTTTCTATGATGTTAAGATCAGGTGAGTACGGCGGCCATTGAAGCAACTGCACTTGTTGCTCCTCTATCCATGTTTTTATTATGCGCGCTGAGTGAATAGGCGCATTATCATGTTGGTTGGTCCAGTTTATGGGTCCAAAGATGTTAGAAAATTTAGGAAAATTTCTTTCCAAAATTACTTTATACCCAGCTACTGTCATTTTTGATGTTACGAGCTCAACTGTTCCATAATAACTGACTGCTCCCCATATCATGAAACCTCCTTCACGACTATGATGGCGCTTTAAAAATCTTTTTTCTTTTCTTAAGTCGTGAAAATAGAAGTTGAACCCATCAGGGCCATCGAAATTAAACTTTTTTTCATCTGAAAAAACCACGTGATACCATTCTTTTTTCCAACTCATGTGAAGTCTTGAAAAATCTAATCGCAACATTTTCCGTCTCTCGTCAAGTGGTGGTTTTTTCTTAAGTTTCATTCGTTTAAGATGGCTTGAGTTGTCGATTCCTCTTAAAACTGGTTGAGCAACTTGCGTTTACGTCGAATTTTTGTTTAATTTTTGCCACAGAATCAGAAGAATTTGATGCACATCTTAAAATTCTTCGTCTCTCAGCTGCTGTTGTTGCTGTTTTCTTACCTCCCTTCATGTTTTTGCCGTAAGCATCTTTATTTTTCAAGTAAAAATAAACTACATTAAAACTTCGGCCAACTTTATCAGTTATTGCACTTCCAGTTAGGCCTTGGTCTCTAAGTAAATGGATTTTAGCTTTTTCAACACTGTTAAGACACGTAGATCTACCCATTTTTCTTAAAATTTGAAATCAAGAATTAAATTTTACTGAAAACACTAAAATCGTTAATTTAAACTGTCAAGCACTCCAAAAAACTTAAAAACAACGAAGAAAATGGCGTTGTACCTATTCAGTTGACTAAAAAAAAACTCCTACTTTGTATATAAAACACTTTGCAAGTGGTTGAAGAAAAACTCACGGTTGTTTTTGGATAATTCTTTCGGAATTATCTGCTTAACATCTTAAGGGAATAGTTAGCATCAACAGATTGCATAATAACCATCACTGTTTGGAAAAAATGGATAAAGTATATTAAAAAATGTTTGTGCGTATTGAGTTGACGAGGAGTGTATCTGAAAGTCAATTTTTATTTGTATATTTTTATTATATACATACAAATTGTAAAGCATATATTTACTAATTGGACGTTCTTCGAATGGTATCCTTTTCTGTTAGATAGCAGGCTTCCACTTCCAGCTTTGTTTTTTGTATGCGCACATGGGTACAGTCAATTGCACCAATCACCCCAGGAAAACCGGTTTCATTGAATAATCTAGTGATATTATTGGTTTAGAAACATAATTTATAAAAATAAAATTACCTTTGCTTTGCTTAATGGCATCATATTCTTAATCCGTAGGGAACTGGATCCAATGGGCCGCTAATTTATTTTGAAGTATACTTGCTGCTTCATTAACGACCCTTGAAACCGGCTCATCGCGGCAGAGAAATCTGGCCCAATGTCTCTCTGATAAGACCCAGAAGCAAAAAAGTGTAGGGCGGTGCAAACGCGGATGGGTATTGGAATAAAAGTTATCCGCTGCCCTTGCTTCATATATGGACGCAATTCTTCCACAAGAATATGTGCTGCATCCCGGCCTAGCTTGGTTCCGACCCGAAGATTTCGGCGTTGGATTCTCATTCTATTTCGGCGTTCCTGCGCCTCCGACAATGAAACTAACCTGAACATTGGATTTTAAATATAGTTTTTTTTAATTTATAACAGAAACTTTAATGGTAATAAACAAAACAAAACTCTTTTCATTTATTCAACACTTTATTTTCAAAGAAGTTGGTTTTTGTTTGTTAACATCAATATGACAGTTCAGCTTAACGCCTTCCAGTGGAAATTTTAGTTGAAATGAGATTGAATGTTGACCATATCGCATAGACTTACAGAAACCCTATTTTTTCCAGACGCGATGAGGAATGAATCGTTTCATTTTTTAACGACGCGAAAAGATATCGCCTAAGTTAAAGAAACATGGGGACTGGGTTTTCGTGAGTTGGTACCCACTTCCAATTGGACGGTTCAGTAGTGTTTATTATTTCGGAAATTCTATTTGCAACAAATGGCTTGTAACGACGATGCTCACTTTCAATAAACTTTATAACGGTTGTTGAATCTGAAGTGTAAAACTGTTGGGTATGGTTGTGCTTGCAATGCACATTTGGCCCATTCCAATTTTTTGCAGATTGGGAACTTAGCAACAAGTTCCTCTAATAATGTAGGATTAGCCAAGTGTTGATACCCGTTAACAGACTGAAGAAACACAGCTAAATTCTTAACTTTGGCTGCGAATGGTATGATTCGATTAACTGTATTCTCAATTATCATTGTAATTTCGCTAACATGGGTTAGCTGGCTACGAACTAGTAGTTCTGGTCGGTCAAAACGATACCGTAGATGCTCTATAACAGTACTTACATTGTCTGGATGAATTAAGAGAGATTTGACAGTCTCGAGCAACTCCAGACAAGCTCTTTTGTAATAGTCTTAGGACCCACAGCAAATTTTTGGGTCGGAAAGGTAACTGAAAAAATAGTATATGAGTCGATAGCAGGGGTGAAGGTCGTGATAAAAATGCAAGTCTTGCAGTTCAAGATGGCGGCTTTCGTGAGTATAAGTAGTTTCAAAAATCACTTTTTTCAAAAAATGAGATAATTGGTATATTTATAACCGATCAAACTTAATTTTATTGTATTAAGTGCTCTCAGCTCATAGCAAAAATGCTGGGCCAAGACGCTTCGAGTGTGGCAATGCTTCTGCAAGCCATTTTAAAAAGTGTCAAAAAATCGTTCTTTTTTCTTTTTCACATAACCAAATACTTTGTGCTGCAATGTGTAGAAAAACCTCCCCTCATAACGAATATGAAGGTCCAAGACGATTTATATGCGGCCATTAGCCTGCCAGACGTTTTCGAAATTATCAAAAAATCGATTTTGTAATAATTGGTATAACCGAAATTGTTTTTCCCCATAATATTGAGAATACCTCTCTGAGTACAGATAAGTAGGTCCAAGATATGTGGGTCCAAGACGATTTGAGTGCGGCCAACGCTCTGCCAGACAGTTTTATTGAATTTTTCGGAAATTCGAAAAAAGCAGGGATGAAACGCTTTCCGACCCAAAAATTTGCTCTGGGCTCTTGGTCTACATGTATGTTTTTGGGATGGTGTTACCTACGTTTGTAGTAAAACAATTGTCGGCTTCCACAATTCTTTTTGTATCGATACATTGCTTTACATAATTAACGCTAGTTTGTCTCAGTTATGTACCAATGCAATTTCACCGTATCATCTTTTCTTTATCTATTGTACGATTACATTACCTCTACTCTCAATTAGTTGTTCTAACAATAAAGTACTGCTTTTATAACGTGAAATCTTTTGCCGTGTTTTTATCATAAAAACCTAACAGGTTATGGGCCCAGGTCACATTGAAAAATTAAATTTGGTTTAATAAAATCCAATAGATTTTTTTTTTGTTTGCGTTTGTCGTTAATAAAGTTTAATTTTATTTTTATAAATAAAGATAGTTTCTTATTGCGTAGTTAATAAAATTAATAAAATCTACAAAGTTAAATTATGGCCTCTCTATATCAAATCGAAAAACTTGAAAACAGTGCGTGGGAGATTTTAATGAAAAGTGTGCTCGTACATTGTGATCTTTGGGAATATGTTAGCAGCGAAACGTCACTCAGTGATGATGCTGATCTGGAGACGAAGGCAAAATGGTAAAAATCGGATAGTAAGGCGATTTCGACAATATTACTAAGTGTTAAGCCAGCGGAGCTTATTCACATAAAGCAGAGCAGAACTTCGAAGCACATTCTTGCTCTTATTCATAAGCCATCTGGACCAGCAAGACAAGTAAGTTTGTTTAAACAATTGCTTTCGAATAAAACGCATGATGGACAGTGTATGTCTATGTCGGTTAATAGTTTTTGCCAGACGGTGGAGAAGCTTCATGAGATAGATGTTAAGATGCCAGGTGAGTTGCTTGCCTTAATGTTTCTTTGTGGTCTTCCTGATGACTATGAGAATTTCTTTGTAGCCATTGAAAGTCGCGATAAATTGCCTACATTAAATTCTTTAAAAATTAAACTCACGGAGGAAGAACAAAGGAGAATTGATAGAGACAAAGACCTTGCGACTACCAGCAGCCAGCACGTTTTAGCCATAAACACCAAATCGAAAACTGTTAGTTTTTCAAGTAAAAACAAGTTTTATAGAAATCGATATAAGTGGAATTCGGGGACGTTTTGCTTTCCCGTGTCATAACAGCAATCGAAACGAAACTGCTTTTGGTATAGTTTCTAATTCCGCCTATGGAAGTGGAGTTTTGGCTAGAAAAGAATGGTGTATTGACAGCGGAGCCACATCTTACATGTGTTGTGACAGCGACTTATTTTCGACATTAGATAAAAATCACAAAACACCTGTAGAGCTCGCATATGATTGCTGTATTAATTCCAGTCGCATAGGAACGGTTCAAATGCGTACAGTTAGTCATGACGTATTATTGAGAGATGTTCTCTTCGTTCCCGAGTTGCGGGGAAATTTTTTATCAGTGAGCAAGATTACAACTAATGAACATGCTGTCGAATTTGGAAGAGAATTTGGAACTGTTAAAGGTCAGAGACCCGAGAGATTTGGACACCTCAACTCAAGGAGCTTACAGACACTAAACAAGATGAACATGGTTTTGGGGCTTAAGTTCGATGATAATGAGATGAATGGTATAGAATGTTTAGTTTGCGCAAAAGGAAAAATAAATGAACAACCGTTCCCAAAGCAATCACTCAACAGAAGTAAATAATTGTTGGATTTAATCCACACAGATATCTGTGGACCTATAAGAGTGACAATAGGGCAGACTATGTGAGCAAACAGTTCTCTGATTTTTTGAGGAGAATGCCGCAGCAAAACGGTGTGGCGGAAAGAGCGAATCGAACGTTTGTGGAGATGGCTAGATGTTCTCTTATTGCATCTTCTCTTCCTGAGTCGTTGTGAGTTGAAGCGATTAACGCCGCAGCTTATGTACGAAACAGGTGTCCTACAAAAGTGCTGGAGTCGTTTAAAACTTAAATCTAGATGTAAATTATTTTTTGTTATCGTTAATTTCCATTTAAAATCCAGCTATTCTAATTGTTGCTGCCTTTAGATATCTTTATTTCTTATGTATGTATTATTTTCAGTAAACAAACAATATTAAACTTGGGTAAAAAATGAGTAAAGAGAATAATTAATTTTTGGATTTAATTTTACATCTGGATTCAACGAGTGAATAATATGGCCGTAAGACACCCTATGAAGTCTGGAATGGTGGAAAGCCTTCGGTGAGTCATTTTCAAGTTTTCGGATCAAAGGCGATAGCATTGGTAAAGAGTATGAGTTTGTCGGCTACTCTGAGGAGTCGAAAGCTTATAGGCTACTTGACAAACCAAGAGGTAAAATTGTCAAGAGCCGTGATCCCTTAAATACAGATTTTGAGCAGATAATGGATTTTTGACAGATAATGGAGCTCAATTTAAAGTAAAAACTGTAAAATATGATGCAAGTGAAGAAGCAGAGGAGAGCGAACTGAAACAGCAGCTACAACCTACAAATTCAGTAGCTGCACCGCTGATGAAAAACCTGCCTGGTCGCCCAAGAATCATTAGAACTTGTAAAGTCGGCCGTCCAGCACAGTATAGTTTTTATCCACCAACTTCTTTCGGGCGCATTAGATGCACCTGATTTACTTACTTGTGTTGGACTCAATTATCGTGGGGGTGCTCACCATCTGCGTAGCCTTGAGCTCCTACATTGTCCACACCATCGGACTTATTACGGTATGAATGAGCCGCTTACCCGCATGTGCAGGCTTTTCAATTTAAATTCTAAAATTATTGATTTTAATGACAATAAAATAAATCTTAAGAATGTACTTAAAACCAGTGCTCCACGCTTTCAGTTCATGTTTTATGTATTTTGTATTGTTAAATTATATGTTTTATTGTATTATAGTGCTTGTGTAATTGTAACACCAGCACTAAGTGATGAGCCAGTGAAACACATATAATGTGTTGGCAAATCTTTGTTCATAAGCTGAAGCTTGCTCTAAGCTCCTTATGAACAGGATCTGATAGTGTACAAAAACAATATAATCAACAGGCCATTGACGATGTTCAAGAAGGTATGTCCATTCCTTGTTCATTTTCAGAAGCAATCTGTCACCCTCTCATCGATGAGTACGTGGAAGCTGGTTAATCCACCTAATGACTGCCAGATAATTGGATACAGATGGGTTTTTAGCATAAAAAGAAACGCCGATGGTTCTGTTGATCGCTTTAAATGCCGCCTCGTAGCAAAAGGATGTTCGCAACAATACATGGTCAACTACTACGAGACGTTTGCCCTCGTTGTCCGCTACTCTACAATTCGATTAATATTCCCCATGGCTGCACAATGCCACCTTCATATACACCATGTTGATGTCACAACCGCTTACTTGCACGGTGATTTAAATGAAACAGTTTTTATGCGTCAACCGGAAGGATTTGTCGATTCGCATTTCCCTCACCGAGTATGCAGACTTCGAAAATCTCTGTATGGATTTAAGCAAGCAGGCAGATAATGGAACAAAAAGCTCAATGACGCAATGCAAAAACTTGAATTTCAACAATGCAGTGGCAATACTTGTGTTTACACAAAGTGTAAAGGTAGCGTATATTGTATTGTGGCGATATAGGTTGATGATATGACAATTGCTGCATCAAACTATGATGATCTGAAGCGTGTGAAATTTCAGATTGGTTCTGAATTCGATACCGTCTATAAAGGTGAGTTAAGTTATTACCTGGTAATTCAAATCGAGAGGAATAGTCGACGGATTGAAATTCATCAGCAAAAATATATCTACGAACTTACAACGAAATTCAACTTACTTGAAAGCAAACCTCGATACACACCATTGGATCCCGGGATGAAGCTTATTAAAGGTAACAACGGAGAAGGAGAACGCGTGGATTCAACGAAATATCAATCTTTGATAGGAGCACTCCTCTACATAGCCGTGTCAACGAGACCTGATATAATGTATTTAGTGTGTAAACTTTCCCAGTTCAACGTGGAGCCGTGTGCAGAACATTTCGTAGCAGCAAAACATCTTTTGCTATACTTGAAGACGACGAGTGATGCAAAGCTTACTTACCGAAGGATTTGATCCCAACTTACTGGCTACGTTGATGCGGATTGGGCCAGTATTATTGATGATCGTCGATCGTATACGGGCTATGTATTTCTGATGGGCTGCGGAGCAGTTTCATGGGAGTCCAAGAAACAAACTTCTGTGGCTCTAAGCAGCACAGAAGCCGAATATATGGCTCTCTCGCAGGCATCAAAAGAGGAATCGTATCTACGAAATCTTTGCCCTGAATTTAAATACGAAAAGTATCATTTCAATACATACTAATCCATTCTTATAATTTAGGTGCACAACAACTTGTGAAAAATTCCGATCTTTCATCCCCGAAGCAAGCACATAGACATTCGATATCATTTTGTGCGTCATTTGTATGAAGATGGTCTCATTGAGCTGAAGTATACACCAACATCCGAGATGATGTTCTTACGAAGAATCTGACCAGACAAAAGCACCAGAAACTATCAAACCTTTCATTGAGAGGGACTGTTCTATATCATAACTTTTGTACACTACTGTTTGTATCGATACATTGCTTTACATAATTAACGCTAGTTTGTCTCAGTTATGTACCAATGCAATTTCACCGTATCATCTTTTCTTTATCTATTGTACGATTACATTACCTCTACTCTCAATTAGTTGTTCTAACAATAAAGTGCTGCTTTTATAACGTAAAATATTTTGCCGTGTTTTTATCATAAAAACCTAACATCTTTAATAAATTAATTTTGTGCATTTTTTGAATGCAGAAAGCCCCTTGCAAAACGTCTTGGACCAGTATATGTGTTTTCAGAAAGGTGTCACCAACATTTGTAGCTAAATATGTTTTGGTTATCACAATTATTTAAAAAATGGTTTTTTTGCATTCTTCGAATGCGTCTTGCAGAAAGAACGCCCCCTGCAAAACTTCTTGGACCAGAATATTTGTTTTCAGGAAGGTGTCAGCTATATTTGTAGCAACATAAATTTTGGGTATCACAATTATTTAAAAAAAATGGTTTGTTTGCATTCTTTGAATGCGTCTTGCAGACAGAAAGCCCCCTGCAAAACGTCTTGGACCACTATATTTGTTATCAGGATACTTAAATCTTTATTTTCAAATTTATTTAAAGTGGTTATCAAAATTATGTAGTGCCACGAAAGAAATTAACTTTTATTGCAGTATTTCTCATAAATGCCCCCACTTTGGACTGCAAGACGCTGACTTTTCAAAATAACAATTTTAGTACTCTCGAATAGCCAACTTCATTTGGTTACCAATCACAACGAAGTTCAACTTATCGTCGACGCCTAAAAATGCACTCTGAGCATTCGACGTTTGTAACGAAGATGGGTTTCCATTTAACGTTCTGTAAATTTTGACTGTGAAAAAACAGAAAAAAAAACGAACTGCCTTTTTCAATACATGTTCGTGTAGAAACTAGGCGATGTTTTAATGAATGTGGGAAAAAGGGCCAAAGAAGGTTTTTAGATTGAAATGTATTCATTCTTAAACAACTTTTACAAAAGCAGACAAAATTCGACCATGGGAGCACCTAAAAAATCCAATTAAAAACGGAGGATTAAAGGTTCTAAGCGTGTTATAACAGGCTGTAATTTTTACTTACTTTTGTGTTCCTTATTAAAAATAATTTCTAACTAACTGAAGGTCAACTTGTGGAATTTGCAAAAATTAATGCACATACTAACTAACTGTAACTCCGCGTTAGTGCACCAACAAATCTACGTAGGTGTCAAAAAAAGAAATAAAAGTTATTGCCAGTGTGTAGGCATACCTATTTAAGACCCATCCGAAGGACATCACCCTGATTTTTGAGAGCCATTCGAACGATTAAAGCCAACGTGAGAAAAAGTAAAATTTTCCGAAAACGAATAATTTGTGTGTATTTTGTTTTCATATTACAAAAACAAAACAAAGTAAAATTTTTGTTTTCGAACTAATTAACTTTCGGAACGAAATACAAAGTAGACCCTAGGTTAATTTTTTTTCCAGTCAATCAATAAAATCGGGGTTAAAGTCAAAATGAAGGCCTATATTGAAGGCCTATTCGCTGAAACTTATTTCAGCCAAATCGCCGGACATCACCCGATCTTAGAGAACCATGTTAACAATTATAGCCACAGTCCTAAAGGCTGAAACTGAACTCGATTTTTGTCTTTGAATGGGAAAACAGTTACAGGGTGTATTTGCATTACTTTTTTTGACCTCGACTTTAATCGTTAAGATGGCTATCTTAAATGGATGACGTCCAATAGCGCTAATAGGTATTGAATAGCATACACGCTGACACTAATTTCTATTTCTTTTATCGACACTTACGTCGACTTTTTGTTTGACTGGGGAAATAGTTTTATAGGGTGTAAATCGGTGTTAATCGTGATGTTAAAATCGATCAAAGTAAAGATGTTTTCTAATTTTTTCAAATGGCAATTATCCATATTTTTTGGGATACTGTATGCCTACCTATACTTATAAATGCGTGCTTCATGTAAAATTAAACTTTTATTTATGAGAAATTAAAAATTTCTTGTCGTGTTTAATGAACTTTATAACCATGAATAAAATGCACCCCCCCCCTCCATGAGCAATCCCTGCGCACGGGCCTGCTGAACAGGTGTATTAACACAAGACATCCTAACTCCAGAACAGATAAACGAGAATCAAGTGTAACTTTCGCAAGGTTACAACATTTAAAAATGAAACCAGCAGTCTGTAAAGAAAACATATTGATAAATAATCATAGATATTCCTCAATTCAGTAAAGTTTTCTATAATTAAGACTTTATTCAAAATTTCCCTGTTAATAACAAAACATTAGAGTTAATAACATATGTTATAGGGACTAGAAAAACAATAAATCATACTACCCAAAATAATCTTGCAAAAACCATTACGAAATTGTAAAAGAATAAATTCTAATGAAACTGTAGTAAAAGAAAATGGAGTTTTAAGTAATTCAAAATATTAAAAATCACTATTGTAGAAACAAATTGTTACGAAGTAAAATATTCAATTAACGGAAATTATAAAGTTTAAGAACTGTTAAATTAAATGCACTAATAAAACATATAATCGTGAAGAAAATCAAGAGACTTGATAGTCCTGTATCTAACTATGAAATCATACAAGATATTGAATTAAACCCATAAGTAAAACATGTATTCGCCACTTCTGCTTATTCGAATTAGTCTTCCCCTGAGACACTCTAGTTTTTACTAGTTTGAGTTAAACTTAGTAAACGCGATGTATACTTGGAAGGAGTAGAAAACATTCTCTCAGAGAATACATTTATTACAAAAAAATAAAAAATAAAAGATATTTTAGAGAGTTGCAGTAGCTATTTAATTATTTAATTATAAAAATGTAAAATTCAAACCGAAAAGATTTCAAAATCAAGATGGTTTTTTTGGTAGAAATGAAAAACAAAACTGTCACACTCTGTTCCGGAGTAAATTGATGAAATGTCACTGTTGATTCGAAGTGAAAAATCGTTCGGACGGAATCCCCAATAGCTTTTAAAATGCCGGGGGAACAGATTTTCGCCAGGCGAAATGTATTCAGGGTGAACTTCACAATAAGGCTGATTATTACAGGAACATATCACGTGATCCGCCATTTTGAAATGCATTTTTCGAGGTGTTCCCATTATAGGATTTTGTCTGATTTTGGATTTTTTGTTCAGAAACGGATTCTGGTTAAAAATCAATTAAAAAAGATTCTGTCATAATTTTGCCCATGTTCAATCACAGATTGCCATCACTGTGCACAATACACAATGGCTCTCCAGTCCCTCCACACACATCATCCTGGTTGAAAACCGGTTTCACTCTTTGTTTTAAGCACACACGGGATGAACTAGACTGGAGGATAAAATGTATACACACTTAAACTTTTTTTTTTTTGTTTCCGTATTGCTTTTATAATTTTACAGGCCTCAAGATGTAGAAAATTGTGTTTGTAATATAGTTTTCCTTTCCCACTTCGTTCTGACACTCCCGACAAGGAACGACATTTTATTTTGCTTCATACTGCACTCCTCAGTTTCCTCTTCACCCGGATGAATTCATCCCGTGTGTGCATGACAAATAGTTTTATCGAAGAGTGCATTTCGGTATATTTAAACTTTTAACGTTAGAATTATTAAAAATATACCTACCTGCTACCTCTATTTCTCAGACAGTATTGATTCCACCGATGTGTCCAAGAAAACTATTTAATAATAAACAAAATTACTTAAACCTTGATTTCAATTTATATAAAATTAAAGGTATTCGATATTTAGTCAACGAAATAAAAAAGAACGTAATTTTGTGGTCGTTATAGTAAAGAACAGAATAATAATTTTTCTTATTGACCGCAAACAATCGATAAAATATAGAAACACAAGATGAAACTTTAGTTTTTAATATTTATTATTATATCGTAGGGATTTCGAACTTAAAACTGAAAGTTCATCTTCAGCGCGAGTTTAATAAAACAAAATAATTCAAAACCTTGATTTCAATATGTATTTTATTTTCGTTTGTTTTACATTTACAAATAATTATAACATATTTTTTTTTGTCATTAGTAAATACATTCAAGGGTAAAATTTTCTTTAAACAAATGATTTATTTTCTAAACAATACAAAAATATGCATTGCTATACTTGTTAATTTACATTATTAGTCAACATGAACTTTACATAAGTTAAGCTAAAATTATTTGTCGAATCAAAACATAAAATAAATGTATTTACTTTGCTTTATAGAAACCACAAGTAGTGATATATAAAATTTTACTTGAAGTCTTTTTTGTTAAGAGTTTTTTTTTCATTTCCGTTTAAACGTCTGTTAGGTACTTGCGTCAAAATTAAATAATTAATTAAAACTAAATTTGGGATATACATCAACATACTAAAACTATATTCTGCTAATGATATAGGGAAAGATTTTTCTTAAATTATTTCTAGTAACTATTCTGCTTTTCATTTAAGTGAATGTGGGTTTATGTCGGTAAAATGGTTTGAAATTCAATTTTTCACGTGAACGCAATCATAATAAATATACAATTTAGATCCGCGTATAGAATATTTCAGTTATCTATCTGCTTGGCTTGAACATGAAACGCGACCAGCGAAATGCGAATGCTCGCGTGTTTTGACTTTTCATTCACTTGAGAGTTTGTTGTTATCTGCGAATTGTCTATATACAACCAAAAAAATGAGTGAAATGTTAGTAAAAAAAATAAATTAATTGTTTAATTCAAAATATTCCTGATAGAAATCAGCTGTTTACGGGAATCTCTCAAATTGGTTTCGGATGATGTACTAGTTCACCCGATGGATAGCATAGAATTGATAGAATAGAAAAGCAGAAAGAATTTATGAACCAATTGAATACCAGAATCGGGCTTATAGAATAGATACAGTTTTATTTTAAGATTAATACAAGTGGGGCTTATAGAATAACTAAAATTTATTATAAACTAAATACAAACAAACAAACAAAACAAAAAACTATGTTATTCTCTCTATTAGGTACTCAATTTGATGTTTCTGGTTTTTTTAATGACATATTTGATATTTCAAATTAAAATCAAGATATATAATATATTTTATGTAAAGATATGTACATATGGACATATACATATGCACGTACACCTTTGTGTACGCATGTTTAGCATGTTGAACCTTTTCAAACTAAATTTAACTGAAACATTTCATGTAAATAAAAATTCAAATTGATTATAGACTATTATAAAATAAACAAAAATTGATGCACCACACTATCATCAACGTCATCATTGCAATCAACTTTACTCAATAGGCACTCTGGTTTACATATAAAATATAATGATTATAATTTATATTGGCTTTGAAAAATTGATATTAATAATCTGAATAAGATCTTAATGCAGTCAATATGTGATCAAAAAAATAGTAATAATAATAATTTGATGAAAGTGCGGTGACCACTTAATTTGTCGGCAGTGTAGATGCGTGGGAACCGAATTTGAAAAGACAATTAAATTCTTTCCGTGGTGATGTATGTACGTATGTATTAATTATTTATATTTAAATTAGATTGTGTTTGGCTTTTTGTTGAAGTATGTGAATATAAGTTTGTGTTCATTAAAGTAGAAAAGCATTGTGATAGTTATTGTATGATTTTATTTTTGTAGTGTTTTTTCAGGGTACCTTTTGCTAATAGAGTTTTCTGAAAATTACCGAGCAACAGTATTCGTTAGTTAAGCGACCTTTACACGGTCAGTTAGAGGACGTCAGTCATCTACACATATAATCAGTCATCAGGCAAAATCAAAAGGGTTTTGATTTTTCGTCAAACAAATGCACGCATACAGACTTATTCTTACAAACACTATATTACAGATTGATGTCAAATGACTGACCGTGTAAAGGTCGCTTTAGGTTTTTTATACTCCCTTTGGAAAATGTTACAGTGTTGAAATCGTAGATCCTAAAATTTTATAATCCGGCCATATAAAATAATGGCTTGCCGGAGAGCCGGTGAATTTAATGCATTGATTATTTTGTATAATTTATTGTTTTTTTTTTTTTAATAATATCAACAAATATTTTAACTCAATAGATATGTGTTTTATTGAGAATGTTACTAGGAAAGGTGTAGTAAAAAATGTTCAATTAAATGATCCAGTATAATATTGTCTGCCTAAATTTCACAGGTACACCCAGAGAAAAATGGAAGTCAAATTTTAAGCATTTTAAGATTAACTTTAAGAACGCGATATTCTTAGCAAAACTTACTGAATTTAACTCCGTCTTTCTTCTTTTAACCAAAAAGTACTCAATGTAAGAAAGCACGGAGTTGAAATGACTTCTATACAACTTATGTAACTAAGTTTTTTTTTTCAAACTTAAAAAATCAACTACTTAAAGAAGGAATGCGTTAATATTGATTTAAATCCGAAGTACTTAATTATAGTATAAAAGCGATGAAAAGAAGTTTGAAATTTGTTAGTTTAAGTATGTTTCTGCTCAGTTATACTCTCCAATTTTCAAGAAAACTAATCCATGTTTTACTTTTTTTCTGGAACCAACTTATTTTTTATACATATTCCATTTTTTTTTAATTTTTACTAGCGATTATAGGTACTATAAGGCATGTTATGAGTTCGTGCAAAAAAAAAGTTTTTAGATAACAATCAAACATGACATTATGATGATAGCGAAGTCGAAAAAAGTGGGTCTGTCTGTCTGCCATTCGCACCTGCAGCCTTAACGGTAGGTATATATGATTTTTAGGGTGACAGTCAGGGTGTTTTTTTGAATTTTTTCTAGGCCTAAAACTAACGGTACCATATAACGGTTATTATAAAACTCATTTTTCTCGAAAACGGCTTTAACGATTTTGGATTTTAATAAAATTTGACATAAGCGATACAAAATTAAAAGCCTTTCAGATGGCATGAACCATATTTCTTCAGGAACAGTTTTAACGGTACCTGCCACATAACGGTTTTTTTTAATTTTGACTTTCTCGTTAACGATTGAGTGGATTTTTACAAAATTTTATTTCTAAGACGACCTAGATAGCCAAACAATAATTGCGTACTTAATTTTTTAATGACGTTTCTTAAAAAAATTAGATTAATTAAACATTTTTTTTTTTTTAAATTAAATATTTTTAAAATCAAGTCATGAATCTTTTTTAAAATTTATTTTTCGGATGAAAATTATTAATTAGCTTAAATTGGCATTCTGCAAAATTTTCAAAAAAAAATATTTTAAAAAAGTTGTTTGCAAAAAATTGATTTTTTCGAAAACTGGACCTACGATTTTGAAAAATAAAAGAAAATTAAATATATTGTAATATTTAATAATTACTGGCATACCACGATTTTCTCGGAAAACTCTCGTTTGTTATAAAGTGATTGTCAAAGTTATTCGTTTTTATTATTTTTTAAAAAATTATTTCTTATTCAATTATTTGAAAAAATTAAGAAATAATTTCATACAATATATTTTTGTGGCAGGTTCTTTTAAACTCTTGGTAACTTTACACAAGAGCAAAATTGTGCAACCCAGTCGTGCCTTTTGTTTTCACTGGTTTAAAATAGATTTTTTGTTATTTTTTAAAGATTTTTTTGGGCATTTCGCACGTATGTTGCTAATCATTGCAAATATTTCCTCAAGATAGAAATTAGAAATCGTTCAAAAAATATGAGATATAAACAGCCCTATTCTGCTATCCGATCCAATCGAATCTTTCTATTCACGTGAATATTTCACTCATTTGTTAATTATTTGTTTTTAAAAATCTTCTATTCTTTGAGCTCAAAGCTTTACCAATATTAATTTTTAAGATTATTAAGAGAATCTTGTTGTTAAAATGTATTTTTGATCGATATTTATATACTGTTTGGAACGATCCGTTTTTTGCGTCGGATAGCAGAATACAAATATTCACGTGAACGTTTAGTAGAATAGGGCTGAAAATCAGTTGGCTAGTGCCTTATATCAATAAAAAATAATCGCAAGTAAAAAGTACTATGTCAGGAATTTGATTCCTATAATTTGGAAAAAAATGGAAAACCATTTTTAGAATTTCGAAAACTGTAGTTAGTTAGGCACATAGAATCAAAAGTGGGATTTTTTTTGTACCAACCGATTGGGATCGGTTTTCCTATTCCTGGACGGTGTTCACATTTGACTGACTCCTATGAATTTGTTCGACTTTACAAAAGAAAACATAAAAAACAACAAATAATAAAAAACAAATTTTCATATATCATTTTTGAGTTCTCTTTTTTAAAGTAAAAAAAAACGTTAAATTTTAAGAAAAAAAATTAAATTCATTACATAGTGCTGCCAACTGTATGGCGGTGTTAATTTTTTAGTTTTTTCAGTAAAAACTGAAGATTCTTAATTAATAAAGATCTTTTAATTTTTTTAATTTAAAGTTGTTTTACGTTTTGAAAGCATATAGATGGAGAGCCAGCAACAAAAATACCCACCACGGGTATTGTTGTTTAGCAAAAAACTTTAAATGTCATCTTGTCTTAAATGTCAAATTTGAAATCTGTACCGATTTTCAAAGGAGTCGGATTTGCCGTTATCAAGTTATGGCCAAATTTGTTAAAACCGTTAACAGAAAATCTCCGTCATGTGCATTTTTAGCCAAAAACCTGAAATGTAGTTATATTAAAAGTACTCCAAATATAACGTTCACAAAGTTGTATCAAAATCATTAAAGCCGTTTTAGAGAAAATTTGGCAAAACTAAAACCTTTATATGGGAGGTACCCCTTATAACCTGGCTAAAACAAAAATTCAAATGTTTCCTCTAGGGAATCACCAAAAAGTACCACACATGAAGTTTGGATAAAATCCGTCCAACCGTTTAGGCTGTAGCTCGGTGAACATACAACCGAATGTCAAATTATTTCGACAGACGGCACTTGTTGCCATGTTCTATTTGCATATGTATATCTTTCTTTTTTTTTGTATTCTTAAATCTGAATAAAGAATTGTTAATAATAATAACAAACATACAACCGAACATTTAAACTCCGAACATAAGCACATCCGCACAGACAGACCGACGGACGGCATGACGAAACCTACTTTTTTGGGCTTCTCTATCATCGTAATGTCAGGTTTGCTAAAAAAAACTCACTTTTTTCACACGAAACCAATTGCCCTATTGAGCAAGTAAAAAAGAAAAACAATCACCCCTGTTACGTCTGTCAATTATCTCGAAGCCGGCATAATTCATTGTGGAACACAATTCACTGTGGGCTATTTTTTCGAACACAGCTAATTTACTTCGCGTCTTACAAAATTTAGGTAAATTTACATCTGAAATAAATGATGTTTTTTTTATTTTTTATTTTCTTACATCTCAAATAGATATATGAAACTTTGAGAAACTAATAACAAATTTAATCAAAATTAATATCTTTTCTAACACTTGACCATGTTTAAATTCTATCAATACAATCGGAACCGAAATCTTTTTATTTTCTTTTTTTTCTATGAAGGTAATGATTCAAGAAACAATATAGAATAATGTCCAACTAAATAATCTAAAAGAACGGCAATGGGGGCAAGTTCACTGTGATGGACAATTCACTGTGTGCATTTCACTGTGGTGCACTGTTCGTAAATTGTCCATCACAGTGAATTGTGCACAGTGAATTATTGTCCTCACAGTGAATTGTGGTCCACAGTGAATTGTGCGCAGTGAATTCTGCACAGTGAATTGTGCAAAGTGAATTGTGCACAGTGAATTAGCCTAGACCCCAATTATCTACATATTCATAATTGAGATGACCCATTTTCGGACCAAGAGGGTACATAGATGAGATAGGTACCAAATATAGGTACTTTCCAAACACCCAGCCTTATGGCGTATAAACAGTGAGGTATGTTTGGGGAGGCATGCTGTCCTGCCTAGGTCTGTGATACGATTTGGGGTGGATTCGAGTTTGGGTATATACAAACTTTCTTTTAGATTAAAAAAAAAAAAAATTATTAATAATTTATTATTAAAACTTTGCATTATTTTGAAAGTTTTGTTTTAATCTACTTCGGAAATTTTGGATCTACTTGGCTTTTCTTCCAAATTTGAATTTGCTTCGACACTTTGAATCTGAAGTCCGAACCCAGCTTGAAAAATTGGACTTATTCCAAGAAAAACTTCAACGCTCCACAGTGTTGTAACTTACAAATGAAGGTGGAAATAATTAAAAACATCAAGTTCGATTGGAACTAGCGATGCTCGCAAAAATGCTCAAAAAGAAAAGGTGACAAAAATTGCAGGAAGACAATCAACCCATCCGTCGGCACTTTCTTCCATTGGCCTCAATGTCGGCTAGAGATTCGCGAGGTGCTTGCGTTTTTACGGTTTTTCAGGTAAATTAATTTAATATTAAGCTACAACTTAAGGATAGTTTTTTTAAATTATTGTGTATCATTATTTTAAAATAAGCACCACGACCAAAAAAGTGAATTAAGAAAATCTACCATAATAGATTACTACAGTTATTTTCGAGAAATAACGGAAATTATTACGTCTCACGTTCAAGTGGACATTGGTGTCGAGGATCATATCAGAGAATTCGTGTCGGGCGCTTTTTTAAGGTGAACTCGATATGCAAGGAAGATTTGTGGCCTTATATACACAAATACGTCAACCCCAACACCAGTCGTATTTGTACCGACAGTGCACGCCAATACATAGGTGTTGAAAAAATGTTCCCTCATGAAATAACGAACCACAGCAAAGTGAGTGCGACCGATCCAACTAACACAATCAATGATCTGGAGAACCAAAATATAATTTTAAAAAAAGACATTGTATGCCGCAAAACAACCCACCATCTTCACATTTAGAACGTGCTTGAATACCAAAACAACCTCGGCTCCTCACCATCAACGAAGAACTCGACGAACTAGACAGTAACACCAGTACGGACGATAACTTCTTTGACGAGACTGACAAACCTTATCAATATGTATATATTGAAAATTGACGTGACTATTTTTAACAAACTCCTGACGTAACCACAAACTGACTGACTAGGACGCGGAATGCAATGCAAATCTACCTCCTCGTGGTGCATTCTGGCTAACGCTAACGGGCATATTATTCAGTAGTTTAAAACTTAAATCCGGATTTAAATCTTTTCTGATTGTTTCTTCCTTTAGATATCTTTGTTTTTTATATTTGTGTTATTTCATGTGAACAAACAATAAGGGTACTCATATAACGACTTAGAACGACGGAAACGATATACTTTTCCGCCGTCGTAAACGAGCTGTCAAATTTTGTATGGGAAAGTTTTCCCTCTGTAGCCACAAAATATAATATACCAAAAGAAAAATTATATTATGCAGCTGCCAGTGTAGGTCTGTCAATATTGTTAAGTATTTATATGTATTAGTATTAGTGTAAGAGTATTCTCCATATATCTTATTAGTATATCATGTATTCGCCGCACGCAACTAGTCAGTTGCCGATATATAGTCAACCCAAGCGGTCGTAATAAAGAAATTATAACGTGTTTAAATAATTGTGTTCTTAATTTACAAATGATTGAAGATTGAATTTTACTATAATAAAGACGAATTTCCAGGCAATCCAACGCGTCTTACAGATCAGAAGTGGGATAAGAAACTCACCCTTCGCGAAAAAATTAACAAATGAAAAAAAAAGAAAGCCCCCTCGCGAAAAAAAAATAATAATAATAATAATAACAATATACCTATATTTGTACCGCTACCAAAATAGATTAAAACGAACGACGAGTGTGTGACAGTGTGCTTACGTGCATAACAGAAAAAAAAAGAAAGAAAAAAAAAACAACAACAACAAAATACTAATACTTTACCTGCGCATTAAAATATCTGTGTTGTGTAGTGCAAATAAAAGTCTAAAGCCGAAATTCGAATCCAAAACCCAAACGACGCGATGAGACGAAACGGTAAATTAACGGAATTCGAATTCAGTAAAAAAAGAAAATACAAATTATACACGGCGACACAGCTGAAGAGTTGGTTGGCACATTTAAAGCAAAAGACAACAGGAAATAAGAGCGAATTGATACTTCGGCTGATGTCTATTCCTGAGCAAGAGCACGGCGAATACTCTCGAGTAATAAAAAAGCCATTGGAGTTGGAGAACGACGACAACGAGAACGACGACGAGAACAACGACAACGAGAACGATGACAACCACGATGGAGGGGTAGCAAATGATGATGAGGATGACGATGATGACTTGTATGCAGTTGCAGATGAATTTGAAGAAAATAATGAAGGCACAAATGAACAGCAAAATGAGAGCAACAATGAAGAGGGTGACAATGATGATAGAAACCCACCACCACAAATGAAGAAAAAAAATAAAAATGAACTTGAGCTGATGAAAAAAGAAATGGAATTATTGAAGAAAGAGGTGAAATTATTAAAAATGGAAAATGAGTTACTAAAAAATAAGAAGTCAACAAAAGAAAGTCACCAATCAAAGAGTAACGATTATTTTCATAATGGAATTAAAGAGTTGCTGCCTGATTTTTTTTTATTTATTTATTAAGATATTAATATACAATTAAAATTGTTAGTAATATTATTGATAAGAGCAAACAGCAGCGAAGGCTTTCGGCTCTAGGTTTACAATACTATATTGTTTAAATGAAAATTTTTAGACTATTAAATAATTTTTTTATTTTAACGATATTGCTTAAATCCGGTTCTTTGAGAAGTTCAATGGGATTAGAGTTGTAGTTGTTGACTTGTAGTTGTGAATGCCCAGACAGAAAACATGGACTGAGTAAGTGGGTTACGGTAATTGAGTTTAGGCAATTAGGGCAAATAGGTGGATTTTCCTTATTTAGCAGGTGTTGGTGGGTGAATGCTGTGTGACCAAGGCAGAGTCGAATGAATGTTTTGAGGTCGGATCTAGTTACATTTGTTGGAAACTTTGGCTGAATTTTCTTCGGGTTTATGGAGCTATAGTGGCGTTTGTAATGCTCCCAGTCAAGTAAAGTTTGCTTATGAAAAGCTTGATTGATTCGTCCCTTTAGGTCGCGCCGAGAGAAGGTGTTGAAAGTGTAGGTGGGAGCCTTAAGTGTTGCGTTTGCAGCTTGATCTGCAAGTTCATTACCCTCTATTCCTACATGACCAAGGGTCCAGATGAGTTTGATTTTAGTCTTTGCTTTTGAAATAATATCTCGTATTTTTGCTATGATGTCTGTGTCGTTGCTCGGATTGACGATGGCCTGTAGAACTGACAAGCTATCGGAGCAGATTGCCCATTTCCCTTTTTTTAATAGACTGAACTTAGTGGCTTCAAAGATAGCTAATGCTTCGCTTGTGTAGACAGACGCAAAGTCTGGAAGAATGCCTTGGGCTATAATTGCCCCGTTTTGGGATATGACCGCAAAGGCAGTGTTTAAATCTGTTTTCGAACCATCTGTGTACATAAAGTTCCAACCTTTGTTTTTCAAACCATTTAAGATTTCCGAGAATCGAGCTTTGTAGATGGTGTTACAGGTGTTTTTCTTTCGTAATTCCTGTAAATTGAGAATGACTGATTGCTTGGATAATGACCATGGTGGTTGTGTTGGTGTAAATTTGGTAGTTCTGGTTATGGGATTTTAATGGAGAGTGTTTCAGTCACTGGGAAACACAATTGAATAACCTCATCACCACATACAAGCTCGACGACAATAGTGCTCGTATCTTAATTTCATGTCGATTGAAGGGTAAAGCACTCAAGTGGTTTCACTCAAGGTGTGATTTAGTGCAAATTTCCACCACTCAATTACTGAAGGAAATGGGTGGATTGTTTTCAATTCAAGAAAGTCGGTTGTCTCTAAAGAGAGCATTTGAAAATCGGAAGTGGCAAAACACTGAAACATTCCAGCAGTATTTCCATGAAAAAATAATTATGGCGAACAAGTTACTCATGGACGAGGAGGAACTGTTGGAGGGCCTCATTGACGGCATACCGGAGAGTCATCTGCGCACACAGGCGCAAATGCAGTGCTTTGTAACCAAACAACAGCTGGCAGAGGCTTTCAATAAAATTGAATTGCCTAAAATAAAAACAGTGATCACCAACAAGACGACAGCAGCGTTACCATCAACTTCAACTTCAAGGCGCATGGTAGCCGATGTAAAACAAATCAGATGTTTCAACTGCAATTCATTGGGACATCTTGCTACGGAATGCCGTAAAGATAAGCGACCACCAGGTTCCTGTTTCGTGTGTGCTGAAACTGGTCACCTCGCTGCAAGCTGCCCCAAAAGAAAGGCACTGGTCGTGCACAAGATTGACCGCCAAGAAGATAGTGATGACGACTACGTAAGATTTTTATTGTTTGAATTTCATATAAATATATTAACTTCTGAATTATTACTAGGAACCTTATTAGACACTGGCAGCCCAATAAGTATGGTCAGGGAAAAATTCATTCCGGAGCAAAAATACATTAAATTAGATAATCTTAAGAAACTATGTAAAAATAATATTGTTGGCATTAATAAAAGCCCATTAAAAATATTAGGCCGTGTTTATAGTTTAATTCATTTTGAAGGTGGAAAAATAAATTTAAATTTATATGTAGTGGCGAATGATACTATGCAACATGCTGCTGTACTAGGTAGAGATTTCTTAAAATTGGCAGGTTTGAAACTAAGAAAGAAAATAGAAAAAACAAAAGAACGAAAGATAGATAAAATAAAAGAACAAATGATAGATTCAAATGAACAAACCTATGAAAATGAATGTCAAAGTTTAATGGCCATTGATACTAATGAATTAAATGATGAAATTGTTTTGCCTCAAATTAATGATAAATTAGGATATGAAACACAAAAGAAATTTAATATAATCGTAACAAAGTTTTTGAACCACAAACGTCCTGAGTTTCCTGAAACAGAATTTCAAATGAAGATTAGATTAACAAATGAGAAGACTTTCTATGGCCCCCCTAGAAGACTATCGTATTTAGAAAAAGCACAAGTCCAAGGTATTTTAGATCAACTATTGCAGTCAGGTGTGATAAGGGCCAGTAAGTCAGAGTATACGTCACCTATTGTCTTGGTAAAAAAAAAACTGGTGACCTTCGGTTATGTGTCGATTATCGAGTCCTTAATAAAATGACACTCAAAGATAATTACCCCTTACCATTGATCGATGATCTTCTAGATAGATTAGCTAATAAAAAAATATTTTCGTTACTAGATCTTAAAAGCGCATTTTATCATGTTAAAATGGAAGAAGAATCAATAAAATATCGTTTGTGACACCGTTGGGACAGTATGAATTTTTAAGGATGCCGTTTGGACTTAGAAACGCTCCGTCTACATTCCAGCGATTCATAAATGAGGTGTTTGAAGATTTTATTCGGGCAGGGAAAGTTGCGATTTATCTTGACGATATTATGATAGCTACAGAAACTGCTGAAGAACATTTAAGTATATTGGAAGAGGTTTTTGAGAAATTAGTGAAGAATAAATTGAATTTACGACAGGACAAGTGTAGGTTTTTACAATCAGAGATTCATTATTTGGGATATATTATAACAAAGGAAGGAATAAGGCCCGATGATAAAGGAATTGAGACTGTTAGGAATTTTCCCATACCAAAAAATGCTAAGGAAGTACATAGCTTCCTAGGGTTATGCTCGTATTTCAGAAGGTTTATTAAGGAATTTTCCTTGTTAGCTGAACCTTTATATAAGCTCATACGAAAGAATGCCGTTTTTAAATTTGAAGAAAATGAGTTTCAAGCGTTCAAAATACTTCAGCAAAAGCTAATAGATACTCCTATACTTGCAATTTATGACCCGCGAGATGAGACAGAACTTCATTGCGATGCTAGTTCTCTAGGATTTGGGGCTATGCTCTTACAAAAAAAGAAAGACGGAAAGTTCCATCCAATATTTTACTATTCAAAGCGTACAACAGAGAGTGAGTCTAAATACCACAGTTTTGAACTCGAGACACTAGCAATCATAAATGCACTGAAACGATTTAGAATTTACCTACACGGTATGAAGTTCAAAATTGTGACCGATTGTAACTCTCTTACCCTTACGTTAAACAAGAAGGATATAAATCCTAGAATTGCTAGGTGGGCTCTCGAACTTCAGAACTATGATTATGCCTTAGAACATAGGAGCGGAAATAAAATGCAACATGTAGATGCGCTCAGTCGCATGACTAATTTGCCGGTATTAGAGGACAACACTTTTGAACAAACTTTATCTATCAGTCAAAATAAAGATGAGGAGATAGAGTGACAAAAGAATACAAAGTAGGAGATTATGTAATGACAAAAAATTTTGTGAGTCAACAATGAGTATGCAAGACAATAATCCCAAAATTCAAAGGTCCATATGAAATCAGTCAGGTTTTGCCGAACGATCGGTACTTAATAAAGGATGTGGAAGGTTTTCAGCTTAGTCAGGTGCCTTATACAGGGATATGGGAAGTAGCTAATTTAAAATCGTATGTAAATTCATTGAAGTCAGGCGAAACCAATCGGGACGATTGTGGATCAGGACGGCCGAGTAGCCACAAAATATAATATACCAAAAGAAAAATTATATTATGCAGCTGCCAGTGTAGGTCTGTCAATATTGTTAAGTATTTATATGTATTAGTATTAGTGTAAGAGTAATTTCCATATATCTTATTAGTATATCATGTATTCGCCGCACGCAACTAGTCAGTTGCCGATATATAGTCAACCCAAGCGGTCGTAATAAAGAAATTATAACGTGTTTAAATAATTGTGTTCTTAATTTACAAATGATTGAAGATTGAATTTTACTATAATAAAGACGAATTTCCAGGCAATCCAACGCGTCTTACACCTCGGAACATATAAACTTTCATCACGAATTTGATGCGGAAAGTCAAGATGTAAAGATGAAAGAAGTAAAGTAGCCATTTTTGTTGTTGTTTTTATAAGATGTTTTTTATTTACGCAATCAGCTTTATGGGATCGGGCGTTCATGAAAACGTATGATATATAGTTTCGTTTTTACATCTAGCGAAAAATTCCGAGTTGAGTACCCTTAATATTAAACTTGGCTAAGAAATGAGTAAAGTGAATAATAAATTTTCGGATTTAATTTTACATCTGGATTTAACGAGTGAATAATATGGCCGTAAATGAATTGCTGTTAGTTATATTACTAACAAAGAACAACCTAACACCAACATTATTTTTTATCAAAAACGTGATCTGTTTTTGAATATTTTTATATTAAATATAAAAAAACACTCATAAAAAAGTACTTCCTGTGATTTCAATTTTCTCAAAAACTAGAGGACATAAAAGCTTTCGGTTTTTCGTGTTCGATTCAGAATTGATATGAACATTGACCACAAAAAGAAAATTTAGTTTTCCATTTCAAAATTTTGTGCAAAATTGATCCAATCATTTCTTTTTGCATTTTTTATCAAAATTTTGGGCACGAGTACGATAACTTTGGCGCCAAGAATTGATAACGGTTTTTTGTAGAACAGTTCAATACAAGCATTTTTTACTATGGGTGGGGGGGTATATCTTCCTCCGTTTGGGCGGGAGGGGCAATTTTATAAAAACAGTGCTAAAAATTTAAAACAAATATTAAAAAATAACGGTAATACTTACAACTAAGTTTTATATCTTTTTTTAAAGCCAATACTTTTTTCTATTAGATGTTTTTTAAATCAAGTGAAACCTATGCATAGTCTTTGAAAAAACGGACTTTAAACTCAAAAATTGCAAAAAAAAAAGGTAAAATAAAACTTTAAAGTGTGATTTCTCAAAACTGTAAAACAAAATACTACTTTTTTTTATAAAATTCTTTGCTCATATTAATTTTAAATCATAAACTGAAAACAAAATGATTTTATGTTTTCTGGTTTTTGAGAAAATGGAAAATTACTAAAACTACTTTTTTATAAGAGTTTTCGGCACGAGTACGATAACTTTGGCGCCAAGAATTGATAACTGTTTTTTGTAGAACAGATCAATACAAGCATTTTTTAATATGGGTGGGGGGGGTCTATCTCCCTCCGTTTGGGCGGGAGGGGCAATTTTATAAAAACAGTGCTAAAAATTTAAAACAAATATTAAAAAATAACGGTAATACTTACAACTAAGTTTTATATCTTTTTTTAAAGCCAATACTTTTTTCTATTAGATGTTTTTTAAATCAAGTGAAACCTATGCATAGTCTTTGAAAAAACGGACTTTAAACTCAAAAATTGCGAAAATAAAAGGTAAAATAAAACTTTGAAGTGTGATTTTTCAAAACTGTAAAACAAAATACTACTTTTTTTTATAAAATTCGTTGCTCACATTAATTTTAAATCATAAACTGAAAACAAAATGATTTTATGTGTTCTGGTTTTTGAGAAAATGGAAAATTACTAAAGCGTATAAACAGTGAGGTATGTAAGGGGGGGCATGCTGCCCACCTGCAACACCCCTGCTTGGACACACTATAAGATTTGGGGTGGGTGCGAGGTGGGGTGGGTGCTAGGTTGGGTGTATGCAAAGTTTCTGTTGCATTTAAAAATGCCCAAGCATCATTACAAAAACGAACCTACGTACAACATTCACCGTATACCAAAAAAAAAAAGAAAACTCTTATAAGAAAGTAGTTTTAGTAATTTTCCATTTTCTCAAAAACCAGAAAACATAAAATCATTTTGTTTTCAGTTTATGATTAAGGATTAATATGAGCAACGAATTTTATAAAAAAAAAAGTAGTATTTTATTTTACAGTTTTGAAAAATCACACTTCAAAGTTTTTTTTTTACCTTTTTTTCGCAATTTTTTAGTTTAAAGTCCGTTTTTTCAAACACTATGCATAGGTTCCACTTGATTTAAAAAACATCTAATAGAAAAAAGTATTGGCTTTAAAAAAAGATATAAAACTTAGTTGTAAGTATTACCGTTATTTTTTAATATTTGTTTTAAATTTTTAGCACTGTTTTTAAAAAATTGCCCCTCCCGCCCAAACGGAGGGAGATAGACCCCCCCCACCCATAGTAAAAAATGCTTGTATTAAACTGTTCTATAAAAAACCGTTATCAATTCTTGGCGCCAAAGTTATCGTACTCTCCCCAAATTTTGAGTTTGAATGCAAATTTTTGAAAACTATTGACACAAATAATTTAATTTAAATGCAGGATTAAAGATCTTCTGCCTTTTAAAACCTTTACAACCGATTTGATCACATAGTTTAAAACTTCATCTGAAACTAGGAAATCGTTGTAAAATAATAAAATAGCAATGAAAACTTTGTTTTAAAACTTGTTTTAGCATAAAACAAGTTTTAATGAATTTAAAACTATGTGATCGAATTGGACGTTATTGTTTTGAATTTTAAGTATTGTCGTTGTTTTTTAATATTTGTTTTTCTATTTTAGTCGTTTTTATCAAAATTCGCCCCTTCCTCCTAAACGGTTCGAGATAGACCCCCTCCCATAGTAAAAAATGCTTGCATTTGTCTTCTTTTACAAAAAACCGTAACCGTTATTTTCGGAGCTCCCCGTTTACACACAATCTTCTTCGAAGAGAAGTGGTATGTTTTACTTTCCAACGTTTCCTTTCGTTCAAATTTTTTGCATCACGTTGTGAGTTTATTTTTGTGTGTGGCCACGAAGTGTGCAGTGATGCTAAGGGCACTTGCCTCAATGTGGCCAGGCACTTTTTTAGCTTTATGTATTTACATCGAACTGTATATCTCAACTTATATAAAGCCATATAATATATTCAGCCCAATTCTAAATGACGATTCACGGGGAAATATTTCCCTTCTCCCCATTCTCCTATTCTAAATAAAAAAAACTCCCTGACATCTTGTTCACTTTTCCTATTTCTCTTGTTCTAAACAAATTTCGAAAATTGTGATTTATTCTCCGGGAAAAAGTACTGATTCTAAATTTCACAAAATGGGAAAATATAAACTGATTCCACATGATTTTATTCCCGAGACATTTGTTGGAGAGTTAACAGAGAAAATGCAAGTTTTTCGTGTTTTGGAACTAAAATATATTCCAATTCGGTTAAAAAAAATACATCACTGGGTCACACGAACTAAGTCTATAGTGAACATAGGGTCAATTGTATACAAACGAGGTTCAGCTTGGTTCAAGTTTTTAACCCTCCGATTTCCATTGCTAATCCGCTGAAATCAGTGAGTTACAAACTTGTACCAATACACATCAAACAACGAATTTAACTGCTGAATATTTTACTTAAAACTTACTCAGTGATTGTGGAACAAACCCTTAGCCAAATAATTTAAATGGCTCTTAATTTAAATGCGTAACTCAAGTGACATAAATCAAGGTAAATAAACCGTTAACACTAAAAATGTCCTGTAAGTGCATATACACCTAAAAATCTGAACTGCATTTTTTGCATGTACACCAAATATAACGTACATACCTACATATGTATTTAAAATTGTTAAAATTGTAAGTCGTTTGGAAAAATTTGGAAAAACCAAAACTGTTAAATGGGAGCATAGTCCGGTTACCAAAATTAGAGTTGTTCCTTCGGAAAATCACCAACAACAACTAACTAGCCTAATAATTTGATTGGGATTAAAGTTTTTGGAAGATGTTGCTGCAATAACTTAGGTATTGAACGCATCCGAAAAAAGAACAGGAAGTAAGGAGATTTCAGAGCCACACACATTACTCAAGAAGAGGTATTTTTCCCGCTACAGATTGTTATAATTTTTAAATTTATTTTATCAAAAAAAAAAAGTTTGATTGACTTTTGAAACAGTTTTATTGAAATTTTAATGTGCCAAATACTAGAAATTGATGTTTTGAAAACTCAAAGTCCTCATTCTCTCTTTCGGAGAGTTAAATTGTCTCCCGGAGGAATTAGGAATGGGAGAAGTTCACTCCTGGGAGAAGACATCTCCCGGAGAGTGATTTTCCCCGGAAATATTTTGAATTGGGCTGATTATAAATATTATTATTCGGTTATCTTTTTGACTTATTTAATAAAACTTGTTTTAAATTGGAAATTTTGAAAGTTTTTCATTTTTCCGGACTTTTTCTTTAGAACATACTGTAAGCTGTAACAGTATCAGCGAAGAAATCGTAGAATAAGGGTGTTTTCACAAACGTCAGACTAACAAAGATATGCAATAACAAAATTCATAAAAAAAACATTGAACGTAAACATTCAGCCCAATTCTAAATAACGATTCCCGGGGAAATAGGGCCCTTCTCCCTATTCTCCGACTCTGAATAAAACCCTCCCTAACATCTTGTGTTCTTTTCTCTTATTCTATTCTAAGCAAACTTCGAAAATTGTGAAATATTCTACGGGAAAAAGTGCTCATTCTAAATTTAAAAATAAAGGGACAATTTTATTCCCGAGACATTTGTTGGAGAGTTAACGTTAACAAGGAATGTGCTATTTTTTCTTGTTTGGCACTCAAATATATTAAAATTAAAATTGCTGTTAGGTCTAAAATAACAAATAAATCCAATCTAAAAATGTTATCAAACTTTATGGAAGTTGGAAGTTAATTACGATAAAAAATCAAGACAGGATCACACGAACTTGCTCTTGAAGAGTCAGTTGTTCAAACGTTATTGAGCTTGGAGCAAGTTTTAAACCCACCGATTTCCAAAGTTAATCCGCTGCAATCGGTGCGTTACAAACATGAACCACGAATTTAAGGCCCATCTAAGGAAATGGAAAATAAACTGATAGGTGACAAACTTCCAAAAAATGCATAAATTCTAGATCAGGTTGTGTATAGGTTACTAAACGGTTACTTAGCCAAACAATTTAAATGCATTGTTATGTTAAATGTGTTACTCAAATGTCATATCAAGTAATCAATTAAATCGTTTTACCGATGTCAATATAATATGGTCCCATTTCTAAAAACCGTTAACACCAAAGATCCCATATGTGCATTGGCACCCAAAAACCTTAAACGCATGCAAAACAAATAATACAACGTTATTATTGAAAATTGTTAGAACCTGTTTTGGAAAAAAATTGAAAAAACAAAAACTGTTAAATGGTAGAATAGCCTAGTTTAAACCAAAATTAGAGTTCCTTCTTTATGTAATCACTAATCTAATCACCAACAACAACTACACTCGAACTTTGAGAGAAGTCTGTCCAACAGTTAACCCTGAAGTAGAAAGAACCAAAAACCGAAATGAAGAACAAAATTTTTCTGTTTTTGAACAGACTAATAATTTGATGGGTATGAAAGCTGTTGCTGCAATAACTTCTGTTCTTTCCGAATTCGTTAAAAGAAAAGGAAGTTAATTTATAAAATTGGTCAAATTGTTATCTTTATTCAATTTATTCAATAAAAAAAATGTGAATTGACTTTGAAAACAATTATTTTTAAAAATGTAATTTGTCAAATAAGTAGAAATTGATGTTTCGAAAACTCAGGGTTCTCATTCTCCCTTTCGAAGAGCAAAATGTTCTCCCGGGTAATAAGAATAGGAAAAGTTTACTCCCGGGAGAAGACATCTCCCGGGAGTGATTTTCTCCGGGAATATTTAGAATAGGGCTGATTTTGTTTTTTTTTTAAATTTTAATAGCTATTGTCCAAAATACTTACATGTAAAAGAAGTGTGTTTTTATTCGTTTTTATTGTTGCAGATCTGGGTTAGTCTTACGTTTATGAAAACTCTTGCTAATTGCTGTTTCTTCCGGAGGGGTAAAAACAAGCATACGCTGTACAAAACGCACATCATCTCTGTTTTTTCGGTCCTACGTTGGTTTGGCAATGAAGCCCAACTGAACACCGATAGATATTTGTTTCTTTCACTTACTCATCAGTTTTTTTTTTGTTTCGACCGATTCAAACCTGGGGCCAAATTAAAGCATACGTTCCTTTCAAAAAACGAACTTTCAGATAACAATTAAACAACGGGTATCATTATTCAGATGTTTGTTTATGGTTAGGGGGTTGACGAAAAACACCCTCATTCTATTTTAATAGACGACAATTTGTCAATGCTTCAATTAAGAAAAATGCGTCCATACAAATTTAAAGATTACGTTACGATCGTATGAGCTAATTTGGTCAATGATTCACAAGTTCGTAGGTGAGCTGCACGAAAATGGAGCAGAGAAATGAGCATAGCGTAGTCCTTTGATTTCTTTCTGCCCACAAGCTATACATACTTGATGTTGATACTAATGTAATAACAATGAATATAAAGATACTTAAAAAAAATGTTGGTCATGCTAACTGTTTTTAATTGTTTTTGCAATGACTGCACAAAGAAAACCTTTAAGATGCATTAATTGAACATTTATATAATTTCCATCTTCGTGACCTTTTGATATATAATTATTGAGAACCTATTTTGGGCTATAGGTCAGTTTTTGTATGATATTTGTTCTATTCAAATGCGACGTTTCGACTACGTTTATAGGCTTTTTATTATAATACTTATTTCTAAACATAATAAATTGTAAGTATCAATCAAATTTTATTTGATTAATTTATCAAATAATTTTTTTTTTAATTTAAGGGCTGAAGGAGACTTAAACATAGTCGAAACGTCGCATGTGTAGCAGAACAAAAATTATAAAAAAAACTGATCTTTCGGCTTTGTATAACTAATTTAACTTTATTTGAAATTATGAAACGACCTTTACTAGTAATTCTATTGCATGCATTATATTCTACAGATTGATTTCACCCAACATGTTCATACCTATTCTTCTTTTTAACCTTTTAACATTGTTTGTTCTTATGTCCTAATGTTCCCCCATTTTGAGTGAAATTTTAGCTAATCAGTTTTTGGTTGGTTAAGAATTTGTTGCTACGGGTTCGGGGAATGAGAAATGAATTTATTACTGCCCGAATATTTGCATAAATTCGATAAGCACTTGCATGTGAAATAACGTTGTTTTACAGTCCAGAATTTGTCACCATAATCAAAGCTGAAAGTAGAAAAAAAAAGTTCATTAAAAATAATAAATCGAAGCAGAAAAGATTAAAACAATACTAGGCACGAACGTAGCTGGACATATTATCTCTTGGATGTAATTATTTTCGAAGCTACTTTTTTATATGAAATTATCAATTTTATTTATAAAGAAATAATTATTAAAAAAATAGATTTAAATATTTAAAATTTTGTAAATTTCGACTTTATAGATAGTCCAGTCGAATTCAACAGTTTTGAAATTTTGCACACTTATATTTTTGTATAACAATTATAATTATTTTGATTGTTTTTCAGTCTGCATATCCTTAAGATTTCTCTCCTTCGGCTTTTTGGTCTCGATAATTAATTAATGAAACAATATCACAAGTTTTCCCAACGTTTCGACTGAGATTTCAGTCTTCCTCAGGGGCGATTTATTAAACATAATTTAAATGATGAGTTTCAATGATCTCTATAACTGGCCCAGTTATAGTGAGCATTGAAACTCATCATTTAAAATTTTCGTTTCCAATTTTAAGGCAAATTATTCGACAATTATTCAATAATGTTAATTGGTATTAAAATGAAGGTAATGAACTATAGAATTTTTCTATCAAAAAAAAAAAAAAAATAACGCAATTTGGACTAAGCTCACGAAATATTAATTCTTTTGTTTTTTCAATGATCATTGAAATTTAAATGATCATTGAAATCATAAAAGTGATATTATTACGCAATTTAAGGTAATGCAATGAAAAATAAAAATCAACTAGCTCTCTATCCATTGTAACAAAACAATTCTTTCCTATCTTTCTCTTCCTTCTAAATAGTGTCGTGCAACACCTGTTGCATTTAAAAGGCAATGTACCTTACAGACACATAGTTAAATATTATTATTATTAAGATCAAATTAAGTTATTTTGTTTATAGAAAAATTCTATAATTCATTACCTTCATTTTAATACCAATTAACATCAACAATGATTGATAATTTGCCTTGAAATTAAATTCAATGAGGAGTTGCCCAAATTGGCGAATGTCCTTTACCGCAACAAAGGTTGGTCTTCAACCCTTAGTTCTCAACTAGCTTCTTGCAAAATTGATAACTACAGGTTACATAATTTGTTTGAAGCAACGAGGCGTTCCCAGAAAATTGAGTTTTGAAAATGTAGACGGACTGTCTAATGTACTATAAATCGAGCCAGCGGATGAGTTGTAGAAAATTAATGCCTAATTTATGATGAAATTGAATGCCCAATGGAAGACAATAATCGCGCTTAAACAACAATTTTGGGAACGTTGGTCCAGTGAATACTTAAGTCAACTACAACACCGCCAAAAGTGGAATCAGGAATATCGCAGCGTTAAAGAAGGAATGATGTTGATTTTAAACGAATACAACTTACCACCTCTTCAATGGCAACTGGGAAGAATAACCAAATGCATACCAGGGGACGACGGTTTAGTGCGAGTTGCAGAAGTTAAAACTAAAACAGGCATTTCTAAACGGGCCGTATACATAAACTTGCACCTCTGCCGACTGAGAGTGAAGAAGATCTACACCCTGCACCCGTAACAGAAGCAGTACATTTTAAACATTCTAAACTAGTGGTTCATTCTAAACCAGTGGCTCATTCAGAGCCAAAAGAAGGGACGTTTAAGGAAATGCAAAGGTCTAATCGAATACCTCAAGAGTACAACCAGACATACCTAAGAAAAAAATAAAACACTCGCTGAGTTCTACAATAGCGATGATCCTAATGACGCTTGTGACCCTTCTATTAAACAATGGATCACCTTTACAATTAACCCCTTTTACTTTGCAGCCTGGAATTTGATTCGAAAACATTGCAAGGGCAAACATTATAGCAAGCAAATGGAATATTATAGCTTATTTTTATATGATACAGCCAAGAACTTGAGATGGTAAAAATCATGTTCTTCACTTGTAGATTTATGCAAAACAATGGTGCATACGAAGCTGTGAATAAAAATAACAAGCCAAATTGAACACTTGATGGATGAATTATTAAATGGAAATGAGTTATTATCATCACCCAGCCCCAATCAAAGGCGATTTAGAAGAGGAGCTTTAAACATTGTAGGGGGAATCGCACGCTCACTGTTTGGTGTCCTTCATTCCGAAAATGCAGAAGATCTGTCTAAAACAATTGATAGGTTAAAAGACAGTAAAAACATCCTACTAACTCACATCAAAAACCAAACATCGTTTCTTGAAACAAACGCTAACATCATGAGCCGAACTTAAGCACGAAATTCGCATTAATTCCGGACAGTTACATCCCAGATAGACGGTCTAACAAATTAAGCCAACACTGTTCAAACGCTAACTTCAATAACCAACTTTCAACGCGTTCAGGGTGCGCTTTTAGATATCATAACTCATAGTCAACATGGGAGAATCAGTCCACTACTCATGTCATCAGCAATATTGCATCCAGAACTACAATCAATAAGAGACCATTTACCTCCTTCATTGAAACTTCCCGTGTCCAATTCTGAATTCTCGAAAATTTATAATATAATGTCAATTAAAGGAAAAGTTCAGCAAAAGTATGCGAAATACAAATGTACCTGTTTGGCCTATATACAGTACCAAGAAGAAGCTTTTCAGTTCCATTGTACAACTCAACAAAAATAAATTCTATTTCACTATCATCAGCAGAGTAGTTCTTAAGTCTACATAGCACACCTTTTTTCACATATATTGCAACGCCCCCACCTCTACAACGTTTTCTATCCACCCGAAAAACCTTATATCCATTAAGGGAACATAAACTATTATTTTGCTCAACCATTAGCCAAGTTTCGGATACACATATAACTTCAACCGCCGATTCTTCGAAAATGTTACGAAACTCATCAATTTTACACAGCAAACTTTGTGCATTTATATGACACACACGAAGGCCAGCTTCTTGTCGACTTAAAACTCTTAACATGGTGCGTAAATTACAAGCAGCCATAATAAAAAGATATACAGATAAATTGAGAGCAGATTCGCAAAGAAAAATAATTAGCACAACAAAAAATAAATATTAACTTTAAAAAGTAAAAATGAAAATTATAATTCAAAAGAAAAAAGAATATTATAAAACAAAATTTTACAATGTAGGTAGCAGGTATTTATACAATTTATGATAGAGAAAGAAAAACATTAATGTGTAGAGTTGGCATCTAAGTTAAAGTCTTCAATGCAATCGATAGGCAAAGCTGTTGCATTTGTGTGACGTTTTACATACACTATTCCTCGTGATGTGTACACAGATGATAAGAGTTCTTTTCTTTTTAGCCCCAGTGCATGTTGAAAGATGGTATAATTGTGTTTAGTCAAAGCTTCACGCATATACACAGAGTTCGTTGAATTAAAATCGACATCTTGTAGGCAAAGCTCTCTCTGTTGTTGTTTGCGAAACAATGCAATTGATTTTAATACAAAATTTCGATCATACGGTGAGTTAAATTTCAGTAGAATTGGAGTGTCTCTGGACTCAGTGCGTGCAGGAGTGCGATAGATATTTCTTATTGTTGGCGGTTTGATTTGTAATGTATTGCAGAGCAGATTAAAAATGGATCTCAGATTCTCATCAGGTACATGTGGGACACCAGATAAAAGTGCATCACTTGCCACTGTTCGGTTCTCCTGCGTGTTTTGAAGTTTTTTAACCGCACTGAGTTCATTTTGTGCAGTGGCTAGTTGTTTGTTTACATCACTTTGGGAGCTTTTAAGTTCAGATAATTCTGCGTTAAGTGTCACAATGCTTGTTTTAGCACTCAAAAGAGAAGATTCGAGTTCGATCACTTTTAATTGAGTGTTCTCAATAGAATTTTGGAGTTCTTTAATTTGATTTGATATTTTATCCGAGATTCTATTTTCCGAGTCAATTATGTGTTTTGATAAGAGTTGTATTATATAGTCACTTTGTTCCTTAAAGCGTTGGTTCATTGCGTTGCACTCTTCACTCGATTCGGCACTCATTATTTTTTGTGGGGTGGAAGCTGGAGCCCGTTTTGGGAGTGCTATTGCTTTTAATTTGGCGAGAGGAACCGGTGCGCTTAGTTGATTGAGACATATTTAATACAATATATTCAAATGAAATTGGAACAAAAAGAATTAAATTAAAATGTTGTTCTTTTCGTAAGAAATGAAAGCCTCTTTTAAGACGCGAATCAAATGTTGAATACAAAACACAAGAAGGTGAACAACTTTTTTGCAGAATACAACAATTTATGGTTCGTAATTACGCAAAGAAAAACTTAATTATGGAGACCAGACTCAAAAACGCGTCTACTCAGTAGCTGTCATGAGTGATTGGATTCAGCTATACAGTCCAAACTCCTGGATATACGCACTTTCTGAAGAAACAACACTAAATTTAGTTTGTGACAAAAGCACTTCTCAAATAACAATTCACGGTTCCGGTATTGCCAAGCTGCAAAGCGACTGCATAATAAAACAAAAAATTTTAACCATCCGAGGTCACAACATCTACCCATCAGTAACCAGACTGTCATTTGATTTAGTAAAACAGAAGATTGAATACATATTTCTTTTAATAAATAATATTTGTTTTGTCTTATTAAATTTCAAATCAAAATGTTTGTAATGGCAATTCAATACTTATAGTTGACTTCTTTTGTTTAAAACTTAAAACATTGGTTGTAATTTGTAAAACGAATCGTTTAACGTAGGACAGAATGTTCAGGTTGCCTTTCATTGTTTTTTATGCAATAAGCAGTAGGGTGGAGCGTCAATGTATGGAGAAATAAAAAAGTTGCTGTATCAAATTCGAATACCTCCATTTTGTTGCGAGTTGGTAATTTTAATAATTCTACATTAAAAAAAAATAATTCGGATAAAGTCTTTAGCCCTCTACCTGAGCTCAAAGTTTTGACTCATATTGAAAAATAGTGATTTTTTTTCGTTTGATTTATATTCATCCACAAGTGTGAAATAACTTCATACTTATTCATTTATGAAATAAAACACACGAAAATTATGATATTATAAGCTTTATATTGACAAAAAACACAAAAAAACTTAGTAATAAAAACTTAAAAATTCATAAATAATTCAAAAACTAGCCTTAATATACCTTCATTTTTACTGTTTAATGTTAAAATTTCTTTTTGTGTGGAAAAACGGCAAAATACTTCGCGAATATATTCTTGATCTTATAAGCCCGTCTCTTGCTTTTTCACCAGCTACTGTGCTTGAAGCTTCGGTCACCATCTTCACGCAGCGCTCAACTGCTTGAGTGTGACAAGGGTAGTTTGGAAATGACATGTCGATTAGAGTTTTTTTTTGTAGAATGTCTTCTAAATCCTGATCACTCATTTTCTCCAATAATGGGGGTGCTGTAACTTGTGATTTGGTCCAGATAATTAAGTCAATATAATCTTTGGCATTGTAGTTTAATTTCGGTAGTTTGAAGACTCTAACTGAAGACCTATGTTTTTTTCTAGCTTGGATAATTCTTCTTAACCCCAGTTCTCTGATGTTAGGCCTTTCATCACAAAGCATTGCCATTGATATGTTCTCCGGATGTAAAAAATAAGAATTGTGTTGAATAACGGGGTCAATTATTTCTCTTACGCTCGAATTGAAGCATCTTGACAAATTTACTAATTCGAAAACGTGACTTGGACCATTTTGGAAAGAACTGTCTTTTTTCACACTGAACCAAACTGGGCCATACACTTTTACAATGTATTCTGCAAGTATATTTAAGTTTTCACTCGGATTAGATGTGGCAACATAAAGCCTTAGAATTCTATTGGCAGTTGTCAACCACCTAGAGTGTGCCATTTTTCCTGGGTTTCTGTTGGAGAGATTTCTAGGACAGGATCCTTTACTTATAGCGTCACACATTTGAAACAAATATTTTTGATCCGTACTTAAAGTATCTTGGATTTCTTTTGACAAAGCAGGTAGGTTCCCTGGGATTGGTAAAAACTCAATAACAGGAAAGTCACAACAGTTTTCCAGCACCTTTCCAATGTGTCCTGAATAGATTTGAGGTCCTAATGTAGCTCCATCCAATTTAATAAATAAATGACGCAGAGGCAATTCATTAGCATGTAGTTGGCATATGAACCATTGCAGTGGTCTCCCCAGCTTCAACTCCATTAGCCGGATAACCTCACTTTTCCAACCAGTATTTGTAGCAGTACCATCACAACCAACAACAGACAGTTTACTTAAATCCAGTTCTCTGTCCGCAAGAAAGGAGTTAATAGAATCCGCTATAGTTTTGCCTTTTCTAGAGAATATGGTAAGATGTCCTAGGTAGTTTGAACCCGGCTCCGTTATTAGTGAAATATGTTCCATTACTTTAGTCACTCTGTAAAATCGTTGGCCTCGTTTTTCACAAACCAATGTCCTGTCTTTTCTTCCATCGAAATAAATGCTTTCAATGTTCGAAAGACAGTCTTTAGTTTGGAGAACTTCTCTTTGTCGTTTTCTGGCCCTACGAACTTTACTTCTATCTATGACGTTTTCGACATTTGCTGCGGTTACCAAGCCAACATCCTGTAAGACTGCACTCGCAACTGCTGCTGCGAGCGGCGCCAGAAAATCATTTCCAATCCGACCACCAGCTGCACTTGCGAACGATCAACCAAATCGGAACCGCACTACGAAATTCGGTACATTCGATCGGCGCGAGTAAACATTTCTCATTGAATAAGTAAAGTACCTGCTGCATTAAAGACCGACACCAAGAAACAATAAATTGCAATAACAAAACCATGTGAAAGAAGGGTTCTTTCTTCTCAACTGATGGTCTAGTCGCTCAAAAAAAAGAAACGATTTCGTAATGCAGAAATATTCAAATTTTATTTTATGACTTGGTAGGTATTCAAAAAAAAAAATGGCTTCATGTAGTATTCTTAGGATGCTTTTTAACAAATATCTTGAGAACAGCTCATCGCAATTTCAAGTTTTTAGTGTTATTTCCATAGAAAATTAAATTGTCTTTCTTTTTTTTCAAGAATACTTTTTTGTATGATTTATACTTTTAGAGTTACAGAGCCGACAAAAAAAAAGTGACCATTTCGCCTATTTTTCAAAACTTTGAGCTGTGGTAGAGGGCTATAAGAGACCATTTACCTCCTTCATTGAAACTTCCCGTGTCCAATTCTGAATTCTCGAAAATTTATAATATAATGTCAATTAAAGGAAAAGTTCAGCAAAAGTATGCGAAATACAAATGTACCTGTTTGGCCTATATACAGTACCAAGAAGAAGCTTTTCAGTTCCATTGTACAACTCAACAAAAATAAATTCTATTTCACTATCATCAGCAGAGTAGTTCTTAAGTCTACATAGCACACCTTTTTTCACATATATTGCAACGCCCCCACCTCTACAACGTTTTCTATCCACCCGAAAAACCTTATATCCATTAAGGGAACATAAACTATTATTTTGCTCAACCATTAGCCAAGTTTCGGATACACATATAACTTCAACCGCCGATTCTTCGAAAATGTTACGAAACTCATCAATTTTACACAGCAAACTTTGTGCATTTATATGACACACACGAAGGCCAGCTTCTTGTCGACTTAAAACTCTTAACATGGTGCGTAAATTACAAGCAGCCATAATAAAAAGATATACAGATAAATTGAGAGCAGATTCGCAAAGAAAAATAATTAGCACAACAAAAAATAAATATTAACTTTAAAAAGTAAAAATGAAAATTATAATTCAAAAGAAAAAAGAATATTATAAAACAAAATTTTACAATGTAGGTAGCAGGTATTTATACAATTTATGATAGAGAAAGAAAAACATTAATGTGTAGAGTTGGCATCTAAGTTAAAGTCTTCAATGCAATCGATAGGCAAAGCTGTTGCATTTGTGTGACGTTTTACATACACTATTCCTCGTGATGTGTACACAGATGATAAGAGTTCTTTTCTTTTTAGCCCCAGTGCATGTTGAAAGATGGTATAATTGTGTTTAGTCAAAGCTTCACGCATATACACAGAGTTCGTTGAATTAAAATCGACATCTTGTAGGCAAAGCTCTCTCTGTTGTTGTTTGCGAAACAATGCAATTGATTTTAATACAAAATTTCGATCATACGGTGAGTTAAATTTCAGTAGAATTGGAGTGTCTCTGGACTCAGTGCGTGCAGGAGTGCGATAGATATTTCTTATTGTTGGCGGTTTGATTTGTAATGTATTGCAGAGCAGATTAAAAATGGATCTCAGATTCTCATCAGGTACATGTGGGACACCAGATAAAAGTGCATCACTTGCCACTGTTCGGTTCTCCTGCGTGTTTTGAAGTTTTTTAACCGCACTGAGTTCATTTTGTGCAGTGGCTAGTTGTTTGTTTACATCACTTTGGGAGCTTTTAAGTTCAGATAATTCTGCGTTAAGTGTCACAATGCTTGTTTTAGCACTCAAAAGAGAAGATTCGAGTTCGATCACTTTTAATTGAGTGTTCTCAATAGAATTTTGGAGTTCTTTAATTTGATTTGATATTTTATCCGAGATTCTATTTTCCGAGTCAATTATGTGTTTTGATAAGAGTTGTATTATATAGTCACTTTGTTCCTTAAAGCGTTGGTTCATTGCGTTGCACTCTTCACTCGATTCGGCACTCATTATTTTTTGTGGGGTGGAAGCTGGAGCCCGTTTTGGGAGTGCTATTGCTTTTAATTTGGCGAGAGGAACCGGTGCGCTTAGTTGATTGAGACATATTTAATACAATATATTCAAATGAAATTGGAACAAAAAGAATTAAATTAAAATGTTGTTCTTTTCGTAAGAAATGAAAGCCTCTTTTAAGACGCGAATCAAATGTTGAATACAAAACACAAGAAGGTGAACAACTTTTTTGCAGAATACAACAATTTATGGTTCGTAATTACGCAAAGAAAAACTTAATTATGGAGACCAGACTCAAAAACGCGTCTACTCAGTAGCTGTCATGAGTGATTGGATTCAGCTATACAGTCCAAACTCCTGGATATACGCACTTTCTGAAGAAACAACACTAAATTTAGTTTGTGACAAAAGCACTTCTCAAATAACAATTCACGGTTCCGGTATTGCCAAGCTGCAAAGCGACTGCATAATAAAACAAAAAATTTTAACCATCCGAGGTCACAACATCTACCCATCAGTAACCAGACTGTCATTTGATTTAGTAAAACAGAAGATTGAATACATATTTCTTTTAATAAATAATATTTGTTTTGTCTTATTAAATTTCAAATCAAAATGTTTGTAATGGCAATTCAATACTTATAGTTGACTTCTTTTGTTTAAAACTTAAAACATTGGTTGTAATTTGTAAAACGAATCGTTTAACGTAGGACAGAATGTTCAGGTTGCCTTTCATTGTTTTTTATGCAATAAGCAGTAGGGTGGAGCGTCAATGTATGGAGAAATAAAAAAGTTGCTGTATCAAATTCGAATACCTCCATTTTGTTGCGAGTTGGTAATTTTAATAATTCTACATTAAAAAAAAATAATTCGGATAAAGTCTTTAGCCCTCTACCTGAGCTCAAAGTTTTGACTCATATTGAAAAATAGTGATTTTTTTTCGTTTGATTTATATTCATCCACAAGTGTGAAATAACTTCATACTTATTCATTTATGAAATAAAACACACGAAAATTATGATATTATAAGCTTTATATTGACAAAAAACACAAAAAAAACTTAGTAATAAAAACTTAAAAATTCATAAATAATTCAAAAACTAGCCTTAATATACCTTCATTTTTACTGTTTAATGTTAAAATTTCTTTTTGTGTGGAAAAACGGCAAAATACTTCGCGAATATATTCTTGATCTTATAAGCCCGTCTCTTGCTTTTTCACCAGCTACTGTGCTTGAAGCTTCGGTCACCATCTTCACGCAGCGCTCAACTGCTTGAGTGTGACAAGGGTAGTTTGGAAATGACATGTCGATTAGAGTTTTTTTTTGTAGAATGTCTTCTAAATCCTGATCACTCATTTTCTCCAATAATGGGGGTGCTGTAACTTGTGATTTGGTCCAGATAATTAAGTCAATATAATCTTTGGCATTGTAGTTTAATTTCGGTAGTTTGAAGACTCTAACTGAAGACCTATGTTTTTTTCTAGCTTGGATAATTCTTCTTAACCCCAGTTCTCTGATGTTAGGCCTTTCATCACAAAGCATTGCCATTGATATGTTCTCCGGATGTAAAAAATAAGAATTGTGTTGAATAACGGGGTCAATTATTTCTCTTACGCTCGAATTGAAGCATCTTGACAAATTTACTAATTCGAAAACGTGACTTGGACCATTTTGGAAAGAACTGTCTTTTTTCACACTGAACCAAACTGGGCCATACACTTTTACAATGTATTCTGCAAATATATTTAAGTTTTCACTCGGATTAGATGTGGCAACATAAAGCCTTAGAATTCTATTGGCAGTTGTCAACCACCTAGAGTGTGCCATTTTTCCTGGGTTTCTGTTGGAGAGATTTCTAGGACAGGATCCTTTACTTATAGCGTCACACATTTGAAACAAATATTTTTGATCCGTACTTAAAGTATCTTGGATTTCTTTTGACAAAGCAGGTAGGTTCCCTGGGATTGGTAAAAACTCAATAACAGGAAAGTCACAACAGTTTTCCAGCACCTTTCCAATGTGTCCTGAATAGATTTGAGGTCCTAATGTAGCTCCATCCAATTTAATAAATAAATGACGCAGAGGCAATTCATTAGCATGTAGTTGGCATATGAACCATTGCAGTGGTCTCCCCAGCTTCAACTCCATTAGCCGGATAACCTCACTTTTCCAACCAGTATTTGTAGCAGTACCATCACAACCAACAACAGACAGTTTACTTAAATCCAGTTCTCTGTCCGCAAGAAAGGAGTTAATAGAATCCGCTATAGTTTTGCCTTTTCTAGAGAATATGGTAAGATGTCCTAGGTAGTTTGAACCCGGCTCCGTTATTAGTGAAATATGTTCCATTACTTTAGTCACTCCGTAAAATCGTTGGCCTCGTTTTTCACAAACCAATGTCCTGTCTTTTCTTCCATCGAAATAAATGCTTTCAATGTTCGAAAGACAGTCTTTAGTTTGGAGAACTTCTCTTTGTCGTTTTCTGGCCCTACGAACTTTACTTCTATCTATGACGTTTTCGACATTTGCTGCGGTTACCAAGCCAACATCCTGTAAGACTGCACTCGCAACTGCTGCTGCGAGCGGCGCCAGAAAATCATTTCCAATCCGACCACCAGCTGCACTTGCGAACGATCAACCAAATCGGAACCGCACTACGAAATTCGGTACATTCGATCGGCGCGAGTAAACATTTCTCATTGAATAAGTAAAGTACCTGCTGCATTAAAGACCGACACCAAGAAACAATAAATTGCAATAACAAAACCATGTGAAAGAAGGGTTCTTTCTTCTCAACTGATGGTCTAGTCGCTCAAAAAAAAGAAACGATTTCGTAATGCAGAAATATTCAAATTTTATTCTATGACTTGGTAGGTATTCAAAAAAAAAATGGCTTCATGTAGTATTCTTAGGATGCTTTTTAACAAATATCTTGAGAACAGCTCATCGCAATTTCAAGTTTTTAGTGTTATTTCCATAGAAAATTAAATTGTCTTTCTTTTTTTTCAAGAATACTTTTTTGTATGATTTATACTTTTAGAGTTACAGAGCCGACAAAAAAAAAGTGACCATTTCGCCTATTTTTCAAAACTTTGAGCTGTGGTAGAGGGCTAAGAAAAGTGAAAAATATTTTTCTTCTTATTTTTTACGTATAGTTAACGTAATTATGCAATCTTTAAAAGCTATTCGAATTCGAAAAAAAAAATTGACGCTCCACCCTAATAAGCAGTTCATTAACTCAAGAATAAAAAAATATACACATAATTGATTTATTTCCATACAAAAAAAGAAGATACACATTTGTTGTGCATTCGGGTTGATAAACTTATGGTAAACAACTTCATGCTTTAAATTTTTTACGAACCTATGCATAAAAGACAATGAAATGTGAGCTTGACATTTTTGCAGCACTTGTAAATTGTATTTTCCTAAGCAATTAATAAGGTTAATTTAGTTTAGTACTTAGTTGCAATATTTTTTTTATAAAATGTTGCTATCAATAAAGAAAATTTATGAATTAATTTCAAATAATCAACCAAGACTTTTCAATCTACTTTCAAGTGAGTCTGCTTGGAAAACCATCTTCGATACAAAATAAAAGCGATACACTGAATCGTATTATATTAAACTTCGATACAACCAATATAAGCGATAAACTGAATCGTATTATATTAAACATCAGGTTCTAGGTTTCTGTACCTTAGAATCAATTACCTATCGAGTGTGGACAAAAGAGTCCATACTCAAACAATTATTAATATTATTATCACTATTAGTATTATTATTATTATTATTATTATTATTATTAGATACCATAATTATTTTATTGTAATTATTCTGCCGTTACAACATCATGTCAATGACCTTCATATCCTCAAAACTCTTTATTGTGCCCTAGTGATATCTGGACTTGAATATTGTAGCAGTGTATGGTTTCCACGTTATACTTTTTTTTTTTCGTATTGAGCGCGCACTAAAGGGGTTATGAATACCCTTATAATGATTAAACACTGTGCGAGCAATTAGGAAAGGAGGATTGGATTAGAAAGGAGAAACCGATGCACATTGGTTTTGAATGTCTGCACACTGTAATGAGTGGGAAATACTGTGTCTGGTAAAGCATTCCACATTCGCGTAGTGCGGCTAAAGAAAGAATCTCTGTACTTAACAGCGTCCGAAATTGGGCTCAAGTGTAAACTGATGGACATTCCTAGCAGTACGGGTATTACGGTTGAATTGTTTAAGGGGAGGAATGCAACTGGCTATTTCACTAGAGCATTGTTTATAAAAATAACGATAAAACAATGACAGGCATGAGACCTTGCGGCGGTGTTCAAGAGAAGCAAATGTCTCGGTGAGAGAACGATCTCCTATCATTTTTAGAGCTCTTTTTCAATTCTATCCAGAAGACTCAAGTACGTTATTGGGGCTCCAGCCCAAATATGATAGTTATACTCAAGTTTGGGACGAATAAAAGCTTTGTAAATTGTAGCCAGATCAGAAGGGGTAAAAAACTTCTTGCATCGTCGGAGAAAACCTAAACACTTATCAGCATTTTTGGCGATGTCAAATAAATGATCACTCCACAGCAAGTGGTTTGTGATGCACATACCTAGGACCGATAGTTGTTTAATCTCCTCGATGCAAGTACCACCCATGGATAGTGGCATTGGGGGAGGGTTACGCTTTTGCGACAGTAGACAGCATTGAGTTTTCGAGGCATTACATTCTACACGGTTTTTAAATCCCCATTGAACAATGCTGTCAAGATCAGAATTTAATGAGCTTATGATACGCTGCCGTTGGTAGTCCACATCCGAAGAACAAGGATGAGAAACTAAAAACGCGTATAAAAGATCATTTATAAAAATAATGAAGAGCGTCGGAGACAAAACGGAGCCCTGGGGCACACCAGCGTTTATTTTGTGGATATCAGATTTAAACCCGTCCAATACAACTTGAATTGAACGGTCCGAAACGTAATTTCTAACCCAACAAAGAATAGATTCATCAATACCAAAAGCACGCATTTTCGATAAGAGAGCTTGATGCCAAACTCTATCAAATTCCTTTGAAATATGAAGTGCAATAATCTTACTTTCTCCAAAACGATGTAAAGATTTATTCCACTGTTCAGTGAGATAAAATATGAGATCACCAGTGGACCTATTGCAACGAAAGCCATACTGCCGGTCATTAAGAAGCTGCCGTTCTTCAAGATATTTCTTAAGCTGAAAATTGATCAGCGTTTCCATGACCTTGGAAAGAAGGGACGTAAGTGCAATTGGACGATAGTTAGAGGGGGAGGAGGATTCACCTTTTTTAGGGACAGGCTGGACAAATGCAGTTTTCCATCCACTCGGAAAGAGACCAGTAGAATAGAACAGATGGAAAAGCTTACGCAGTGGTTTTGCCAGCGTTGAAGAACATCTCTTCAGAACAATAGCGGGGATACTATCCGGGCCAGCGGATTTGTGAATGTCAAGATCTTTTAGGACTCTAGCAACTGAACGAGTGCGAAAGAAGATTCGTCCCATAGAATCGTTTACGCTTTGAAGTACAGGAGGAGTCATGTCACTCATTGGCAGCATCGAATTAACAGCAAACTGTGCTGCAAGCAGATTGGCTTTATCAATCGAGCTTACAAAAGGAGTGTCATTGGAAACGAGCGTAGGAACTGACGATGACGTAGTGTTGCGCACATTTTTTACAAATGACCAGACATTTTTACTACCTTTGGGACATTGTAGTATTTTTTGCCTTAATTTCTGGTCATGCAAAAATTTAATGCGTCGAATATGTCCGTTACAATTCTTTCTAGCTTGTTTGAACTTATTCCGGTTTTCCTCAGTAGGGTTGGCTTTATAAATCCGGAAACTTACATCTTTGATCCTAATAACCTCTTTACAGCTCGAATCAAACCATGAGTTTTCTTTAGGTTTGATAGATTTTACCCTATTCGGGATAAAATTTCTCATTCCTAAAAGAATTAAGTTTGTTACCATATCTGTGCTGGAATCCACGTCACTATCGAGGAAGCATAGAGACCAGTTAAAGTTCCTGAAGAAGTCGTTGAGACCGTTCCAGTTGTCTTTCTCATATTGCCATACGGTCCTCGTAGGGTTTTTCTCTTTAACTGGGGTTTTTTGGCATGAGAAATTAGCAGATATGACACAAAGGTCTGATGTGCCTAGAGGCGGTAATACACTAATCGTATATTTATTAGGATCAGAGGTAAGAAACAAGTCTAGAGTGTTGGCGGACTGACCTGCAACGTCAGGAATCCGAGTTGGCTCATCAACTAACTGAGTCAGGTGGTTTAACTCAGCACAAATCTCGACATACCTTCCTTCGGGTGTTGTCTGACCAGAATAGCGCAGCCACGAAGAATTGTGAACATTGAAATCGCCCGTAACAACGATCTCACTGTGCGGAAAATGGGATACAATTCTCTGGATAGAGTCGGACAGCGCATCGAATTCGTTGGAAGTCGAATTACTATCCAAACTTGGGCTACGATAAATAAAACATGTGTGAATGATGCGCCTTTGGGCGGTGAATTTAAACCACATATAATTAAAATTTGTGTTGGTGCACTGACCATATTGTGGTAGAAGTTGATAGGCAACATCATTCCGTACATATACGGCTAGACCATGGTGAGAAAAGAATAAAGGCACTAAGCTATAACCGTAAAGGTTAAACTCCGAGTGGTCAGTGGTTTCACCAACCTGAGTTTCGCTTAGTACCAAAATAGCTGGCCTGTTCAAAACAGTATGAACGTACGCAGCATGGACATTTTTCCTAAGCCCACGAATGTTGCTATAATGAACACTAAACTTACCAGCCATCACAATACACAAAAACACAAAAAAAAAACCAAAACAAGACAGTTAACTATGAAGCAAATTCATTTTGGACACTAAAACTTCTCAGTTGTAATTTACCATTAGTGTTATGCCTTAATGGCAAATTAAAACTGATCTGCTCCTGAACCCCACTGCAGTACTTGCAGTGGCTATGCGAAACAGTTGTGGGCGAAGGTGGAACAGAGAGGGAGGGGAGCACAAGGAAGACTCGTTGTGTTGTTTTTTATTTTTTTTTCTTTATATTATTTAGATGAATGTACACTGCACTGCACTGAAAAAAACTTGGCTATTTTATTTTGCTATATTTTTTTTTATTGCACACGCCGCGCGTAGGTTTCTTTATTTTGTTTTTAGTTTTATGTGTTTAAAAAGGGAGGTGGATATTTATGTATTGATTTTTTATTCTGTTTTATTATAACAACACAGCAGAGACAAAATGTACTACGCTCCCACGCGTGCGCTCACGGTGGGATGTAGATCGGACTCAAATACTTCAAATATAGTTTGGATTGAATCAGTACAGAAAAAGTTTATACTGTTTGCACTTCGAAATCTACTCAGGAACAGAGATGTACACTTACCTCCTTATACACATCGCTTAAAACTAATTAATCTTGAAACATTAAGTAAAAGAATGCAATCAATCATTTCAGTTTATGAAATTAAGACTTATTTTTGAGTACTTTGACTTCATCTGAGTACTTCGACTTAAAAAAAAAAGTCTCAGTTAATTTTGTCTTTACTAAATAATCGTTAAGAGCAGTAAAATAAAAGACTTAAAGTAAAAAGAATGAAGTACTTTTAACTGCTTGAATTCTTTGGAGTCTTTTAAAAGTCTTTTACATTCTTTTGACTGCATGAAGATTGCCTGAAGTCTTTTGACTGCTTGTAGTCTTTTTACTGCTTGAAGTCAATTTACTATTATTATTCTTATTAAATTCAAGTTTAGTATAGTAAATTGACTTCAAGCTGTAAAGAGACTTCAAGCAGTAAAACTTTAAATTTTAAACTTTTAAACTTAAGATTTAACAGAACTGTATTTGGAGTAACCGAACGGAATTCTTTTAAAGATAATAATAATAATAATAAAAATAGTAAAATTTTTTACTTAAAAATAAAACAAAATTCACCGGCGACGAGCGAGGTTGAAGTTTTACACAACGTTTCCATAGACATTATTATTAATATCAATTTTACAATTTTCAAAATGTATTATTGTGTTTCTATATACATAGTATTACTTCATACGTATTACAAATATGAATTAATTTTGTTCTGGGAACATTTTTTTCTTATAACAATGTTGTTTGTAAACTGTTTTATTTCAAAAGATTCGTTTACTATACAATTACATATTGGTTTTTCTTTTAAAATGTTTTTAATACATTCATCGATTATTTACTTCAAATGTTTTTTCATTATAATTTTTTCTACAGTGTATTCGTAACATGTTTTGTTACTTAGTATTAATTCTCTATAATTGATATCTAATTCTAGTTTTGATTTATTTGGTATTGGTTCTATTACAATTTTATGATACGTTTGGTTACAATAATTTGGTATCACAATTACAAAAATTGTATGGCTATCATGCACTATGGCTGAACTTTTTACAAACATCAGATCTCTTAAAGTTATATTATACGTTTTTATCTCTTAAACAGTCAAAATCCTAATACTTTTAATATACAGAGCATTAAATTATCCTTTACTTTACGGACCTGGTCCCTTAATAGTGTTATGTCGAATTGGATTTAAGAAATGTGTTGCATGTGGTCCATGGTAACGTTATTTGATTTTATGGCATAAAGATTTGATAACTGGATTTGAATTTGTTCTTGTTGTTTATAGATGTGTTCAGTTACTTTTTGGATCGCTAAGTTAAATTGGTCGTTGATTCGAACTTGGTCATTGATATGACTTATAATGTTTTTATTATTTGTTTCACTAATTTCTGCTTAATTTCTAACTCATCATCAGAATACATCGTTCCCGCTACGAACTTTAAACCTTTCCCTATAATCTTGAATAATCCGCGCTTTTTTCTTACTTGTGGTAAAAAACTAATTATTTCATTCTCTAATGAATGAAAGTTATGTAGCATACTTGGATAATGATTACAAAAGCTAAGGTTTCCTATGTTATTTCTAATTATATCTAACTTTTCTCTCCACGAATTAGTTTTTAAGATTTTTTATAATTGTTAATAATTTGAAGCTCACCATTTTTTATCATCGTAAATCCCTGTCCTTCGTTTATGTATCGTACGTCCAGTTTCTGTCCTTGTGTTAGATATGTTGTAGTCAGTATTGTCGTCATTGTTATTAGTGTTTTAAATTGTCGAGTAATTTTCCTGAAAGTGTCGAAAGTGTAGGCTAGCTAACTGCCTGAACACAACAGCGACGGTACTGGAACTGGAGCTGCAACCGGAATAACTGTCAAAATATTGAATACACGCAAATCCAATGTAACGAACACAACGCGACGCAACCATACTCGGTGCTGCATACGGTGCTGCACAAGTTCAACAACTTTTAACTTTCGACGTACAGCGCTTTTGACGTTTCAAAAAAAAAAAACAATTTACCTTGCCGCAACCGCGTGTTTTGTGAAGAAATATTTTATTTAATGTACAAAAGAGCAAAGAAGTTAATTTAAGTGAATTTAATTGTGTTTCTTTTGATAATTTTGCAATCAAATTTTAATCAGCTGATACAAATCATATAAAATGTAAGAAAGCTGTGCAGCCCCATTGTGGTCACGCAAAAAACGAGACATACGACATATTTTGATATATGTTCCAGCTCCAGCTCCAGTTACAGTTGAAGTCTATTGTGTTCAGGCAGTAAGGTTGTAAATTTAATATTTCTTAATATCTTAAATGTTTTAAATCTTGCTTTAAATTTGTTAATGTTCCTTTCTTTATTATAAAATTTATAATTGTCTTTGTTATTTTTTTTGATCCTGTCTTCCTTTGTTTCTTTTATCTATTATTTTCTTTTTACTATCGAAGTGCTTCATCAGTAGTTATAGTACTATGATTTTTTAATATTCTAAAATGTCCCATTAATGTGGAGTGAAAACGGTCTACTGGAGAATTTGAATTCGAATTACTAACTGTTGTAAAATGTAAATTTATGTTTTCCTTTCTTTAATGTCGAATTCCTTTGAAATAAAAAGTTGACTTTTTTCTGACTAAAGTTACTTTTTTTCCGAAAATCATGATCCATGGACAAAATAAAGTTGTTTTTTTCCCCTCAGATCAACTTTTCTTGAATCTCGATTTGATAGCAAGATTCACACATATTTGCACACATACTTAACAGATTTGATTTCTTCTGTCAGACGAGCCGTTTAATTGTGTAGTTTGGTTTATTTTAATATAGATTTCTCAAATAAAATAATTTTAAAATAATCTATTGGACGTGAACCTTGTTGTTAATAGTACAATATGTTAATAAAATGAACTTAAGTTAATTGTTTAGATCGCGTCTATAAAATATACACCACACAATTACAGAAAAAAAGGACCTTTGTTGTTTCAACATCCATGTGAAGAAAAAAAGTCAACTTTTCCGATCAAATCTAAAAAAATCTAAGGAATTCGACATAAAATTCTTGAAAATCAATAGATGTTGCCGCTTTTTCCTGATATATTACAAGAAGCGTATAGTCCAGTAAAATAATACATCACAGTATGCGTCAGAGCCGGCAGTTCTTATTTTATTTATTTATATATTTTAAATTAAATTTAAATTTTATCAAATTTTTGATGAGCGGATAATATGTTGAATGGATCGTATTTCGGATGGATTCAAAATCTCGGCAAGTTTTTTTGAAATTTCGTCGGATGATCCATCAATTTGTTGGGATAAGGGGCATTGGACAAGGATATGCCAAACGGAGAGTGATGTATCACAATGCAAACACTTTTCGGGATCTTCACGAGCATAGTAGTGCTGAGTGTTGAAAAGCGCTTTACCAACTCTAATTCTGAGGAGCTTAATGCTGTCTTCTCTGTTAAAAGACGGATTGTACGGAATTCGCGTGTAATCACTTTGGTGTTTCCGTAGAAAATTTTCCGAGTTAGTCCAATTTTCGATGAGCTGTTTTTTGTGGTCTTGGAGGAATGTATTGCGCAGGAGCTGGAAAAAATTGGGATATTCCACAATCAGTGGGTATTTAAAAGCCATTTTTGCGGCAAGATCGGCAGCTTCGTTCCCTTTGATTCCTGAGTGTCCAGGTATCCATGCAAGCATTATATTTTTATTGGAATACAAGCATTTTCTGATCATCTCCAGTGATGGGCATTTATTTGTTTCATTTTTTAGGCCCTTAAGGATACCGAGATTATCTGTAATGATCAGCGAGCGGTTAGAATATTTTTGGGCGACAGATATACCTCTATAAATTGCTGCCAGTTCTGCAATGTAGCTGCCTGTGGATTCTGGTAACATTGCTTGGCTTATAATAGACGTTAATCCATTTTGTTGCAATTGGATAACTGCATATGAACACCAATTATGCTCTTTATGTGAACCGTCGGTGTAAAAGATTCTATCAGCGTTGAAGGAGGAGATCATCTCTTCGTGAAGGATTCTAAATATTTCGGAGTTGGTATTTCTCTTTTTAAATTTTGAGAGTTCTGTGTTTATGGGAGGAAGATTTCTTTTCCAGGAAGGGATAGTATCTTTAGGTGTATCAATTTTGTTTGATGCCAGTGAGCTTAAATTGGGAACTAGAGTTATCATTTTTGAAAGTGCGGAGATGGAGTTTTTCTTTTTCCTTTTATATGTGTTAATGTCATCTTCTGCTGCCTCAAAGAGAGGGTGTGATGAATCCGTGAGAGCTTTGCAAATTAGGTTGATTGCCCTCTTTTTCCCAAAATTTTCCAAGGATTAATAGCCTGCTTCCAATCTCAGGGCTTCTATGTTTGTGGCTCTTAAAGCACCTGACGCAGTTCGAAAGCAGTCATTTATGGCTGAGTTAAGATTACTTAGAGATTTGATATTAGTCCACATAAAAATAGTTATACTATGTTGAAGAGTTCCGTTGACTAAGGTTTTTGCAATTTGAAGCGCAGTTTCGAGATGTGGGCCTTTTCGCTTAGAACATATCATTTTTAAGGCATTGTTGCGTCGTTTCAACTGGTTAACTATTCTCTTTATGTGTGTATCCCATTTCAGATTAGCACAAAATGTAACTCCAAGTATTTTTATTTCTCTTTTAAGGGGGACGTTATTTCCTCTTAAGACAAGAGGATTTGGAGTGCATTTTCTTTTTCTGCAAAGATGCAATATCTCTATTTTTGATGGAGGGATAACAGCACCAGTTCCTTGAGCCCAATTAAACATAGTTGAGTCTACTCTTTCTAATATATCTTTTACTCGGATTGGGTCCCCAGAGGCTACAACATAGATATTGTCTGCGTATGCTCCAATAAAATCGAGTTCAAGTTCAGGCTGGGAGAGTGACACAATAAGCGAATCAATATATGCGTTATATAGAATTACTGAAAGAGGAGAACCCTGCGGTGTACCATTGTCCATTTTCATTATTGAGGAGTTGTAGCCGTCAATGTTAACTCGAAAAGTTCTACTACTCATAAATGACATGATTACTTTAAGTATTTTGGTTGGAACACCCCATTGATTAAGTTGTCTGATAACTGGGACCATCATAACTCTATCAAATGCTTTTTCCAAGTCCGATGACATGATAGCGCTATGTTTGGTCTTAGATAAATTTTCAGCAAGTGTATGCTCTAAAAGGTGAAGGAGTATTGACACTCCTCTTTTAGGTCTAAAACCATGTTGTCCTGAATTTGCCTTCGTTTCCATCAGCCAACCAATACGTCTAGCAATGATTTTTTCAAAAATTTTGGAGAGGATTGCAAGGAGGGAAATTGGACGGTATTCATTATAGTTATGATGATTCTGTGATGTTTTTGGGATCGGCTTGAGCATTGCCTTTTTCCAGTCATGTGGAAAAATGCCTGTCGATATTATGTTACTGTATAAACAACAAATTCTGTCCTTAAGGCTGTTATCACAAAGCTTGACCATATTGTAGGTGACCTTGTCCTCTCCTGGGCTAGTACCTTTGGCCATCTTAAGAGTCATTTCCAGTTCAGTTAGAGTGACATTTTCCGCTAGAAGGTCACAAGATCCTTGATATATGGAAGAAGAAAGATTTTGAAGACTGAAATCAGATTTCTCTTCAACGATGCTAGCTTGGTACGTACTATCTACACTATACGTTTGCCATTTCTCTGCAAAAGTATTTGCTATAATTTTTGGGTCTATTTGAATGTTGTCTTCTAAGTTCATATACGGGAAATGTCTCTCTGGGAGTGGGTTGCGTACAGATCTTATCCTTCTCCACAAGGTTCTCATATCAAGAGCTGGATTCATTGTGTTGATGAAGTTATCCCATGAGGCCCGTTTAGAAATTATTGATTGTTGCTTTAGTTTGGCACATGTTTTTCTATATTGTACACAATTCTCTGTATTAGGGTATCTGCGGGCCTTCTTCCAGGCTTTGTTTTTTGCTCTAACTAGAATCCCAATGTCTTTTGTGAACCATAGAGGGTTTTGCTTGGAAAGGACTTTTTTTGTTGTTGGGATTGCTTTTGCTGCGGCAGTTCTTATGATTTTTTTGATTTTTGCCGCTTCTTGGTTGGTGTTTTCAGATCTTGATGTCTTTGAGCTTATGTTTTTTGTTGATGATTTAAACAGTTCCCAATTTGCGAGGTTTTCCTTAAATCGGGGAATAAATTTGCGACCTTGGCTCTGTGACATTGTTCGTACGATGATCGGCATATGGTCCCTGCTTTCGTTTGAAAGTACCTTCCAAGAAAGAAAAGGAGCGAGATCTGGTGAGGCAAAAGTGACATCGATTGCAGAGAAGGTGTTTCGAGTGCTGAAAAAAGTCGGAGAACCGTCATTCAATACTATGAGTCCACGATCATTGGCAAATGTTTCGAAAATTACACCAGCAGTGTTAGTTGTGTTTTAACCCCATAGTGTACTATGAGCATTCACATCACCCATTATAATATGATGGCAACTGTCGTCAACCAAAGGAATACTATCTAACAATTCGGAATCAATTCTAACGTCATGTTCCCTATACACATTTGTAATTTTAGTAGGTATTTGACCTGGTATTTCAACAGTTTGATGTAGTAAATTTGATCCCGAGGTGGTATGGGAACTAATTGGTATATGATTTTTTACAAGAATGCCTATTCCTGCTTTTGAATTTTCATAAGCTTTGTTGAAGTGAAAAGATTTATAATTTTTGGTGTTAAAAAATTTTGTGTTTTTTTCAATTATATGCGTTTCTTGTAGAGTAATTATATCTGGCTTATGTTTACATATTAAACGTTCGAGGGCATGCTTGTTATTGCAAAAGCCTTGAATGTTCCATTGGAGGATTATTAAATCCATAGCCAACAGAGCCATTATTGTTGTTCGGAGGTTTTTCTTACGGGTGGTATGGGGGGAGTATTTTTATTGAGTTTGTTGTTATTTATTTTGTATGGTAGATTTGAATTTTTATTGGGATCGGTTGATGACGACTGAGATAGGTTCTCAGTACAGTTTTCCATCTCAATATCTTCTGTTGAAGATTCATCAGAAAGATCTTCAGTAATTTTTTTAGTGTAATCAGTTTTGTTGTTGATAAATTCGATGTTCGAGTTTGATGATGGTTGAGTTGTATAAATAGTTTGGTTTTCATTCGTAATGTGTTTTTTTGTATTTGAATCATTTAGTTCTGCTTGAGTATTTGTTTGAGTTAATCGTAAAGGTATATTCTGCTTGGAGCTCGGTGCATTTGTGCTGGCTGTTGATGTTGAGGGGGCGTCGGTGGTCGTCGTGGTTGCTGAATGTGTGGTAGTGTTGGTGGTTGATGAAAGAGGAATGGTTGTGGTGGCGAATGAGAAATCGTGTTCGTATAAGTGGCTGCTGAAGAGACGATGGTGGTGGTGGCTGAATGTGCGGTGTTTTTTGGTGTTGTAAGAGAGTTATTCTCTGTCCCGTTTTGCTGAATTCGCAGTCTTGAACTCTCCAGACGAGATTTAATGATCTCTGCCATTGACGGTTTACTATCAATGCGCTTTTTCGGAGCTTCGAGTTGGTGAAGAGAAGGATTGTCATTGTATATTGCCCAAGCTTCGCGAACATTACAACGACGATCAGCTTTAATTTTGTTGATTGATTTGTAACGGAGAAAGGCAGGGCAAGAGGGGTCGTATGAAGTATGGTTCTCTTCTTTACAATTAATACAATACACTCGCGTGCATTCGTCATGAGGTGGGGGGATACAGCATTCTTTGCAAAGAGAAACATTGGTACATCTGTTCTTTGTGTGTCCAAGTTTTTGACAGGTCACACAGCGCATAGGATTCTGTATGTACTCTTGAACTTTGCAATTTACCCAGCCGATTTTCACTTCAGTGGGTCTGCGAATCATATCGAAAGTTAGTATTGCGGCACCTGTTGGCACTTCAACACCAATCTCTTTTCTTGTTATTTTCCTTACATTGATAACCTTGAATCGTTTGAGTTCTGTAACCAACTCTTCTTCCGTTATGTCAATTAAATGTTTTGAGAAAATTCTACCTTGAATAGAATTAAGGCTTGAGTGATTAGTCACTTTAATCGGGATTGAATCAATTCTACTTGATGCGAGGAATTTTTCTGCTGTTTGGACATTCATAACCTTAAGGAGAAGATCGCCAGATCTCATCGCCTTTACTTCTAGAATATTTTTAGATATATGTTCAAGGCCACGATTTATTTGGATTGGATTGTATGAAGAAAGAGGACGAAGACTTTCCCCAGACTTTTCCATTCCTGTTATAACTATAAACCGAGGGATGTTACTATCATTATGAATCATGGGCAGATCTGGGTATTCCACGTCATCGTGTTTAGTGCGCTTATTTTTTCGTTTGGTGCCGCCGTTATTACTCTGGTTAAGGTCGACCTCAGGAGGAAGGCCCTTAAACCAGTTTTGCCGGGGGGCTGTCCCCCCGTCCATGACTAGCGAGTACAGTTGTCTTTTTCTTAATTATCAAAAGGGGATTCTGAAGACTTACCCTGATGAGCAAGAAAAAGGAGAGACAAAAAAAAATACTCAAATTAAAGAAAAACCACTTTCTAAGTAACAAGAACTTGTTAAACAACACGTGTAATCACGGCGTTTGCCAGTGTAGCACTGTGGTAGTTCTTATTTTTTGCAGACTTGTTTATGATGTTGGCATTATGAATAATCCAAGTTTGTGACCTCGAGCGCCGAACGCAACTTTGTCAAAAACCGAAGAAACCGCGAAAAACCCGCGTTATATTATTATAACCCTAAAGGAATAGTTTTTTTAAAAAATAATCTCTGTAGACCCAATAGTTTCCGAGATTAATGGCCAGTTTCTTCAATCACTTTTGAATATTTAGTTGTTAAATCTTAAAATGGTATTTTTCATTTGCACAAACCACTTTAAGTTTTAAAAGGGCCAGTAAACTAAAGTCCTCCCTTTTAGTTCCAAATAAATTATAAAGGCGTCTTAAAAATGCAATTTTTTTATTTATATGCTCTTCTCTCGCTTGCTCTAATGAAAGAGACCCATATGTGGTGAATAAAAATCCAAGGTTGGCATCAAGTTTTCTCATTTTTAAAAATTCTCCTCCTAATGTTGGTGCACATCATTTTAAATTAAAATGTCAATAAATTGTATTACTCCGTTAACTAAAATGCTTTTAGTTGTATTTTGGTGAATCTGGGCATAAGCCTTTCAAAGTTTATAATTTTTTTCGAACTTCGCAATTTTTTGCAATATTTTACACGTCACTTGAATAACTCCAGCTGGATGAAGATCCATTTACCTACGACGAAGTATGCTAGTATTGCTCGTGTGAAAAAGTGTATGTTGCTATCTGTCACGTTACTGCAAATTGAATTATTTCGTCGTGTCGTCCCACAACAACCGCTTACCCGTTTACGCCACTACAAATTGAATTCGTTCGTCGTGTCGCGCTGTTAGGAATCAAGATTTTCAAGCAGAAACTAACCCCATGTCACCATGATCCTTAACATAACACAATAAAATAAACTGAAAAAAAAATCAAAAGAAAAATTTGTTTTGCATAAAAATAAAAAAACATCTCTTTCTTTACCTACCTACAATCTACAAACAAGCTAAAACAGAAATTTTAATACGAAGATACAACAATACGAGAATACGAGATACCTAACTAGTTACCTACCTACCATACAAATAGATGTTCGATGAATAATGTAACAAAACAAAATGTGCATAACTGCATAAGCAACTCGGTTAAAAAGAATAAGAACCAAAGATTAAGAATATAAAGATGGGAAACTTTCGTACGTTTTACCCTCCAACACCCATTTGTTTACATTGTTGTATTTGTAATTTCGATTCGTATCCGTGTAAAATTGAGAGGGGAACCGAGGTGAATTTATTTGTTTTGATAGTTCTCCTTTTTTTGTTTGTCTAGTTTGCACAATTAATTAACATTTTTATGTATTTCTATAAGAACTTTCATTCTTTTAAAATATTTATGCTGACGATGGCTGACTAACTATAAGTGATAAATTTACTGGCAGTGATTCCGGTCAGGTGATGGTAGTAGCGATAGTGATGACGATCATGAAAATACAGACGGTCCAAAGAAGACTAGAAAACGAGGAATGGAAGATGATAGTAGTGATGGTATGATTACTAGAAAATTTTACTTTTATTACAATTTAATGTTTCAATTATATTTTTCAGAGGAAGAAACTACAGCTGCACCAAGTCGAAAACGTAAAGCGGCTGACTCCTTAAGTATGAAGTCAGGACGAACAAGAACTTCGCGTTATACAGCTGGTGGTAAAGGTATTCATAGACTTGTAGCTGCATCAGTTAAATTTAGACATAAATGCTATTCAGTCCAGACTACAGCTTCAATGTACTCAACAAAGAAAGCCCAAGGTGATATGAAGAAAAAGGGAAAGACAAAGCCTTTCATAGACAACGAAGGCTATTATTGGATGAAAGCTACTGATGGACATTATTTTCGAGTGCAATTTTCAAAGATCAATCAAGTCGGATTAAATTTGCTGCCATTTGAAATATCTGGCAATGAAGTGAGGCCAAATGCATTTTTCGGTTGGAAGGCAAGGGAATTCTCTGGGGACTTCTTGCATCCAATGTCAACTGTTTTATTTATTGGTAAAAATATTCAATGTCCAAATAATGTGAGAGAATATTTAGAATTTAAAAATATTAAATAAATCACAAATTGGTTGTATTTTAAATAAATGATTTTATTTAACACAAACGTACATTTTCAAAAACACAATTCGTAGTGTGATATATTTTTTGAAAATTCATTTTTAGGTGTAAAAAAATGGTATATAATGATAATTTTTTTATTTATAATGTTGGTTAGACATTTTCAAAATAGTAAACAAAAATACATAAATATGTATCTTCATAATGTCACAATTTAAGTTAAAAAAGAAACTCTAATTACCTATGTGCAATAATTATTAAACCGTTTGTAAAATTTGTTGCATGACAAAATAAAATAAGCAACTAATTGGTTCATACATGTCATTATTTGTTTGGTTTTTTTAGTTTAATAAGAATAAAACAACAATTCACAAGAATAAAACAACAATTCGGCTTAAGTAAACAAAGAACTGCCTGTACCCGATTATGTCGACTGAACTCGATTGTACCAAGTTACATGCTAGGCCCCCAGGGGGCTTTTAAACTAATTTTTTTATGAAATTTGATATTTAGATTGTCCTGCAATGCCTGATAAATATTGAATAATATTATATTTCGAAAAAAAAAAAAATTATATATTGGTCCAATTTAGCAAAAAAAGTAACCTGCCTGACCAACTTATGCCCCCAACAGTTAAGATTGGGTAATCCTACCGGGAATTAAAGTAGGGCTATTGTGTTGGTCTTCATTACAACATTTTTTTTTGAATTGAGGTGAGAGAGAATTTTGTTAATGATTTAAAAAATTATTTTGTTTTTTGTTCAATGAAATTACCTATTTAAAAATAAATAATTCAATCTTAATTTCGGTCATTTGGCCTTTCGGTCTTTTGGATTTCGATATTATGTCCGTCTCCCGAAGGAATAAGTTAATATGGTCGAAGAGAGGTTTTTTTCAGCAAATGGCCCTTAAAGACTTCAATAATCAAGCTTGATAGTTAAGTTTTCATCACTTTTATTTGTACTTCAAAACATAATTATGTACATAACAATATAGTCCAGTCGCTTTATCTAATAAAATAATTATTGTACACTTTTCCTTCACTTTTACTTAGAGGGTGTCATTAGCAGACTTTGTTTTTTTTTTTTTTTTAATCGATCTTGTGCTGGAGCCGAAAGAATTTTATTTCCTACAAATGTTTACTTGACTAAATTTGTGTCAGACTAATAGTTTTCAAAATTGTTAGACTTAAGGAGGTTTTCAAAATATAGGCTGGAGCACAAACTCGTTTTTCCTGAAAAACGACAAACAGTCTCCTAATGACCCCCTCCAACGAATACTGAAAGAAAAGTGTACAATTAATTTGTTTTTATTTAATTCTAACAAACAAAAATATTATATGAACCTAAATTAATCAAATTCTTGGGTAGATGTAACGAGATTGTGCATATTAAACGAACCATATGGATCTTCATCAGACAGAAATCCTTCTGATCCGTGTATCAAAGACAAACGTATTTTTCTTTTCGATGGCATTTCTTTTGTTTTGCTATTGGATTCCACCGGGTTTGGACTCATTTCATTTGGACCAGAATCTTCATTTGAGCAAATAGACGGGAGGTCGCCACTTGGTACTGAACTCTTAGAAGCATCTAGGAAGCCAATAAACTCTGAATCGAATGTATACTCGATTTTTTTTTTTGGCTGCGAAGGAATAACAGTTTCTAGTGTTTCTGCAGTTGAGTTAGACTGAAGTTTTTTGATTTTCCAATCGGCGCTACAGGATGCAAAAATATTCGAATTGAATTTGTTGAAATCAATTCGATAAACAGAAAGGTAATGTGCGTTATAGGTTATTAAATATTTCGAACTGTAAGCTGTGCTGCATTTATAGATAAGTCCTTCTTCGGTGCCGATAAGAAATATTTCTGGCTGCGTTGGATGAAAAGTCATGCATGTGGCACATCCTTTAAGTCGCATTTGTGTGCCGTCAGGACCTTCTATGGTGCCGTTTTCTAGAAACAGCGTTATAATGACTGTGATGGAGAATTTATGTTGCATAAGCACCCAATTAAATACTCGACCATCTGAGAAAGCTGTGTAGAAATTTATTTCTCCATCTGCAAGGTCTGCTCCCCATTTCACCTTAAGGATTTATACATATATTGAATTTTGTTATGGGTTAAAAATGTGAGTTTCAATCTTACTTCAGCGACACTTTCTTTTCCGTTCACACCTTGTGACATATAAATGGGCTGGTTGCTTCATAAATTCATCTAAACCATTTAACATGTAATGTAGGTATTTATATAATGAATAAGAAATTTAGAAAACAAAAATGTTTTCATACGTGATCCAAAGCAGACTGCAAATAAGTCATAATAGTTTGGGTTGAACATAACATCGGTGACATTCATTTTTTTAGTTTTTTCGTAGCTAAATTTCCACAATGGTAACAGTGAGGCTTCGCCTTCCCTAAACTCATCAGAAGGATCTTCCCAATATCGATAATGACTTGCGATGTCATCATAAATGTTTTGATTGATCATTCGCTCAAGAATTTGCCAACATTTAAGATATTTCTTATTTAATTCAACTGCAGCTTCTTTTTGTTCATCTCTCTTTTTTGCATCTTTTTTCATGACTGCATGTTGCTAAAAAAGAAATTTGATAAGAGCTGGAAATATGGAACTAAAATGTGTTTTACCTTTTTCTCCTTTTCTATTCCTTCTGTTGTTGGGCAAAATCTTCAGTGTAACTATCATAAATAACCCATTGAATTTAAGGTTTTGAAAAAATTTTCTCAATAGAATCAGATTTTTTTTTCATCCAATTCGGAAACTCACCTCGGAAAAATTAACAGTTATGTGCGTTATAGGTTCTCCTGGTATCTTTGAAATCAGAGTACTCATAAAGTTCAGGTTTACTTAGCTGCTCTAAACTGTTCTAAACTGCTCTCAGTAGAAAAGAGCAAAATTTAAGAAGCAAGATTTAGGGAGACAATTTCATCTGTAGACGTATTTAGATTTGCTTGATTTGTTTTTCAATCAGTTTTTTTTTTTTAAAGTAGAACATGTTAGGGTAGAGTTAAATTTTCTGAACGAGCTTTTTATGAAGTGCAGGTAATATAAAACTAAAAAAAAAACTTTAAAGACCAGTTGTAAAATAGTGGGTCAAGTTTTTAACCCATCAATTTTGCCAGATTATCTATGGAAATCAGTGGTTTAAAAATTTGAACAACCTTGAACCACGATTGTACAACTGGCCCTTAAAAAAATAAAAAAATATAAAATTAAAATTTCTTTTAAAAAAGTTTTGCATATACAACGAGCTTGCAAAACAAAACGTATTTTTTTTACTGGCATATCACATTTTTTGACATTTCTGCTCTAACTTCTTCTGACATTTCACAGCTTCAACTTGTACCCCTCCGTCTCCTCCCGTCGAAAAAAATTTTACTGGCGGATTTATTTCAAGTGGAAAGTTTCATTCGTTTTTACGTGCATTATTAAATGTTTATAATTTATTTTCTTCATAAAAAATAAAATTTAACAAAATATATTTCGTACATATATTTTTCTTTATATCTTTGTAAGTATACTTCTAAATAAGAGAAAACATAACCTCTCTTATGACCTGTCAAAAAATTAAATCATTTGAATCACCTCATATCAACTAAAAACACTCTTAAAATAATAAATTTAAGGAAACAAACTGTAGTTTATACAATAACCGGATTCTCTGTATCATATTGAATTGAGTTTTCTTCAAAACCAGCTAGTTTGATAAATCATAAAAAATATATAAAAACGTTTATATCGTAAAAAGTTTTCTATTCATTTGAGAGAAACATTTTTCACTTTTTTAAGGTCGAGCCATAGAATAATAAATAAATAGAACATAATCTCAGATTTAACTCTGTAGGAGTGCCAGTGGATTGTAAATGGGACTGTCAAATTGAGCTAGACCATATATTCTTACAATTTTTCATTTAGCTGTTCACACGTATTCACGTATAGAAAAGCGCGTGTAAAAAGTTTTTTCAATGGGAGGAGACGGAGGAGTACAAGCTGATGACATGTGGGTCGAGCGCAACTCGAAAATGATGCCAGACAGACCATATTCATGAGGTTCATGAGCTGTGGTGGATTTCGTTCATAATTCTCACATATAATGCCGCGTTCGTGGATCTAACAAAATTGAAAGTATTTTTTGTGAATATTTTTGTTATTTTAAATATTTTATGCTCACGCTCTGATGTATGGTCAGTCAAATTATTTTTTATGAAGAAATTTATTTCAATAAAAAAATTAATTATATTTTGGCTTTAACCACTTATACGATATTCCGATTTTTCATAAATTTTTAATTGATGGATTCCATTCATGATTAAAACATAAATGTTTGTCAAATATTTATGTCTTACGCAACAATACGCAATAAGTGAAATATTGACCGAAATTATAGACACTGTTTAAGCTGTTTTCATAAAAACTCGAGTTTATCCTATTTAAATTGCTTAAACCCAGGCTAAGAAAAACTGTAGTTTAAAAAAAACTATGAATATGCGCCATTAAAATTACACAAGTCTATATAAACTTGCAAAAAAAACGGCTATTTTACATGTTTTGTATCAAAATCACTGACAAACAAACAGTTACAAACCAATAATAAGTTTCTAACAAGAATAATTTTGAACCCGTTAAGAAAGAGAGGTTTGAGTCGACCAGTAAAGTAAAAAATTTTAATCATGAAGAATAAGGATTTAAATTTGTATGGTAAATCTAATGAATTAGAAGAAGATTATGGATAAATCTGCTCAAATCAAGATTAAGTGCTTGATGGAAACATAGTATAAAAAGAATTTGTTAAACATCTATGAATATGCATTATTAAAGTATCTGCAATAAATTGCTCAATATACTGCGTCGTGTAGAGCAATATCTTCAATATTTAGGTATTTGTATATTATGTTTCATACCAAAACCACTGACAAGCAATAACAAATAATAATATATTGCACACAGGCTAGACCTTGATTTTATAACAAATCTTAAATATATGAATGAGTGAGCCCGTGAATTTCGACACGTATTCACAAAATTTTTCAAGAATGCGGAAAGACAGGTTCGAGTCGACCTGTGACTCCCAGTGAAAGCACAGTTTAAAAGTTTCAATCCAGAACGCACCCCACGAAATTCATCATTTTTTGAAAATAACTGCCGATTTTTAAAAATAACAGACAAATTAATTCCCCACAGGGGAAATCTGTGGTAGACTGATTAAGTTGCATTGGTGTGAGTTTTTAACGCACATTTTTGCAACTTAATCAGTCAAATGACAGTTCGAGTTCGTAGGCAAATGCCGTTATCAGCCATTCTTTCCCATCTTTATATTTTTAATCTTTGATAAGAACAGTCAAAAACAACGTTATAACTCGAATTCATTAAACAGACGATGAAGGATAGGAGACGGTGACAACGAAACCACCATAAAAATCGAGTTAGTTGTGCGATGAATTCAAATAATACAACAAAACAAAATGCGCAAAAGCAACTCGGTTAGAAAGTAAAAGAACAGAATCGGTAAACAAAAAAATTATAACTCGAGTTGAATACACAGATAATGACGGTGACGGAAGTGTTCATACAAGAAGTAGTGTATGTTTCGATTCGTTCTGTTCTATGGGTTTCACCAACTCGCTTTGATTTCATAACTCGGTTTGACTCGAATTAGGTGTAATTCGAGTTAACTCGGGTTATTAACTCGAGTTGATACATCACTACTCTTAAAATAAAAGAGCGTATATCTGAGAGCACAGATTTGGTAGCCCTTGATGCCAGATATCCAAACAAAGCCCTACCAGGCGCTACCAACAGGAAAGTCCAGTGGAAATTTTCAGCATTCGACAGTTGATGAGGCCATGGAAAAGATTCATTTTTGGGAGAGAACGGTGAGGAGTGTCAGTTCTCTCTAAATGAACTAATGGATCAGAAGAAGGAGAACGACCCCAACTACGAACACTAAGAAACAACTTGTTTGCAAAGCATGGCGAGGACATTTTAATCGTTGAGAGACCCTTCAAACAGACGACTGCTTGTTTTAATAATTGTGGTCACAAAATTCTTACAAGTACATGGTATGACAGTAGAAGTTCAGATCCTCAAGCTGCTGAAGTCATACAGGAGGATATTCGGTCGCAATTCACACCATCCGACGACTTCTTCCAGAATGTTAATTCAGTTATCCCCGATTCTTTGAAACTGTTGCTCGAAACTGCTTGGATTTCTATAGAAAGAAGTGCGTTGCTCTGGCACGTTCGATAATATCGGCAGTCAGGCCTCGCTCGAGTTATAGTTCCGATCCGTAGTCTTTGAAAATAAAAACGATTTCAAATTCGGGCAGAGCTTCGCCGTAAGACACTTTATTTAACACAATGAACAATTCTGAATAATTTACACGGGGTTTTATAATTGTGTTTCTGTTACTTCAGCATAAAAAGATAAAGACATTGTACTTAGCTAGTTATCTATGGAAAAATAATGAAAGGTGATATGAATAAAATGCAATCTGAAAAATTATTATTTGAAGGAAGGAAATGTAACATGAGTTTGATTAAATGCTGAAGTTTACATTTTGTATTGCATTCGCATTCTTGTTAACTTATGAGAAATGAAATCTACTTAGTATTTGAAAGAACAAAATGATTCACATTTGAAAAAAAATTAAATATTGAATTATGATTACATATGTATGTATGTTATGTATACACGTATGTTATGGTGGCGGCATAACGCTCGTTCATCTCTTGTTTACTGCATGGGATTGGTGTATTCTTGTATCACAAGTTCGGGTCAAAACATATAGTTGAGTTATTGTCAACGCTTGGATTCTCAGCTAGTTACAATGATGCTATGCTTTTGCGCCCATACAAACTCATATTCAAGGACCCTTCAATGGCGTTTATACAATTTTCTTTTGATAACGCCGACTTTTATGTAAATAGTTTACATGGGACGGGTAGGTAGGAATAGCAGCTATTCTACTAGAATAAAAACCCAATTAGCGCTTGGTGCGCCGTTTTGATACCATAAACTCATGAGACCTATCATTATGTGGAGGTTGGGATATCATTTTGGTGACTATGGTGTATTAAGGTGTGGAATTGTGTTCGGAGGTGATCCCTTTATTACCATTTACCATAGGAAAATAAGAGATCCTCGGGTACCTCAGCCAAGGGAACTGGCCCATACCCCCCACCAGGCTTTATGCCAGGCTGTTAGCTCCGATATGTCTGTCTTCGCCAAAAATCGAAACAGTCAGAGTACTGGGTGGCTTAGGGTAGAACCAGTTTTCTCGTGAGATCGATTCGGTTTAGGGAAAGACATGATGTCCACCGTAGACACAACCCGCCTACACGGCTAAAGACGGTGTTCCTGCGGGAATCATGTAGCTCTCTTGGTCCGTTTTTTTGGCCCATGGAAAAGGTGGTACGGTGCTTAATGTTATAAGGTTTGAAATTGTTTTGATTGGGAGTAAATCCCTTAGTTACCAACTTCCATATAAGAAGGCAAGGAGATCCTCGGATACCTCACCCAAGGGAAGTGGCCCATTCCCCCAACCAGGCTTTATGCCAGGTTGTTAGCTCCGATATGTCTGTCTTCGCTAAAAACCTAAACAGACAGGGTGCTGGATGGCTTAGGGTAGGACCGAATTTTCGTTGAGATCAGTTCGATTTAGGGAAAAAAACATGATGCCCGCAGTAGACTTAGCCCGCCTACACGGCTAGAGAAAAGGTTCCTGCAAAAATCATGTAGTTCTCTTGATCCGTCTTATCTACCCATAGAAGAGGTGAGATATTGATATGGTTTGTTATTGATATGGTTTGTTTTATATAGTCACTTACATCGACTAAAATAAAATATGTGTCTTGGGAGAGTGTGGACGGCCTAACTGATGATGCCTACCGTTCACACTCAGGCGAAACACATCGGAGTATAGGCTACTTAACCTTTTTCTTTGAATTTCATTCAAGTACTCCACTAAACTAAAATAAAAATTAACAACTAGCAATAGTTGTTGTTGTTATTTAATTTTTTCTTTTTATGGTTTGTTACGTTTATAGCCATTTGGTTGCATTCAAAAAGCCAATGAGGTTACTTATGCTCACAACAGAAAGTTCGTTAAGGTTGTCAATAAAGTACTGACCGAAGAATTGGCATCTTGGATTTGCCAAGGCAGGGCAGCAGCAGAGATAGTGGGTCACTGTTTCCTTTTCCCTTTCATCTCCAAAACTACGGCAATGAGTATTGTGCGGAATGCCCATTTTTGCTGCATGCTCTCCTATTGGCCAGTGACCCGTGATAAATGCAATGATCCTGGCTATGTCTGACCGAGTTCTACATAAGAGTACATTTGTGCGGGACTTGTAATAGCTGGGCCACATCTTTCTTGAGGTGGCAGTTTGTTAGACCATTCCATCTACGATTGGATACAGATAGATAATGAGACAGCCCCCAGCGGAATACTAACTGCTTCGGCATGTGAGCTGTGAAGGGCCGATCCTTGCCTGGCAAGCTCGTCAGCCCTTTCATTTCCCTGAAAACCACTGTGACCTGGGACCCAGATCAAAGTGACCTTCAGGCTATCATTAAAGCCTGCGATTTCGTCTAGACATTGTTGAACGAGTTTAGAGGATATTGAGGCAGCATCAATGGCAGTATTACGGTTTTGATTTGGATCTTGCTTTAGTATTTTACAAGCTTCTTTGATTGCAAACAGTTCCGCTTGGAAAACGCTAGCTCAGTCTGGCAGTCGAAGTGACTTAGATACATTTAGTGTTTCAGAGAAGACCCCTGCTCCAACACCGCACTCCATCTTTGAACCGTCCGTGATAATGATTGTGTCGTACTTTTTTGTTATATCTCCATCCTCCCACTCCTTTCGGGTAGGGAATGCGACGTTGAAACTTTTGCAGAGATTCAGAGAGGGAGTGCGGTAATCGGTATTAGTCGAAACGAAGCCCGGGGGTAGCAATTTGGTAATATTGCAGTGACCGAAGGGTCTGTCTGTCCAACAAACAATTTCCTTAAGTCTGTGAGCAGTGCAAGATACTAAATATTTTATATGTAAGTCGAGAGGAAGAAGATGTAAAATAACTCTCAGGGCATCGGAAGGGCAGTATCGCAGCGCTCCTGTGGTCCCTACGCTAGCTGTTCTTTGTATCTTTTTGAGCTTATCGGTATTGTATGCTTTGCTCAAGGCAGGCCACCAGACAATCGATCAATAGGTTAGTATTGGTCGTACTACTGCGGTGCACGTCCATAGAACTTTACTGCAGGCATAAAAAGCTATGCTGGCTTTTTTAACCCTTTCTTCAATGTTCAATGCACTGCGAAGTGCGCACAATTATATCTGCAAGATATGCTGGAATTGGAAAGTAAAATAGACCCACTTGAATACGAAAAAATCACAAAAAGTGGATACTTTACCATCCAGCGCAGTAACAAATTTTGCTCGGGGATATGGTCAGATATGACCATTGGAAAGTACTGATGAAATCTATGAAAAGCTATGGAGGGCTCACCCGAGGACGTGGTATGACTGACAGTGTACTCTTTCGATGGACATTTGGCATGGTGTATCTACATAATATCTGCAATGAAGTGGAAACATACTGCGTGGTTAACACTGCAACAACTGAACAACATGTTGACATGCGAGCATCTCGTAATACCAGAGATGAATCAGATACTGTAAAACTCTTTAGATGGTTTGCACAGCACCCTCTATTCCTTACAACAGATTTCTTTATGTCCATCAGCAGTGGCCTGGTTGGAGAATCTAGTGTCAACAGCCACATGGCTCTAAAGATTTTTGCTCAAACGCAAAAATAATCTGGTGTCCCTTTCTTCAGCTGTACGAACTATTACTGTTGGCAAAAAACTGTTGTTAACTGTTGATCATCTAACACTGTTTCACAGGTTGTGTATCTTAAAACAAACGGATGAAGAATTGCATTCTTCACTTACGAACTGTCCCCAATCTCATTGTCATTGTTTTCTCATCGCGAGAGGTAATCGGTGATGAGAAAGAAATTCTTGTCAAACGATTAAAACAAGATTCGTTTCATAAAGCTGCTGACAACAAAAATGGGAAATCACAACATTCAAGTACACCAAACAGAGGAAGATGCTGATAAGCTCTTCATCACTATAGCTGTAACTGCTGCCCCTACCTTCGATATAGTGGTAGTCGTTGGTGAGGACATTGACTTGTTGATCATCCTTACTGCGATCTCAAACCAACGTGATTTTTTTTGCAATAAATGTGGAAGAGGCAAAACATCAGATGTCATATATTCCAGCATCGCTTCTTCAAAATTCTCTTTGAAACCAGAGCTTTTCCTGTTCATCCATGCCTTTAGTGGTTGTGACTAGAAATCCTGCTTCTTTGGCTCCGGACGTTAAAAAACAAGCAGAGATTTTTCTCTACACCAACTCTACACCTGACAATATAGCAGCAGCAGGAGAGTGAGTCATTATTACTCTATATGGAGGCAACCCCAACACCCACAACCTTGATGAACTGCGGTACCAACTATTCGCCAGGTCTGCGACGAAAACTAGCTTGAATCTAGCAAGGTTACCTCCTACACGAGACTCTGCTCGATTTCACTCACTGCAGACATACCATCAGGTAAAACATTGTTCTTGCATCAATAATACACATTGCATATTATACATCATTTTCTATTCTCATGTACAATCTTCTTTTAGGTACAAGCGTGTTTGGGTCACACTGAACCCCCTCTCTCATGGGTGTGAATATTCACGTTAAAAGGCCATAAACCCAAAATGATGACCAGAGATGCAGCCCCCACAGCACCTCTTGCGGATGATTTCTTGTAGCTGCACGAAGGGTTGTGGGAACGCGTGCAGCTGCGAGAAAGCAGGATTAAAATGCTCACCAGTCTGCGGGCACAGCGGGGTCTCTTGTGACAACACACCTGATGTTGCATTAGAAGATATCCCAAAAGTCGACGATCTGTCCGATGTTGAAATGGATGATGAATTGTTGGCACAAGACGTCGACAATTCATCACCAACCCCTGACGGGGATGTGCCATCCGAATACGTCGATCCAGTTAGGCTAGAAGCTCGACCGGGACCTTCCCAAAGGGCATAATTAATTTAATTTTTTTAATTCAATAATATTACTCAATTTCCAAAGATATTAAATTATTAACTTTTGTTGTACTTATAATTTTTCATATCTTTTTCTTTTTTTCCTCTCTTTTAAAATAATTATTATCCTTCTTTATTTCAATTTTAGTTTAAAATATTGAACTCGTTCAAATGTACATTTTATACAATTAAGTAATAATATTTGACTGTTTATAGCTCATGTAGCTCTCAGTGGTATATATATATATTATGCTTAGCACTATTTTATAAGATTTGTATCTTACTGTGTTTAAGCTTTCATGAAATAAAATAAATAAAATAAATGGTGAGTATTGGTATTCCTCTTTGCGGAAAGAAAATATCTACGTGAATTATTTCTAATACATTTTTTGGAGTTTCTGTGAACTCAAATTTTGGTTTTGGAGGTGTTCTTTCATATTTTTCTATCTGATATATATCACAATTGTTTTATTTCTTTACAACAAACTTACGCTATTTTGAATGTAGCCATTGGGTGGCTTAACCTTTACAAATATTGTCAGCATGCCCTTACTTATCGTAACAGTTTCTGAAAAAAATGTCAGATTTTAAGTTATAGCATTTAAATTAATTATGCATTTTGTAATTTATAATTTTTCTTTTATGTTTCAAATCATTAAAATTGTCATTTAAGCCTTTTAACTTTATTTTTGTTCTTTTATGTTTCAAATCATTAAAATTGTCATGTAAGCCTTTTAAATTAAAAAAAAATCTTAGTTAAAAGCATTTAAGTTTTATTATTCTTTTTTTATGTTTCAAATCATTAAAATTGTCATGTAAGTCTTTCAAATTAAAAAGTTAATCTATAATTAACTGATTTTTAAATACATTTAATTGTGATTCCGATATGGATATAAGATCTTGACTATCTTCTTGTCCACTATGCTACATCACTTGCTATTTCTCCATTATTCATTTCAATTTGATTGATAGATAAATTTTGATTGGCTGGTTTTATATTAGATGCTTCTAACTATATTTATATTCTACTTAATGCATCAGCGTTACAATTCTTCTTACCAGGTTTGTATTGTATTTCATAATCGAATTCTCCAGGACTAGTCCATTCAATGCATAGCTTAGAAGGGGGTGTAGAGTGCGTGATCCTAAGCGATTTCTTTGGAATATTGTTCAGGGTACTTAAATAGGTAACATACCAAAAGTCCTGACATCTGGGATGTGAGCCGGAGGAGGGGGAAGGGTATAAAGATCCCCTTTTCGGGACTTACACTTATACCACGGATATGGTACGTTGTAGAAAAAAATTCTCTGAGACTACATTAAAACCCATCAAATTTTCAACAAGTTTTGTTATATTCATTTTTTCAGTTCCTAACCGTTCCCGAACTGCACGCATCGCAAAGAAGCGAAATTACAAAAAAAAAATTCCGTCATATCTTCCAAACTGTTAATCTGACAAAAAAATCATTGGAGCAAGTTATAGAGAATTTCTTTTAAAAAAATAACCCTTTAAATAAGATTGTTAAATGCATAAGACCAAAGTCACGTTGTTTGGTGTGCAAATAGGAAGAAGGTACATGTACATTGTACATAATGCACATTTCCTTTGCCATGTTCCATTATTTTCCCAAAAGTTTTTTATCACTTTTATTTCTATTCTTTACAAAACACAATTATAAAATAAATACAAGTGATATTTACTTTATCAAACAATTGATCTTTGACAACTGTAATAAGGGTGTCAGATTTGAGACTATTGTGAATAGTTTTATTGAATAACTTGGTATTATCGTTGTCAAAAATATTTGTGTTTATGAAATTTTCAGCCAAACGCAAATTCTCTGTTGATAAATTAATACTGTTCGGTTAACATAATTTCATTAAAATTCACTTGCACGGACTGTTTTTCTTTTGTTGTTTGGTGTGCAAATAGGAGGTACATGTACTTATTGCCTTATAAGGCCTAAAATATTTTGTAGCCCGTACAATGAAAGCAATTTTTTTTTACTGTCAAGTAGTTCTTCTCATGTTCATTGAGAGTTCTACTAGCATAACATAAAGGATGTTCTTTGCCATTTTGAACTTGCGAAATAACGGCACCAATTGCAACATTAGATGCATCTGTACTCAAGATAAAGGGTTTTTCAAAGTCAGGATATGCTAATATCGGTTCATTGATCAACATATTTTTACAGTCTTCAAAACATTTGTTATACTTTTCTCCATTAACATTAATTTTTTTCTTTTCTTAAGCTTTTGTGTGAGTGGCTTTGTAAATTTTGAAAATTTTTTAATAAATTTTCTGTAATAACCCAAAAGACCAAGAAACTGTTTAATTTCCTTAGGAGTTTTAGGTATCGGATATCTTTGAATTGAATCACTTTTTTCTGGATTTGTTTTAATCCATCTATAGAAATTATATAGCCCAAGAATACAACTTCTTTTCTCAAGAAATCGCTTTTATCTAACTGTATCTTTAAGTTAGCTTTTCGCAATACCTCAAATACCTTTCCAAGTGTTGCATGTGTTCTACTAAGGAAGTTGTATAGACAATAATGTCATCCATACAAACTAAGCATGCTTTTCCAATTAAATGTCGAAGTACATTATCCATGACACGCTGGAATGTGGCGCGTGCATTTTTTAACCCGAAGGGCATACGCGTAAATTTATAGAGCCCGTTTTCAACCGTGAATGGCTGTTTTCCTAATGTCTCTCTCATCAACATCGATTTAATGAAAACCCGAAGCTAAATCGACAATTGAGTAATACATTGACCTGTCTAATATGTCAAATATATCATTTATGTTAAGAATGGGGTATCGGTCATCAATAGTCTTTCCATTGAGTTTTCTGTAATCTATGACCACTCTCCATTTCTTACCTTCCAAGGCATCTGATTTTTTTGGAACGATCCACACTTGGGATGACCAAGGTGAATTGCTAGGCCTAATAATTTGTTGTTCCAACATTTCAGTTATTTCAGTTTGGATTTCATTTTGTGAATATATATGGGTATCTGTAACTCTTACAATAAACTTTTTCGGAAAAATAGATCAGAGTTTTTTTGATAGTACTTTTCAAATGCATACTTTTTCCTCACTATTCAAATGTTCCATGTGAATTGAGCTTTCGATTTTTGTTTTAACATCACCTTCTGTTTCTTTATATTCTAACTCAAAACTTTCTATTTCTACCTCCTCAACTTTTATTCGTTGTTCAATTCGTATTTTAAAATATTTTTGCGTATTGTTTTCTACTAAAATCTTTGAAACCCAATTTTCTGCCCAGTATACTCCTTCTATAAAGGAGTTTACATTCTTGTATAAAAATATTTCCCAGTTTCTTATCTACGGGTACTTCAATTGTCGAAACTTGTTTCGGATTTACATATTTTATACGAATATTCTTTTTTAAATTGGTTTAAAATTTAGTGCTAAATCTTTGTCATTTCTTATAAGTTGGTTTTTTCCGTAATCAATTTTCATTTTGTATTTCGTAAGGCGTGAGCGGTGTGAACGACAGCACACGGCCTCGCGGTGCAAGGGGCCTCGCGCCTCACTGCAGAAAATAAATTTAAAAAAGTTTGGAAAATCCAAAAGTACACGCCACAAGGTTTTTTTTTCTTATAATAAATACATGAGAGTTAATTCTCAACTGAAAGATCTTCCATTCGGCGCACGAAATGTATGTGAATGAAATAATCGATATTTCTCTCACACCCAGCACTTTACAGATAACAGCGACCAGGTAACCGGATAAGTTAATATTTTAATCATGATACCTAGTATAGCAACCTTAATAGACGGATTTCATTGATCTATAAATTGCAAACGATTTTGTGTAGCTAGCTTTAAGACTATTGTTACTTCTTAGCTTTTGCTATTTCATTAAAAAAACCTATTTCAGTTACTTGAACTTAATCCAAAGTGGAAATGAATATGAATTTCTCTTTGCTTTTACCTATCCGTTTTAAGTTTCAAGTATGTTAACAAATTAAAAATATCTAGCAGGGACAAACAGTTTTTTTTATCTAGAAAATATTTTTCTCGGTACCTACCTATATTTCAAACTTAATTGAAGTTTTATTTTTATGGTGTGAACTGTTTTTTTTTTCCGAACGAAATAACAAAGGCAAGGGTATACAGCAGGAAAATTAGGTAAAATGAAGGCAAATTTATGAAATAATTCCGACAAAGCTATATTTTGCTGGAGACCTTTGTTTTGATATCTTGAGGAAATCCCAAAAAATATCTATTTATTTATTTATTTATTTATTTATTTACGTCTATAAGTTATAAGACTCTCTTAGACTAAGTACAATTTTAATACAAATTTAAATAAAAATAATAGGTTGATATGTAATAGGAAAAAGGACATAACTTTAAATAATATTTTCCATAACAACCGATTTGAAAAAAATTCTATTTTGATCAAGATCGAAAAAATTTGCATACTGATTGAAATTTACACAAGCATTAGTAATTGGCTCATTTTGGCCATAGTTTGTGGCATGCGGAGAAATATACAAACAATTATTAAATCTAGGTCTTAAAGTTCTAGATGGCGCATATATACCGAACAAAGCTAAAAGAGGGGGATAGTCAATATTTCCCGTTATGACATCTCTTGCAAATGTAACAGAATAGTAAGTTCTTCTACAAGATAGAGGCTTTAAATAAATTAATAAACATCTACTATTATAAGACTGCATGGAATTAGACCAGTTCAGTTTTCGAAGTGTATATTTAGTAAATCGTTTTTGAATTTTTTCAATACGTATCAAGTCTTTTTTGAAAAGAGGAGACCATACGACACAACAGTATTCCAGAATGGGACGAACTAAAGCTACAAATAGGGATTTCAATGTATAAGGATCCCGAAAATCTTGGGAGTTCCTAAATATAAATCCAGACAAAGCGTTAGCTCTTGATATAATATAATCAATATGTATATTAAAAGAAAGATGTGAAACAAAGATGACTCCTAAATCCTTTTTGTTTATAACTCTTTGTAATATAACATTTGTAATCCTATAGTCAAACGATAAAGATATCACGGACCTTGAAAAAGACATAATTGAGCATTTACTTGCGTTCAAGCTTAAGGAGTTTTTACAGCACCATTCATTTAATTTATCAATATCTTTTTGTAATTCTAAACTATCAGAAATTGACTTAATAGATTTAAAAATTTTTACATCATCAGCGAACATCAGACATTTTGAGAAATTAATAACTGTGGGCAGATCATTAATGAAAAGGAGAAACAACAAAGGTCCAAGGTGACTGCCTTGTGGAACGCCAGAGTAGTTCCTTACTTCAGAAGATAATCTCGACCCAATTTTTACAAACTGTGAGCGATTGCATAAATAATTGCTTATCCATTTAAGGAGTGTTGAGTGAAAACCCAAAAAAGTTAGTTTTTTCAATAAAATTTGGTGGCTTACCTTATCGAATGCCTTTGAAAAATCCATGAAAACTACATCCGTTTGACATCTGTTTTCCATGTTTTTTGAACAAAAATTTACAAAGAGAGTTAAAATAGTCGCAGTAGATCGCCCGTGGACAAAACCATGCTGGTAAAAGGATATATGATTTTTTACGGCTTCATACATCTTTTTTTTCACAATTGATTCAAAAATCTTAGGAATCAGTTGCAACTTGGCAATGGGTCTATAATTTTCAACATCTTGCTTTGATCCAGATTTGTAGGTGGGAGTAATATAGGAAAATTTCCAGGCATCTAAAAACTCACCACAACGAAGAGATAGGTTGAATATATAAAACAGAGGTTTTGCCAAATTTCAGTATAAATCTCTTCCTCAGATATAAACATAGAACCCATGTCAATTATTTGAGAATAAGCTGGCAAAACATCATAATTGGAGGCATCAACTATAAAGTTTGAGTGAAAAAAAGTTGCAAACATGTTGCATATTTCAGAGACATCACTACTTATATTACCATTGTAATTCATGTTTGAAGGCATTCCTACCGATTTCCTTTTTACATTATAAAATTGCCAAAAAGATTTAGAATCATTTTTGATCTTCAGTTCAACAGACCATATATACTGATTATGCAAAAACCTCTTTAAAAAATTATATTCTTTAAGCAGACGATGATAATTGCTTCGAAAATTTGAATCGATCTTGCTTCTTTTCTGAGCCTTAAGTAATGCATTTTTTAAACGTACTAGGCTTTTTGAAAACAATATCGGCTTATTTGATCCCCGTCTTGTAGCTTTCTTAGGTGTTTTAGCTTTCAGTTGGAAATAGATCTTTTCCTAGATTGGTGTAAATATAATCACCTAGAATTAAATTTTTCAAAATGTAAGATTTTTAGTGCAACTAGATCGCTGAACATTATCAATTATCTATATAATTTCAACCAAAATGCACTCTTAAGAGTTGATCTAGTGAAGGATCTTGGTGTATTTGTGGATTCTAAATTGGATTTCCGAGCGCATATCGATTTTATTGTTTCTAAAGGCAATTCAATGCTTGCTCAACTCAAAAGATTTTAAAGATGCTTTCACACTTAAAACCTTATTTAATTCATTAGTACTTCCTTATCTTGAATACTGTTCTATCATCTGGTGTCCATTTTATGAGAATGGAATTCAAAGAGTCGAGAGAATTCAGAAAAGATTCACGAGATTCGCACTTCAAAATTTGAACTGGGCTGGTGATATGCCGAGTTACACTTCAAGATGTGCACTTATTAATTTAAAAATGCTTGAGGTAAGAAGAAATACACAGAGCATAATTTTTATTAAAGATATACTCTCCAATCAAATAGATTCTATGGAATTATTGAGTTTAATTACGTTTTATGCCCCGGGAGAGATCACTTCGGAACAGACGTGTACTATTTCATGTATCTGGTCATAGAACTAACTATGGTTTAAATGAGCCCATCTCGCGATCGTTAACATTATTCAACTTCGTTTGCAATGAAGTCGACATTGTAATGAGTAGAGATCAATTCAAAAGAGTTGTCTTAGATTTGTTAAGTTCTTGTTTGTAAACTTGTGAAATTATCACGAAATTGTCTTAACCACCATTATGTAGTAACAAAATATACCTATATGTTTATCTTTAAGCTTATTAGATGTATTAAATGTAATCAGCAGTTTTAATCCATTGATGAATAAATAAATAAACTTATTAAACAAAATCTTGGATTACATTTATAAAAGTAGAAAAACACGAAGACAAATCAGATTGAGGCAAAAGATAATTCCAATCCAAATTTCTAATATAATTATTAATGCAAATGTAGTCGGCCCTGTTGAAATTGAATTGAACTCCAACCAAAGATGATGGGTCATCTTTGGTTGGAGTTTAATTTATCAGTCGAAAGACTGATAAATTAAATACTATATTCAAGGCTTTATGGTGAATACTATTATTTAACAATGGATTGTCATCTTCAAAAATTAAAACATCAAACTCATTATGAATATAAACCAAATCTAAAATTCTACCTATTTCATTTACAACATTTATAACTTGAGATAAATTTAAAGCTGAAAAAGTATCAGTTAGAACAGCCTCAAAATCTTTTAAAACATTAATCGGAAATAAACATTTATCATCATGAGAATAAAGTCACTTGCTGTAATTTTAGGAGATTTTAATCTTTGTAATATAAAGATTAAAATCTCCTAAAATTACAGCAAAACAATTTTCATCAAAATTGGAAACAGCATTTTTTACATTATTCACATGAGCATTATACAGGGTGAGTCATGAGCAATGCGACAAAATGCTAGGGCGTGTAGGTTGCGTTGAGACAAGAAAAAAATCGTATGGGAGGGGGGGTCTATTCCCCTCCGTTTAGCCGGGAGGGGCAATTTTCGAAAAAAACTGACTTAAAATGGGAAAAAAATTATTTAAAATCAACGGCTTCATTCACAATGCTGTGCGATACGTTTTTGAAAAGCCAATAACTTTTTCTTTCATTCTGTGTTTAAATAAATCTATTCTAAGAAATAGTTTTTGAAATATTAATTTTCAAAGTCAAAATTTTGAAGAAAAAAAATTGAAAAAAAAATTTCAAATTAATTTTTTTCAAAATTTTACGTAATTAAGTGCTAATTTTAATTTCAAAATTCAATGCTGTTATTAATTTTAAGTCTAAATAAGAAAACCGGATGCTAAAATTTTATGTCGTTCTCAAGAAATTAAAAAAAAACCAAAACCACCTTTTTCTAAGAAAAACATTTATTTTTATTGTAACGAAGCAATTTATTTATTTATTTAGCATTAATCTTAGTTTTTTTACTTTTTTTTTAATTGGAGTTTTATGAGAACGTAATAAAATTAAATAGTATTGGAATAACCCTGGATTAATATTATTTTCATTGATAACTTCTGAAAACTGACCTGTCAATATTTTTGCCTTGGCCTGCCCGCAGCCCATGGGTTCTACCTGTTATGGGGACAATAGGGACAATAAAACCGCATTTTTTTTTAATGAAAAAAAAAAGAAAATTGCAACGCAAGATAAATAAAAGGCATTGCAGTTTTGCTTAGTAATTATTTACAATTTGAATATTAACTCATTAACACGTAACGATGTCAAGCTCATACACCCGAGAAGAATTAACGGACATGCATTTCTGCTACGGTTTAGCTAATGGTCGAAGTCGTGAAGCCGAAAGACTGTACGCTGAAAGATATCCCGATAGTAGGTGTCCCCATCATAGCACGTTTCCAAGAATCCACCGACGTCTAAGAGATCATGGAGTGCTGGAGCATCGAAGAAGCGAAAGGCCAGTTTCTGATGAGTCAAGAATCTTAGATGAAAGAATTCTGGATTTAGTCCGAAATAATTTATAAGTACTTCCAATAAAAAACATAGTAAAAATAAAAGGAATAAAAAAAAATAAAAAAACTAAGATTAATGCTTCTTAAATTGCTTCGTTACAATAAAAATAAATGTTTTTCTTAGAAAAAGGTGGTTTTGTTTTTTTTTTTAATTTCTTGAGAACGACATAAAATTTTTGCATCCGGTTTTCTTATTTAGACTTAAAATTAATAATAGCATTGAATTTTGAAATTAAAATTAGCACTTAATTACGTAAAATTTTGAAAAAAAATTAATTTGAAATTTTTTTTTCAATTTTTTTTTTCAAAATTTTGACTTTGAAAATTAATATTTCAAAAACTATTTCTTAGAATAGATTTATTTAAACACAGAATGAAAGAAAAAGTTATTGGCTTTTCAAAAACGTATCGCACAGCATTGTGAATGAAGCCGTTGATTTTAAATAATTTTTTTCCCATTTTAAGTCAGTTTTTTCGAAAATTGCCCCTCCCGGCTAAACGGAGGGGAATAGAGCCACCCCCCCTCCCATACGATTTTTTTCTTGTCTCAACGCAACCTACACGCCCTAGCATTTTGTCGCATTGCTCATGACTCACCCTGTATATGAAACAAAAACAAATATTTTAATCTTATTTAAACTTGTATCATGAGTTATAGTAGATAGTTCAACACAAACACAAATTTGTTCGATCATACCCGAGCAGTTTGACAATTGAATTTCTTTGCTATTAAAACTAGAATTAACGAGTTCATCAACAGCAAGAACAGGTTTGATTGTAGAATTTTTTATATAGAGATTGTGGGTGGCTTCGTTCGCTCGTCGTTTTTTGGGAATTTAATAAATTCTCTTACACGAACACCAGCAGGCCAAATAGAAGCTTTCATAATTTTTTCAATACAATTCTCTGGAACTGCAGCTTTAAAATTTAAAAGAGAAGTCAGATGTATCAGCACCTTTTTTCACCAGCATTGTGCATTTAACTAGATTTGAAGAGATGTCCAGTGCACCAGCAATATGTGAAGTAAGAGAATCCACCGATGTATTTGTGCTGAAGTAAGACAAATGTAACCACTTAGAATTGGGAACAGAAACACCTTCAAGTAATGTTGATGTATTGTTTCCAATTATATGTTTACGAATAGGTTCATTTTTCAGTTGGTCAAGTTCAAACGCCGGGGTAGGGGGAACCGTGTTCACGATGGTTTTACTATTTGCATCATCATTGATTTCAGCAGAAAAACTGGATTTCTCTTCTGAACACTTGATTACACTATTCGATGATGATGGCATTGGAGAGCCCTGGGTTCGTTGACTTGATGTTTCATTTTCATTAAATTTATTATTCTTTGAGAAACTTTTTTTAATTGTTTCTTCGAAGCGTTATTTGCAGTTGAGGCATTAAGCGATTTATTCATGACAGTCATTTGGTCTTTAAGCTCTAAGATCTCTGTGGAGAGTTTATCTAGCTTATTAAATAAATAGTTTTTAATTTGCCGCGACACAGTACATGAATTACAACGCCACATCATATTTGCATCGCTGACCAGAATTTTATAGCTGGCCTCCGAAATACAAGCACATTTTTTTTTATTTTTGCAAAAATGTTCACACTGAATCGGAGATTTCCGTATTACAAGAACCACATAGATTTAATGACATTTTACTTATTTTAAGCAATACAAACAATAAGACAAAATCGTTACCTATTTACAGACTATCTATAGGTCGGGTGGTTTTGACCTAGCATAATATTCGAAGAAGCTGAGGCCCGAAAATGGAACGTATTGTATACTAAAAGAAGCATAGGAATGTTGAACTGATGAAGTTTTATTATACGAGAACATAGATGGAAATGTCAAATTTTTCGTTTGATAATATCGTCTAGGTGATCGTGCACAGAACAACGTAAACCGTCCAGATGGCGATGACATACATATATAGTTATTATAGGATGGCGCATAAACGAACACACATGGAAAAAAAGTCTCACAGATGAGAGCAACAATATTGACCCGATAGAATCCGTAATCAGGTAGCGACGTGGATTTTCTGTCAGTGGTTGTTTTCGTGACGATGAGGATAGTCTGGTACACCACCTGTCTTGTGCGACCACGAGTATGATGAATATGTATATCACTGTGCTACCTAATAAATTGCACACAAAATTTCTCGTTAATTGTCGTCTATATATTTGCATTCGTATTCGCAAAAATAAAAGCAGCTAACTACGCTTGCTTATAACAAATGTAATTCAGCAGTGGCATAGAATACTTTTTTGGCTCTATTTTTTAAACTTACAGACTAAAACAATTTTGAACCTCTGATTGATAAAGAATATTCAAATAGATCTAGAAATGTTTGATGAAATTTAACCTTTTCTTTTAATTTGTCCTGATACAACTTCTCCCCTGCTAAAATTTAATCTAGATCCCCTAGAATATTTGTGTGTTACTTGTGGTTCGTGTCATACTTTTCATATTTTTTGTCATATTTTTTCTCTATTCTGTCAGTTTTAACTGCATAAATTGAAAGTTATTTTTCTGACATATAACTTGAATCAAAATAAAGGCAAGAACACCATTAGCCTCTGAATGTACTAAAACTGTAGTAAATGTAACTAAATAGTAGTAAAATAATAATTTTAATACTACTCACTACTTTTTTAAAACTAAATAGTACTTCCAAATGCTAAATATTTTTTTTTTATTTTTAAGCACAATTTTAACAAAATGTATTTATTAGTTTATCTTTTCTCAGTCATTAAGTCATTCGTTTTGTTTCTCGAGTAATTTTCACAAACGAATATTTCAAAAAAATTTGAGAAAATTGAGTCCACAAAATCAGGCTATAGTCTGTCCACTAAAAATTGGCAGTACAGGGAAGATAGGGATGTTTGTCTCTCATTCGCACTTCTTTGCTTTCCATAAGGTTATCTTTTTTCAAAAGCTCTAACAAGGTTGCCGTAGTAAGCATTTTAAATTGGAAAAAACTGATGATGTAGGGTTACCTTTCTTCTTTTTTAATTAAAATTATTTTCTTAATTTTTATTTATAAAAATGAAATGAAATTTATCTTTTTCCACACCACCAAGAGGTAAGATAGTAGGCGCGTTTTTGAAGGGTATAGTCTCATCAGTAAAATAGATTTTTTTGTTTTCTTCTCTCAGTTTTTTTAATTTCGCGTAAATATTTCCTTCGCCATGTGATGATGTCACTTCTTTCTAAAAGAATACTCTTTTGCTGACGTTGGACAAATTTAAACCCTAGAGTTTTTCTTAAAATCGTATGCAGGTAAGATCTGCTTATTTTTGTGATATTTGCATTGAGTCTTAACTCATGCAGTATTTTATCAAGCGTTGGAAGTTCATTATTTGAAAAAAACTGATGCACGATTTGTCTGATGGCGCACTTATCAAAATCATCTATTTTCCTTCTGGGTCCAGATTGGTATTTCTTTTTTGGTGGTGAGTTGTGGCCTTTGGTATCATTTTCGCTGAGAAGTCTGTAGACTGTTCGCATAGGCACCGAAAAAATGCCTGCTATCTTTTTTGTCGCTTCTACAATTTCTTTTTTTTTCGGCGCTTAAGTCTTTCGATGTTTTTGAATCCATTATAAATTAGATGAAGGAGCACAACAGTCGCAAACTTCTCAAAAAATGTACGTTTTTAAAAAAAGTAATATTTACAACATTTCACTTCACATTAATTTCAAAACAAAAATAGGTACACGAAACATCAATAACGACCGCGCGCTTTAAAAATCTACGCAAATAAGAAAAAATATACACGAAATATCAACCGACCGACCGGCACGAGAATCTACGCAAATAAATTCTTTAAAGACAACAGCTTACCTACATTTTTGTAACTGCATTTTAAGATTTTCCCCACATAAAAAACACAAACATGATCAACAAAAACACTGCACGATAACACTTTTGTACTAGTAATATGCTCATCTCAATATCTCATTATCATTTCATCAATAAAAGGTATTTCTTAAGCTCTAAAATAAAAAGTTCCTCAACAGAAACTCAATATAAAAAAATACGAAACGAGTTACCAAATTGACAAAGGTATCTCTGTTCGAATGGATGTTAAAAGAGGGTTGAAATGCATTAGCCAATCAGTGCGTATTCAACTGTACGCTAGGCAGGTCGTTGTGGGATCTATGTCGGATGCGATCGAAAAATCATTGGCGGGTAAACATTTTTTAAATGGGGTTTCTTTCAATTCAGTATGGTGCACAAATAAGGCGCGCTACTGATTTTGAAAAAGCTTCCCAATAAGGCCTGTACTGCCAATTTATAGAGGACAAACTATAGTTGTTTGAATAATTTTTTGACTTTTCTACCATATTTCATCTACCTGTTTTACCGAACATTATTATATAGCTCAATGAACTACATCATATAATTCTAACTGCCTAGGCTCGCTGTTAAGTAAGTATGTACTATCCGGAATCCCAATAATATAATATAATAATAAGCCGACTGCGTAATATTTTGACTTGATAATTCAAGTCTATTTATAAACTTTAATATTGTAGCAAGCATATGTTTCATATAATATCTGAGAGGTGTTAAGAAGTCCTCTTCCTCTTCTTGGTGGTCAGCCATCAGACGAATAGGGGGAATAACATGTAGCATATGAAAACATGCACGTGCCGTAACTATTCGGGACTGGTGGAAGTGTGATCATAGCCTCTTTGCGGCGGCCGCTAGTAACAAGCCTTTTAAAAAAGGTTTGGCTAATATGATCAGGCTAGTTCCTCAGGTTGGCAACAGGTTAATTCCCTGTTCCGTAAAATTTTAGAATTACGAACCCGACAACAAGCCTCCGAAACGGACTGATCTCACGACGACAACCAACGCAACGAAAACGGCAAAACGATTTACGAATTTTCTTATGGAACGTACGATCGCTCTATAGAGCTCGAGCTGCTCAGCAGCTAGCCGATGCCCTGTCAAAATATAGAGCTGACATAACAGCACTACAAGAAATCAGATGGACAGGGAATGGTGTTTTACAGAAGAAAGAATATGACGTATACTACAGCTGTCATACAAAACACCATGTGCTCGGGGTAGGCTTCCTAGTCAGCGAAAAAATGAAGTCTACCATCATCGGCTTTAACGCTATAAGCGAAAGGCTATGCACCCTTCGCGTGCGAGGCAAATTTACGAACATTAGCCTCATTAACGTTCACGGACCTACGGAGGAGTCCTCAGACGAAGAAAAAGAGACTTACTACGAACAAGTCGAGAGGACCCTCAATGCCTGTCCAAGGTATGACGTAAAAATCATCCTTGGGGATTTGAACGCAAAAATAGGTCGGGAGCCGGTATTCAGGCATTACGCAGGCACCCATAGTTTGCATGAGAACACTAATGACAATGGACTTCGAGTTTTAGAATTGGCAGCATCGAAAAACATGGTCGTTGCGAGTACCAGGTTCCCGCGAAAAGATATCTACAAAGCCACCTGGGTATCACCTGACGGAGTCACTCGTAACCAAATAGACCACGTGTTGATAGACCGTCGCCACTACTCGACTTGATGACGGTACGAACGTACCGAGGCGCCAATATCGACTCGGATCACTATCTTGTTGGTATGGTCTTCCGAGGGCGGATTGCCTTGCGAAGACGTATTGCATCCGCCGATCAAGTTCGAATCAACACGGCTGCCCTGCGCAATGAAAATGCCAGTAACACCTTTGGTAATGCGTTAGGACTCGCCCTAGAATCGCTTGATTTAGGGAGAGTAAGTCCTGGGGCCAGTATGCTGGGCGTAGATGAGAAGTGGACACGCCTTAATAATACTGTCATTAGTACTGCCAACTCCATCTTAGGCAGCAGTCGTAGAAATCGGAACGACTGGTTTGATGATGAATGCAAGCTAGCGACTGAACGTAAGAATGTTGCGTACCGAGCAATGCAGCAATCACATAGAACGCGGGCACGCGAAGAAGAATATAAAGAGCTCAGAAGAATAGAAAAACGGCTTCACAGACAGAAAAAATCAGCCTGGGAGAAGAACTTAATCTGTGAAATAGAAAAAAGCCGAGAGCGAGGTCCGCACCAGGCGCGGAAGTTCTACCAATCCATCCGAAACATGACGCAGTACACACCACGCTGCACATACTGCAAGGACGGAGAGGGAAATCTGATCACCGATCCACAAAGCATACTGGAGCGATGGGAAGTGTACTTTAATGAATTGCTAAATGGTCAACTCACTGCAGAAGTGGAGGCTCCACTGCTTCAAGACGAATACCCTATGTTGCCGTCACCAAGCATAGAAGAGGTTGAGAAGGCTATAGACCGGCTAAAGAAAAACAAAGCCCCGGGAGCTGATGGTATACCAGCCGAATTATTTCAACACGGTGGGCCAGCTCTACGTCAGGCAATTCATGATATTATAGTGCACGTGTGGGAGCGTGAAGAAATGCCAGAAGACTGGCGAAAAGGTATAATATGCCCCATACATAAGAAAGGAGATGTCACAACGTGCAGCAACTATAGAGGTATCACGTTGTTGAGTACCGCCTATAAGATACTCTCCTCTATCCTACAAGACCGGATAACCCCATACGCTAAAACCATCATCGGACAATATCAGTGTGGTTTCATTCCAGGCAAATCAACAACTGATCAGATCTTTACCCTTAGGCAGGCGATGGAAAAATGTCTAGAATTTAACATCCCAACATACCACCTGTTTATAGACTTTAAGGCCGCCTATGATAGCATAGCCAGGGTAGAACTTTACAAAGCCATGAGAGAATTCGGCATCCCAAATAAATTGACACGACTATGTAGGTTGACCATGACCAACGTAACAAGCCAAGTAAAAATAGCCGGATTGCTATCCAGACCAATCAACATCTTTAATGGACTCCGACAAGGGAATGGTTTGGCCTGCCTCCTCTTCAACCTGGCGTTGGAGAAAGCAATCCGTGACTCTGGCACGGCAACAAGAGGGACCATCGTCAACAGGTCCAGCCAGATACTGGCTTACGCAGACGACATCGACATCATCGGAAGAACCGAGCAAGCTGTACACGATTCCTTCATCCAGATCGAGCAGGCGGCACAAAATCTGGGGCTGCACATTAGTGAAGGTAAAACAAAGTACATGGTGGCGTCGAATGCGAGAGGAACAGTTGGTCAAACAATCAAGGTAGCGGAGCACGAATTTGAAGTGGTGCAATCCTTTAAATACCTTGGGTCAATAGTAGCAGCCGATAACAATATAGAAGAAGAAATACGCGGGCGGCTTCTCAAATCCAACAGAGCCTACTACAGTCTGTCAAAGCTCTTCAAATCCAGAAATCTCACCATAACTTCAAAACTACTGCTGTACAGGACCATGGTTCTGTCAGTACTCACATATGGATCCGAGACTTGGGTGCTTAGCAAAAGGCACTCTGACCTCTTAGCCGCGTTCGAGAGAAAAGTCTTAAGGAGAATTGTTGGCCCCATATGTGAGGAAGGACGATTCCGGAGACGGTACAATCATGAATTGTACGCAATCTACCTTGAAGCAGATATAGTGACAAAAATTAGGCTCGGTAGACTTCGGTGGGCAGGGCACCTAGCTCGCATGAGCGAAGAGGAACCTGCTCGGAAAGTTCTTTGTGGTACATTCTATGGCAGACGACAGCGTGGTAGACCATGCTTGCGCTGGAGAGATGGCGTAGACCAGGACGCCCGGAGCCTTGGGGTGCGCAACTGGATGGCGTCGGCTCGAGACCGGGATAGGTGGAGAGACTTGTTGAAGGAGGCCAGGACCGGACCCCGGTTGTCGAGCCGATGATGATGATGATGATGTTAAGAAGTGATGAACTGGTTTTCCTACACAGTACACATTTTGCGGTCGACCATGGTAAGTAAAAAATCTTCTTGTTGATGAGTAGAGAACATTTAGTCTTTTATCATTAGTGACGCTTCCTCTGACGACATTGCAATTCAGCCAAAAGAAGTATTTTCCAGTGTTTTTCTTAGAATTGAACCTTATAAACGCTACAAAAAGGCAACAACATAATTTGAATTGAATTTCAAAATAAACAAACCTCTTTTTGGAGAACATAATTGACAATTGCTTAATTGCGATAGCAGTATATTTTTTCATGCTCTCCTTAGATTCAATTCAGTCGCAGTTAAAAATTCTTTAACGCTAAACGAATCTAAAAGGATTTGTACTTTCTTTCCTCTTCTTGGTTTTTGTACAGCAATCATCAAAGCTTTTTCTTGGTCTTCCTACCGTGTTTACAGTAGATGAAGAAGGAATTGCATCTAAAACTGTTTGTGGGAGTGTTAAGGTTTCATTCAACCACCAATAATAAGTGCTATAGAAGCGATCTCGATGGTTCAGTTTTGGCCATCTTGTCGTCAAACCTCAAGCATAAGTTTCTTGAAGTCATTTTTACTGATTTAATTGTTTAATTAGATAACGTAATATAATTGAAGCAGCTGATAAAAAATAAAAAACTACATCAAAGAGCTTAATTTTGATCTTAGCAATCCAAATATGATGAATTTGTTTCTTTGTAATTTCGGTACCCATCCTACAAAAATAAAAATTTAGTATGGGTGTCGCACTTGTGCGCAAAATGTCAGAACACTTTTTGGTTACCAACATACATGGCTTTACAACTAATAGGGTCTTTAACTTGAATAACAGTAAATAACTATACTTTTGCTCTAATGAATGCGTAAAAACGCTAAATTTGTCAATAATTTTTTTTCCTCCCCACCGTAATTTAATTAAAAATACCCAATATCTTAAATTAACTAACCTTATTATTTGTTAAGATTACATTGATGAAATAAAAATTTCATTTAAAATCAAGCGAAACACTTGGAAAAAAATTGAAACACATGCTCTCACACTCAACCTTCCTATGAATAATAGGCACAATTTGAACTTTGAATTATTTTTTTTTTGTTGCACATGTTTCTAACACAAACATTTTGTCACAGCCATTAAGTGGGAGGTGTAAGCTGCAAGGAAAATTGGTTTGTGTTAACATTTGAGCAAGTCAAACTTTTAATTAAATCCCGCTAAATATTGAAAATGTCACACTGTGCGACGTGGTGTTATCTAGTAACAAAATTTAATTATTCAATTAAATACTATTCCCACTTTATAATATTAAATATAATTTATTTTCAAATAAAACATAATTGTCAATTTTGTTAAATTCATGGTTCAGTTTAAATTCAATTTACATTTTTATATTATTTATATATAATAAAAGGAAATAGAACCTTAAGTCGAAAATGCATTCGCAAGATTTTGAAAGAAATTAACTTGAATTCGTAATAGAGTAAATATTTTATAAAATAAAAGGATAAGGGTTGCTCTAGCGAGGGAAGCAACCATGGATGGGAGTATTGAAGCAACATACTCGTGCATCTATAACATCTAAAATACATAGCCTGGCATATAATTTTCTGTAATGAACAAAGGGTCTAAGAACCCACGTATGACCTAGCAGAAGGGGTGATTATGCAAGCACAGGTCCAGAGTCAACTAGTTCGTTACAATGGTCAACTCGAATCCTTTTTGCAGCATGTCTTGATTTTAACAAATATTGTGACTATACAGGGTGTCCCGAAACTCAACGTCAAGCGGATACCGGGTGATATGGTAGGTTCTGGAAATATAAGAAATTCAATTTTCTATAACTTTATCCAAGAACTTTTTTTGTCAGATAAAGAGTTTAGAGTAGACGAATGCTTGATGAAAAATGTAAGGAAAAAACTTGTTTTTGTATTTTTTCTTCCTTTCGATGCGTGTATCTCGGAAACGGTTGATATTAGGAATAGCTCTATTGCGAATGGTGAATTTCTCTCAGTGTGGAAAAAATCGTTTTTAACCCCGATTCATAAAACTGGTCCAAAGCAGGAAATATCCAACTACGTTCGATTTGTAAACTTTCAAGTATACCAAAACTGTTGGAAAAAATCGTATATGACAAATTGTTGTTTTTTCTAAAAGAACATATTTCGCCATTCCAACACGGTTTTGTAGCAGGAAGGTCAAAAACCACCAATCTTTCTATTTTCTCCAATTTTGTTCTGAATAAACTCGATGAAGGCAATCAGATTGACGTAATTTATACCGATTAAAATTATTTGGTTTTCATTCAAACATGTTGAAATGGTTGGAATCCTATCTAAACTTGTTTGTATAGATCAAGTGCTTTCAAATTCAGTTATTGTAACCTCAGGCGTTCCCCAAGGAAGCCATCTTGGACCCTATTTCTTATAACTTTTCACCGATTTTTTTCGAATACAAAATTGAGAACCAAATTCTCGAAAGAGTTTTGGAGAAAAAAGATCTTGGTGTTTTCTTTGACACAAAGCTCAACTTTGTCAAGCATATTGAATACATTGTAGCTAAAGCATACTACGCAACTCTAAGGGCTTCAAGGATCTTTTTGCTCTTAAATCTTTATACAGGGTGATTGGTATAAGATGCACCAAAAAGCTTGAAAAAAAGCTTCACTTAAACAACTTAATTTAAAAATTAAATGAAAGAGTAGTTTTCTGGCTTTCCAAAAAAATATAACAAGGCTTTGTATCATTTACCGTTGTTTTTAAATAATTTTTTTTCTGATTTAAGTCAATGTTTTAGAAAATTGCCCCTCCCGCCTAAACGGGGGGAAATAGACCCCCCTCCTATGAGATTTTTTTCTTGTCTTAACTCCACCTACACGCTCAAGCTTTTTGGTGCACCTTATAGGGTAATTATTTAAAAAATAAAACAAAACCAGCAGTAATGTCATGCTATAAATTTTTCCGAACTAATATCAGTGAAAAATATGTGTGGTGATGCAAAACTTTCTTTTTTGGAAGAAAAACATGGATAGTCGAAGTGAATTTACCTATAAAAAATGTGGAATTAATAAATAAAAGTTCAACTATTTCAAAAATTTTCTTTTTGATTTGATATTGTATAATTTAAATAAAAAGTTGCGTAACCCAATGCGTCCTCAAAATAAAAATAAATAATAAAGAATCCTTGCGTTTCAATTCACAAAAAAAAAGCAAAAAAAAAAAAAAAACAATTGAAATTTTTTGAATTTCCCCGCCTCAACGGGGAAATATTGACTCCACCTCTCATACGATTTTTTCTTGTTTTATGGCCCGGTTAAAGCGATCAGGAAAACGAAACAGGAATAACTTTTCAAATCGATAATTAAATATGTTCTGGTTTTATTTGAAACACAAATATTACATTTTATCGATGAAAAATGACTCACAGAATTATTTGTGATGATAAAATTTTATTGTAAAAAATACATTTAATTATTTTTCTGGTAGAATTTCCGTACGGAAAATGAAGTTCTTTCAGAAAAATAAATTTTTACAATAAGTATTTGTTCAACTGAACATGTTATCATCAAAAAAAATTCTTTGAGTTATTTGGCATCGATTGTGTAACATATTTTGTGTTTTGAATCGAATGAAAACTTAATAAATTATCGATCTGAACATTTTTCCTGTTTCGATATCCTGATCGTTATAACCGGCCCCTTGCGGTCAGTTATAGCTTTCAAATAAACTCATTATTTTCTTTTTTTAATTTTAGGGCGAATTATCCAACACAGTTGTTGTTAATTTGTATTAAAATGAAAAAACATTTACAAGCAACTTAAGTCAAACCTTAAAACATTTATGGAAGTTTAACTTTGAAAAAAGATGTATTTTATAATTTTACGTGCTTAAGTTGATTTTAAATAATTTGTTTTCCATTTTAAGTAAATTTTTAAGAAAATAGCCTCACCCCACTTGAACAGGGGAGATAGACCCCCCTCCGATACATTTTATTCTCCTTAACTTTACCCCATATTTGATTGTAAACTTTTTTCTTAAATCGGTAAGGGGTACGAAAAAAATTATTTTTAATGAAAAAACCGCGACACTCAAAAAAGTACAAAATCAGTCATAGTGAAAAAACTGTTAAGCTTTGACGAGGAAGATTTCAAAATTCTAAAAGGAAATGTTATTACCTTTAATTTTACACTAAATTGATTCTTTAACTCGATGAGTAAACACCCCCCCAAAAAATGGCCACTTCATTTCCTCCACCCGCCGATCGCTCCTGGATGCGGGCGGGACGAGTTGTGTTTTTTGGATCTACTCGAAAGCGAGTTTAGGTCTTTGTTATTGCGTCAACTTTTTCGGTTGTTGGAGCCATGCCATCTTTCGTGGTTTTGTGCCCAAGGACTTTCTGTTGTAGATGCTCTGCGCGTCGTTTGTGTTAACAGAGCTTCTTCTAGTTTTCCGTTGTCATGTATAGCTTTTTAAACTGGCATGGGTCGATACACTTCTTCGCATTTAAACCATAACGCCAGTGAAATTTGCAAAATGGAAATCTTGGTCTTGATATGCTCCGATCACGTCTTTGATCCTGATTAAATTTTCTACTGCTCGTGTATCCTCCAAAAGAAGATGGACGAGAGCTATCTTCTAAAAGAACATATTTCGCCATTCCAACACGGTTTTGTAGCAGGAAGGTCAACAACCACCAATCTTTCTATTTTCTCCAATTTTGTTCTGAATAAACTCGATGAAGGCAATCAGATTGACGTAATTTATACCGATTAAAATTATTTGGTTTTCATTCAAACATGTTGAAATGGTTGGAATCCTATCTAAACTTGTTTGTATAGATCAAGTGCTTTCAAATTCAGTTATTGTAACCTCAGGCGTTCCCCAAGGAAGCCATCTTGGACCCTATTTCTTATAACTTTTCACCGATTTTTTTCGAATACAAAATTGAGAACCAAATTCTCGAAAGAGTTTTGGAGAAAAAAGATCTTGGTGTTTTCTTTGACACAAATTTTAACTTTGTCAAGCATATTGAATACATTGTAGCTAAAGCATACTACGCAACTCTAAGGGCTTCAAGGATCTTTTTGCTCTTAAATCTTTATACAGGGTGATTGGTATAAGATGCACCAAAAAGCTTGAAAAAAAGCTTCACTTAAACAACTTAATTTAAAAATTAAATGAAAGAGTAGTTTTCTGGCTTTCCAAAAAAATATAACAAGGCTTTGTATCATTTACCGTTGTTTTTAAATAATTTTTTTTCTGATTTAAGTCAATGTTTTAGAAAATTGCCCCTCCCGCCTAAACGGGGGGAAATAGACCCCCCTCCCATGAGATTTTTTTCTTGTCTTAACTCCACCTACACGCTCAAGCTTTTTGGTGCACCTTATAGGGTAATTATTTAAAAAATAAAACAAAACCAGCAGTAATGTCATGCTATAAATTTTTCCGAACTAATATCAGTGAAAAATATGTGTGGTGATGCAAAACTTTCTTTTTTGGAAGAAAAACATGGATAGTCGAAGTGAATTTACCTATAAAAAATGTGGAATTAATAAATAAAAGTTCAACTATTTCAAAAATTTTCTTTTTGATTTGATATTGTATAATTTAAATAAAAAGTTGCGTAACCCAATGCGTCCTCAAAATAAAAATAAATAATAAAGAATCCTTGCGTTTCAATTCACAAAAAAAAGCAAAAAAAAAAAAAAAAACAATTGAAATTTTTTGAATTTCCCCGCCTCAACGGGGAAATATTGACTCCACCTCTCATACGATTTTTTCTTGTTTTATGGCCCGGTTAAAGCGATCAGGAAAACGAAACAGGAATAACTTTTCAAATCGATAATTAAATATGTTCTGGTTTTATTTGAAACACAAATATTACATTTTATCGATGCAAAATGACTCACAGAATTATCGATCTGAACATTTTTCCTGTTTCGATATCCTGATCGTTATAACCGGCCCCTTGCGGTCAGTTATAGCTTTCAAATAAACTCATTATTATCTTTTTTTAATTTTAGGGCGAATTATCCAACACAGTTGTTGTTAATTGGTATTAAAATGAAAAACCATTTACAAGCAACTTAAGTCAAACCTTAAAACATTTATGGAAGTTTAACTTTGAAAAAAGATGTATTTTATAATTTTACGTGCTTAAGTTGATTTTAAATAATTTGTTTTCCATTTTAAGTAAATTTTTAAGAAAATAGCCTCACCCCACTTGAACAGGGGAGATAGACCCCCCTCCGATACATTTTATTCTCCTTAACTTTACCCCATATTTGATTGTAAACTTTTTTCTTAAATCGGTAAGGGGTACGAAAAAAATTATTTTTAATGAAAAAACCGCGACACTCAAAAAAGTACAAAATCAGTCATAGTGAAAAAACTGTTAAGCTTTGACGAGGAAGATTTCAAAATTCTAAAAGGAAATGTTATTACCTTTAATTTTACACTAAATTGATTCTTTAACTCGATGAGTAAACACCCCCCCCCCCCCCCCCCAAAAAATGGCCACTTCATTTCCTCCACCCGCCGATCGCTCCTGGATGCGGGCGGGACGAGTTGTGTTTTTTGGATCTACTAATAGATATCTTCCGCTACAATACTCAAATTTTCTTTAACTCGAAAGCGAGTTTAGGTCTTTGTTATTGCGTCAACTTTTTCGGTTGTTGGAGCCATGCCATCTTTCGTGGTTTTGTGCCCAAGGACTTTCTGTTGTAGATGCTCTGCGCGTCGTTTGTGTTAACAGAGCTTCTTCTAGTTTTCCGTTGTCATGTATAGTTTTTTAAACTTGCAAGGGTCGATACACTTCTTCGCATTTAAACCATAACGCCAGTGAAATTTGCAAAATGGAAATCTTGGTCTTGATATGCTCCGATCACGTCTTTGATCCTGATTAAATTTTCTACTGCTCGTGTATCCTCCAAAAGAAGATGGACGAGAGCTATCTTCTTATGGAGTGGGGATTTGCACTGCTGACACATTAGAATAATTTAACATGTCCATCATCTGATCAGCTGGCTACTGAATCACCACTTCCTATTGAAATGACCGCAGGGACTTGATCAGGTGAACGTTCGAGCCAAAAAGATTTCAGTACATCATCTGGTAATTTGTTATTTGAACTCTTTCATTCGCTTCAATAAGTGCGTTGGTTTTAAGTCACACAATTCAACTTCTTTTTCGCACTTTCTTCTAGTCGGTGGACTCAGCAATAAGAGCAATTTTAACAGTTTGTCTTCTTCCTTTTCATCTACCATTGTGTAAATTATATATTTTTTGTGATGAAATCAAATTGATTTTTATATTGTAAATGTTAATGTTATTGATCAGCCACAATCTTATCAACTTGTTCAATTTAAATCCAAATTGGTCAATAACTCATCTGTCATCTATTATATAATTTTTCACCATAAGGATAAGACATCCTTATAATTTTATTGTCTGTGATAGCACGATATTGTAAGTGTTTCCGTTGTTTTTTAAGAAAAAAATTACCATTGTAAGTTTTTTTTTTAATTTGCCCGCTCACCTAAAGGAGCGGGAATTCGAAGTGCCACAATATCTAAAAATTACTTTAAAAAAAATTTGATACTTTTATCATAAAGTGCAAATTTTTTTTATATGGAGCCTACGACGCTTGGTTAATGTGATTTGAAAAAGAAAAAGAAATTTTGTTTGTTGAAATCCGATAACAATTATTTGAATTTTAAAACACTTTATTTGATTCCACAAAATGTACGTTAACCTTTTTTTATTTAATTAATTTTGTAGGTACATAAAAAACAATATAATTTAAAATTTAAGCTTAAACGAACCTTGAATGCATTTCGAGACCCATTCGTCCCATCATCAGCATTGCACTACTAAAGCTGTGGATGTAGGCGGCAGTGTGCAAAAGAGCAGCTTCAACGACGAAAAATAAAAAATGTTTTATGTACCTACATAATTAATTAAATTAAATAAGGTTAACGTCCCTTTTTTGGAATCAAATAAGGTGTTTTAAAATTTAAATAAAGAAAAAGACTTTCCAATATTGGCGGCACCTTTTTTTATCCGACGCTTCCTACGCGTATATGTTGGTACTTCTATCTTTTGGGACATTCAGTTCGGAACATCGAACGATTCAGTTAATGTGCTATTACACCATGATTCTGGAGTCATGGTTTTTTTGAAACTACATGAGCGGACGAGAGGAAAAATTCGAAAAGATAAGATGGCAGATAAACAGCCCTGTGGGCAGTGGGCTTAGTTTTACATGACTCTTTTCTTGCGTTTCTTTTCAGCTAATCAACATGATCCCCTTCGCTTGACAGGCACCTTGACGCGGTGCAGAGGCTTCAGTTTCAAAGATTTATCTGACCTAAACATTAGGTGGATCCTAATCTCAGGAATTTTGAGGGAGTTACGAACTAAGAACTGCCAACCGCGGGATGCTACCGCAGAATGAAATTGCAGATCGCATGGAGACGATCCGAAACCGGGATTTAGCAATTGTGCGTGGAGAAAACCTCCTACAGATGTTGAAAACCGGACAGAACGTCGAGACGCAGAGTCTTCTGGTCAAGAGAGAATACCTCCCGGGCTGGAAAATCGAAACCAACCATCCACAGGTCCAGGGAGAATACCTCCCAAATCAGTGAAAGATGGAAAACCTAGAAGTGAAGAGAAAATACCCACAACTTCACAAGAAAAAGCACCTCCATCTACATTTGGCGTGGGCAAAGACCACTTTAAATCCAGAAAAAGACGAAAACGAAATAGCCAGCCATTACCACCACTTGGCAAACCGGTAGCGCTTGATGACCCGTATAGAAAAGGCTTTGATGGAGCAGCCACCAGATGGTTTCTAAGATTCATTGGTGAGGGCTTGACCTCCCAAGAAGCTAGAAAAAGAGTGGATGAGAGAACACATACCGCCCATGAACCAAAACCAAGTACACAGGCAGCAGACGTACGAAAGCGCGACAAAAACAGTGCGAATAGCTGTCCTAGCTGTAGAATACCCTCAAGTTACATTGAGCTCAGATGACCTTACCGCACTTCAGGAAGCCATCATATATGAAGTGTCCATCGGATATGAGCATAAGCTCAAGTTTGAAGGCCTTCATTTCAGAAATGATCGATTGCGCAGGTCAACAAACTGCAGACTGGTTCAGGGATAGAGCTTCAAAACTTAAATCGTGGAAAGGCATCAAAATAACACCATGCTATTGAGAAGATATTCCAAAGATGTATACGATTACGCTCTTCCTTCCGAGAAGCATCGGCCAAGATGACAAAAAGTCGTTAACTCACGAACTCTACTATAAATTTGGCAAAATCTCTATCAGGCCTCAAAAAGCCAATTGAGCAAAGAATGACAACGAAGCAAACGGAGAACCAGTACCCATGACCTAACCTTACCCGCCACGATTCCCACAACTCCCACATTACCTACTGTCCTAAACCAAATATCCCTATCCTTACCCCCACCCCAAGAGGAAACTACTGGTCATAGAGGACGAGGAGGAAGAAGATCATCTGCTGCAGATGAGGGGCAGTTGCCCCCAAAAACTAACCAAGATGACTGGACGGGGGAACAGCACCAAAATAGCCCAAATAAACACCCATTACGCAAAGGCGGCTTCGGCCGTCATAGCAAGAAGGTTTATTAAGGACAACCTAGGGCTGGTGCAGGTTCAGGGACCCTGGATTCACAGGGAGCAAGTAAGGGGTCTTAATAATAAAGACTCACAGGTAATATGGGACACGAGGCAACCCTCACCCAGAGCATGCATAATAGTAAGAAAAAATATTAACTTTATGTCTTTCAGAATTTATGACGCGGGATTTAGTACTAATCCAGGCCCAAATAAACATCGGGAGCAGCCCCTACACCCTAATTATAGCATCTGCCTACTTTGCTGGTGATGTCTACAACATACCTCCAGTGGAAGTTAGGAAACTGGCCGAGTACTGCAGCCAAAGAAGGACACCGCTGATGATTTGCTGCGACGCGAACGCCCACCACACAACATGGCGTAGTAGCGATATCAATAATAGGGGTGAGTATCTTTTAGACTATATTCTTGAATAAAATCTAGATAAATTCAATGTAGGGAATACCCCAACTTTTGTAACTAGGTTGAGAGAAGAAGTCCTTGATATAACTTTTGGGTCTCCGATCCTAAGTAGTCTGGTTGAGGATTGGAGAGTATCCAATGAGCCCTCAATGTCTGACCATAAAATAATAACGTTTTCTCTTAGAGGCTTTCACACAGAGAATACCTCTGGAAGAAACCCTACGAAAACAAACTGGAATCTATTTAAAAATGTCCTGACGAGTAACTTAGAACAATTAGTTCTAGCTAAAACGACAAATTGTCACCTTGAACTAATACATTTTGTTGGTAAATTGAACGGAGCTATTAGTGACGCGTACGAAACTAGTTGCCCTGTGAAATCCACTAAAAAACAAAGAGATGCTTCTTGGTGGAACAAAAGTCTTTCAAAACTAAGATCCAAGGTAAGAAAACTATTCAATGATGCCAAAAGAAGTGGACAATGGGTACATTACACTAAAGAGCTAACAAATTACAATAAAGAGATTAGAAGAGCAAATAGAGGCAGTTTTGCAGCTTTTTGCGAGTGTATATCATCTAATAACCTGCTCTTAAAAACCCATTTACCAGGCAGCATATTATCACAGAATAATAATCGAAAGAGAGTATCTCTCATGCCAACCAGAGTAGATTGGATCTGTACGGGAAATAGAATTGAATGGGTTATTAGTACCTTTCAACCTTTTAAGGCACCTGAAGTCGATGGCATTTTTCCAGCTTTACTACAAAAGGGAAGGAAGAATTACCTCTATATGTCATAAGCATCTTTCGAAGTAGCGTTGCAATTAGGTATATACGAAGCATTTAGAGAAGAGCTAAATTGTTCTTTATTCCAAAAATTGGGAAGAAAGGTACAACACATCCGAAGTCATTCAGGCCCATAAGTCTAACATCTTCCCTACTGAAAACTTTGGAAAAAATAATAGATAACTTCATAAGATTTGAATTATTAATACATATGCCTCTAAACCACCGCTAGCATGCGTATAGAGCTGGCAGATCAACTGAGACAGCACTGTACGAGCTCACTAATACCTTGCAAAAATGCAAGGATGTAAAAGAAACAGCTTTATGTGCCTTTCTAGATATAGAAGGAGCTTTTGACAACACATCTAATGAAACAGTTATCCTAGCCCTAACAAGGAAATGCGTTCCCATCACAATATCCAGATGGATTGGTGAAATGTTGAGCACAAGAACGGCTGAGGCATTTGCTGGACAAAACATCCAGAGTATCATCACTACAAGAGGGTGTCAGGGAGGGGTACTTTCACCCTTGCTGTGGAGTCTAGTTATTAGAACGTCTTACTTCACAGGACAGACGATGCATCGGCCTTGCTGACGACATTGTTATTATAGCCTCTGGAAAGTTCGAAGAAGTCCTCTATGATATAATACAGAAAGGGCTGACAATCACAAGAAAGTGGTGTGTTTCAGCGGGTATGCTGAATAAATCCTTTAAAAACCACGATCATACCATTTACAATGAAAAGACCTTTACCACATATGAAAGCAATCACATTAGCTGGTGATGTAAGAGAAATGAAGAGCGAGGTAAAATATCTAGGTATTACACTAAACAGTAAACTTCAGTTTCGAATCCCAGACAAGACTGTTTGTTCTTACTTTCTTTTTTTTTTTTTTTTTTTTTTTTTTATTTAATTTTTGTTGTTTCTTGATTCTTTATTATTATGAATTGCTCAGCTGTTAAGTGCCTTGAGCATTCGGACTCAGTCCCCCTTTTCGAATGCTTTGGTTCTTGTGGTCAATCTTTCCACGCCAAGTGCCTTGGCTCAACTAGTGCTTTTATTGAAAAGATAATTTCTTCAAAAATTGCTTTTTGGTATTGTGCTAATTGTAGGCAACTGTCTCTTTCCCAACTTTCTTTCAAAATGTCGGCTTTGAAAACAGATGTCTTGAAAATTTCGAAGACATTTGAAGATCTCTTAGTGCATTTCAATTCTATAATTTCAAATGTCAACTCGTTTCCGTTAGCAACTGAAACATCTGTCAAATCAACTTCAACAGATGATGAAAACTTAGTTTCAACTGAAATAATAAATCAAAAAATTTCTAGTTCTTCTAAGAGCAAGAAAAGAGGCCGTGAGGGTTCATCGTCATCGAAAAACCCTTACCCTGCTCCTAAACGTACGAACCTTAGGAGCAATAATAATAAAACCCCGCCATCATTTTAAATGCTGACTTAGATCAACCAATAGCTTCCGTTGATACGCCCATCCAAACAGTTGACATTGAAAATCCTACCATTAGTTCTCTTTCCGTGATAACCTCTGTAGCACCGAAAAAAATTGAAGCAGTACCTAGGCCAAAATTAATATTTGTGTCCCGACTGGACCCCAACCTTCAATCCAGTGATATACTCCAACATCTGGTGGACATCAAATGTATCTCTTCTTCTTCATGCATTAAATGTATTAAAATCAGTAAACCTGATAGCTTCGTATCCTCTTTCAAAATAACAGCTCCCCCATCATTATTTGATGCTCTTTGTAATAGCAAGTATTGGCCTACCGATACTCTTGTTAAGGAATTTTTGGTGCGTTCTAAACAAAGAGTTAATCGAAAATCTTCGGAAATCCCTGCTTCAAAAAACTAAATAGGTTATCCCTCTTCTACCAGAACGTTAGAGGGATTCGCAGCAAAACTGCTGAAATTTTCAAAAAATCTCAGGCATTTCCGCATGATATCATTGTTCTTACTGAAACATGGCTCAATGACACCTTTTTAGAGAAGGAAATTTTTGACGAAGAGTTCAATGTTTTCAGAAGAGACCGTCATGTAGATAAGCCCAAAGAAGTTGGTGGTGGTGTTTTGATAGCTGTTCGTAATCACCTCACATCTAATCTTGTCTCATTCCCTTTTAATGTATCAATTGAACTTATTTGCCTTAGAATTTCAATTGAATCCAACGATTTTTACATTCTGAATGTTTATATTCCTCCTAAAAGTCCAGCAGCAATTTATTCTGAGGTCTCCTTAGCTTTGGATCATGTAATTGTTACAGCTGGCTTTAATAGTAATATTTTACTGGTGGGTGACTTCAATTTGCCTAACGTTAATTGGATCCCCTCAGAAGACGAGTCCTATTTTGAAGCATCCTCTACTTCCTCTCAACAGGAGCTTCTTCTTTTGGATAATATTATTTGTACTGACTTACAGCAAGTAAGCTGTATTAAAAACTTAAAAAATCGAATTCTCGATTTAGTCTTTTCATCTGACGCTGCTAGTGTTGTTGTGGTAGAATCTGCCACAGCCTTATCTAATATAGACAGCTACCATCCTCCCCTTGATATATTTTTGGATTTGAGCTGCCATTTACTCAATAACACTCAGTCTCATGACTGTTCATATTCTCTTGATTTTCGTAAAGCTAATTTTCAATTACTTTATGATGAATTAAGTTCCTCTGGTATTTCAGATATTTCTTTAACTAATATTGACGTTGCAGTTACTGAATTTTATACTATTTTCAATAACTGCTTAGCAAAATCTGTTCCTACTAAACTCTCTAAAACTTCCCAAGTTTTACATCCATGGTTTACAAAGGAGCTCACATCTCTTCGTAACAAAAGAAATAAGGCTTGGAAAACTTATATCAAAAGTCTTTCTAGTTTGGATCATAATGTGTATATTTCGCTTTTTGAGCAGTTTAATAACCTTTCTAAAAGTTTATACTCTGACTACTTAAAGGAAATGGAGGTTTCATTGAAACTTGATCCAAAGAAGTTTTGGAATTTTGTAAATTCAAAAAAGAAGTCTGACGGATATCCAATAAACTTTGTTTATAATGATTCTTCGTTAACGAGCTCTTCTGATATCTGTAATGCATTTTCAAAAAATTTTAGTAACTCTTTTATTGACACTCGTGTTGATATTGATGTCGAGTTCTTTGAATATTTGCGTGACTGTCCTCAAGTTACTTTTAACAACGTTCCGATGGAACATGACAAAATTTTACATTTTCTTTCATTGCTAAAAGATGACTACTCTCCAGGCCCAGATGGCATTCCTCCAATTATACTAAAAAAATGTAGCTCCATTATAGCTTTTCCTCTTCAACTTCTTTTCGAGCTATCCCTTAAGTCGGGGAAATTTCCCAGTGTATGGAAAAAATCATTTATTACACCCGTTTTTAAAAAGGGTAGTAAGTCTGACATAAAGAACTACAGACCGATTGCTAAACTCTCTTGTATTCCAAAGCTATTTGAGCAAGTGGTTTGTGATAGTATGACGTTTTTCTGCAAAAATATTATCTGTAATCAACAACATGGATTTATGCAGAGGCGGTCAACGGTAACGAACCTTCTAACGTTTTTACACAAGTGCTCCAATGCTTTGGAAAACGGACAGGAACTACATTGCATTTATACCGACTTTTCAAAAGCTTTTGACCAACTTTCCCACGACATTATAATTTTTAAACTTAAGGCCTTTGGATTTCCTGCTGGATTTATTGATTGGATATATTCTTATCTTCGAAATAGATCCTACCAGGTGAAATTCAGAAAAACATTTTCAAACCCTTTTACTGCCAACTCTGGAGTACCACAAGGAAGTCATTTAGGTCCCATTCTTTTTATTCTTGCTATTAATGATGTAACATCATGCATTCGCAATAGTGAAATTCTGGTTTTTGCTGACGATATGAAGATTTTTAAATCTATATGCTCAAGCGGTGATCGTGTGAATCTGCAAGCCGACATTGATAGCTTTTGTACTTGGTGCAGCAAGAATGGATTAAACCTTAACCCAGCGAAATGTCAAAGTATGACTTTTTCAAAGAAACGAGTACCAATCATATTTGATTATAATATTTCACAACATACATTGTGCCGTGTTGTTAGTTTTAAAGATCTTGGAATCGTCTTCAATCCAAGTCTAGATTTCACAAAGCACATCAACTCTCTTGTTAAAAAGGCTAACTCAATGTTAGGTTTTGTAAAAAGATGGTCCAAAGAGTTTCAAGACCCTTATGTTACCCTATCTTTATACAATTGTTTTGTTCGTCCGCATCTGGAATACGCATCGCAGGTATGGACTCCGTTCTATGATGTTCATAGATCTAGGATAGAGGCAGTTCAGCATAATTTTGTTCGTTTTTCTTTAAAAGGTCTTCCCTGGACAGATCCTTATAACCTTCCACCTTATGAACACCGAATTCAGCTTCTACACATTCAGTCCTTGTTACAGAGGCGTGTAAATAACGATATAGTTTTTATCCACCAACTTCTTTCGGGCGCATTAGATGCACCTGATCTACTTACTTGTGTTGGACTCAATTATCGTGGGGGTGCTCACCATCTGCGTAGCCTTGAGCTCCTACATTGTCCACACCATCGGACTAATTACGGTATGAATGAGCCGCTTACCCGCATGTGCAGGCTTTTCAATTTAAATTCTAAAATTATTGATTTTAATGACAATAAAATAAATCTTAAAAATGTACTTCTTAAAACCAGTGCTCCACGCTTTTAGTTCATGTTTTATGTATTTTGTATTGTTAAAATATATGTTTATTGTATTATAGTGCTTGTGTTATTGTAGTTATTTGTTTTACATTACTAACAACTAACACCAGCACTAAGTGATGAGCCAGTGGAACACATATAATGTGTTGGCAAATCTTTGTTCATAAGCTAAAGCTTGCTCTAAGCTCCTTATGAACAGGATCTGATAGTGTAAAAAAAAAAAAAAAAAAAAAAAAAAAAAAAAAAAAAAAAAAAAAACTCCTCTGGAACAAGCATGTAGAACAAACTGTCGGCAAGAGACTTGCAGAAAAATAATGGGGATGTCAACCAAACATCCTGAAATGGATGTACACCATAATGGTGAGACCCTTCATCACTTATGGGCGGTTGCATGGCACAAAACAAACGAACTTGAGAAAACAAGAAAGGCACTTGAAAAGGTGCAAAGGCTTGCTTGCTTATGTATCACTGGAGCCATGAGAACCTATCCTACAGCAGCAATGGAGGTGATCCTTCATTTATCTCCACTACATATTGTTGTTGGAAGTACTGCAAAATTGCAATCTTGAGATTTGCAAAAGAAGGAACTGGACCAGGTAAAATCAAGTGTCAGGGAGAAAGACAACAAGAGATGATATGGTTAAGAAGTACAACTTCGAAAAACAATATCGTTTGGAGTTGAATAACAAAAAAGAATGGGTAGACGAATCAACAAATTATACCTACCAAACAAATGTCATCAAGGGACTGGCGCAGGCATATTTGGGCCAAAAACCAAACTCTCTGTGCCGATGGGACAGTCCTGTAGTATATTTCAAGCGAAAATAAACGCTATAAGTGTGCAGCCTTAACCTAAGTCATCCAGCAAGCTGCATATAAGATATTCTTAGTAAAGACAGCCATAATCGGAGCTAACAGCTTTGGTATAAAGCCTGCTTGGGGGAATGAGCCACTAGCCATTGGTGAGGCATCCAAAGATCCCTTGTTTTCTTATGGAACTTAGAAACCAGGGGCTATCTCCCAAGTAATATATATCCAAACCTTGAATAAAATACCCGTTCACATCATCACTGACAAACAGATCAAAGAACTGTGTTAACTCCCGTCGCAACCAGAATCAAAGCCGTGCATGCAGACTATGGTGGCTTCGTGAACCATATCGTTCTCTAAAATCGGACACCCTAGGGAGGCCGACGTGCTCCCAGCCATCCACTACCATGTCCAGATAGGCACTAAGCAAAGCCAGACATAGCGGAGCCAACTGCCGGACTTACCAACTGCCTGGGACACGAACGGTTCTAAGAATACAAGGATCTCTTGTTCCGTCTTGTGCTGGATGTCCACAAAGGGACATACTCCCAATATCACACCCTAGTAAACACGATTACCCAACCTCATGAGTTGTTGGCTTATTTGGGTTTATTCTAGTACTAGAACAAACAGTCATTCTTACCTACTTCATTCCTTTACGCTTCTTGAAGAGTGCACGCACATGCATGCTTTGTATACAAAATGCTCTTGTGCGAAGAGGATGGAAAAGATGACTGTCAAATTAGATTTATGACTTTCAAAATCAAGGTGTAATAGCGACGCACGGAATAGAAATCAAATATCAAAAAGAAATTCGGCGATAGAGTAATGACTCCAGATTCATGGTGTAATAGCACACTTTGAAACATCGAACGATACTTTTTTCGAATAAAGCTTCGAATTCCACACTGCGAACAGGGTGTATTAAAATTCTGGTTGGGAAATAAACCAGATTACTGGAATCTTTACTGAGATATTAAGAAACAAACCCTAAGTCTCATATAACATTTTGAATACAAAAAGACACTTACCACAATTCTTCACCAACGGGTATATTCCTGCAAGCGAATAGTGCGATTTTCGGAAAACGGAAATCCTGGTGTTCAAAAAACACCCTTACTGGAACGAGATTTGGCTCGCAAGAGTGATTAAAGAATCTGCTAACATTGCCGTAATAGTTGGCATCAATGCAATGATCATGACCAATATCGAAGAAATAACTGTCATCTGTTCTTCGATCGGCTTCAAAATCGGTAAGAATTTCTCCGGAATATTCAGCGACAAATGAACCTTTTGGTACGTTAACTAAGACCCGAACACCCCATCCTTTTGATTGTTCTTTACACTCATTGACCTGTAAAGGTATGTTGATTCCATTTTGAACGATGCGGTTCTTACAGACCAGCTGAAAATTGAAACAGGCATTTTTCATAATTTTTTTTTTTTTTTTTTTGTTATTACCTTATTGCACCCACAAACATCGTTGCACTCAAAAATAACAGGTGGATCCTCGAAGTTAAAATCTGAGTTAAGCCGACCTTCGGCCGTATACCAGTTTTGTACTGAGGCAACGGTGCATTGACATTGATCCGAAATGCAACTATTACATAACCAAAAAGTTTCCATTAGAATTTGTGAGATTAAATTAGGGTTTTAACTTACCCATCTTGACAGGAACATATTCTCATCTGTGATATTCTCTGGTCGATTTGAATCGGATTCTGTTGAATTATGTTTTTTGTGATGTATTTAAAATCTGGTAGCAGTATATCATCTGTTTCATCCGACGAAGAAGACGATGTCATCGCCGTTAAAGCCGAAATCAAATTATATTCGTTTCGTACAGCTTGAATGGGCCTCCGCTCGCGACCATTAGATATATCACTCGAGACAATACGGCTGCGAAGTCCTGTGGGAGCAAAAGATCGCATTTGCATATTGAAGCCAACCGTTCGGGCACACTGACTATCTTCGCGTGGAATGCAATCATAGGGAAGTTCATCAGCTTTGTTTTTGATCATGAGATCAGCTCCTTTCGCAATAAGAGCAAGGCATAAACGGGTGGCCTGGTTGCGGCAAGCGATATGTCTAGAAGTAAAGAAGTTAACATTAAACATACATTTATAACGCAGATTGTTTTTGCTAACAATGGGGTATCGCCATCTACATTTTGTATATTACAATCACTGCCAGCCTGCAGCAAAAGATTGATTGTATCTAAGCTTCCATTGTACAAGGTAGCCCAGTGGAGAACCGTATTATTATCGTTGTCGCATATATCTGGTTCAGCCCCATGGTTCAATAAAAGGCTAAGGAATTGAAGTTTAAATTTAAAAGTTTTTTCATAAGGAGTTTCAGCAAGCACCAGCTTATGAAACAGTATTAGCCAAAAAAGAATATGTGTTCCACTGGCTGATCACTTAGTGCAGGGGATGGTTTTTAGTACGCAAAATGCTAATGGAACACATGTTCGAAGAATATATTTACAATATAAATTCATACATGTGCTGTGAACTTACCTGACAATATCTGTGTGTCCCAGTTCGGCAGCCCATACCATAGCAGTCCAACCACCGTCATCTTGTTCGTTTATAAATTTTGAGAAATTTGTGACGTTCCTACTGCACTTGAAACTATCCACAAGAATTCGTGTTGCTTCTAAGTTTCCCAGTTTCGCCGCGATATGGAGACAAGTTTTCCCCTCTGAACCCTGCATGTTAAACTTAAGTTTTATGGAAGATTATACCAGCTTTCATTACTCACTTTGGCCTCTAAATCTGCACCACACTGAGTGAACAAATTAAGAATATCGCATTTATCACTCATTACAGCACACATTGCAGCAGTTCTTAGTTCGCGATCTATCATGTTAACAAAGTCTTGAGGAAATTCTTTACACAAAAGCAAATAAGCCATTTGAAGAGTTCCAGAGTGAGCCACTAAATGTAGACAGGTACCGTCAAAAAATTCACGCATACAGTTTGTGACATCGTAACCAGAACCTGTATTCGAAATAAGCAACAGTTTTTTATATGTTCTTCTTTTTGAATTAACAATTAGTTCAGCTGCATGGTAGTTCCCCGTGAAGTAGTTGTCACTGTTTCGTCGTAGTATCGACGAAGGCATGGGTTCAAAGAACATCCGCCAATTTGGGCTAATTTTATTTTAGACGGCCGCCAAAAAAAAGTCGTTATTATGAAAGAACGTATTAAAATGCACATTTTATATTTCTAAACCAAATTTCTAAGTCAATTGGCTTAGGAAATATTCACCCTGAAAGTATCTAAATCTTCCACTTATCAATCACTTATACAAGGTGTTTCACATAAAATGGAAAAAAACTGCTGCAACAAGTAGGCTTGGTCAAGACAAGAAAAAAATTGTATGGGAGTGGCCAATGGGGGTCCATCCCCTCCGTTTAGCTGGGAGTGGCAGTTTTCTAAAATTGACTTAAAACAGACAAAAAATCATAAAGATTAACGGTAATATTTACAATGCCTGGCTATATACCAGGAATCTTTTCTTTTGTTTCATATCTAAATAAATTTGTTTCAGTGAATCTTTTTCTTGTTTTCCGGAAGGTACGTTAAATAGCAAAACTTTAACTCCTTCCGAAGCGTACAACAGTTAATTTTATTATAACGGATTTCACGTTGAATTCAAAGAGTTTCAACTTAATACGAAGCGATATTTTTATGGAGTTCCATACTTTAGAAAGCATTCCGAATGCACTACGAGCTTTATTTATTCTGTTGCTGACATCCAAGGGGTATACCGGCTGTATTCTAATGGTACTTCTTTGACACCGGGTCAAATCGAAGAGTAACCTGACTTTATCTGTGTACAGGGGGTGATACGCAGTCCGACTTTTCCTTCCCTCATAGTCGTGGGTACAAAAATGAACAAACAAAAAAACAAAACAAAAACAATATGGGACGACGAGCAAGAATCGGGCACGAAGCTCTTAACGGAAGCCGATTCAATCAACGACAACATGACAGTAGAAGAGGAGAGCTTCCTTCTCGGATCTTTTTTAGCTACTTCCGACGGCAGCATTGGAGAGAGTGTCATGAAAACATAGACCCGAACTTAAAGAGTGTAATGGGTCCACCCAAATCTGTGACAGGTTTAGGACCGTCGGGACAGAAAGAGGTACCAGTGCACTCGAAGCCAGCTATAACATCTGAGAGAAAGGTGAGAGCACCTAGTTCTGTCACAGACTCAAGCCCGTCGGGATCATACAGGTACCCGTCTGCCTCTGCAACTAAGGGGAAAAAATAAGTGACAGTCATAAGCCCGTCGGGACCGGTAGTGGGTTCATCGGCTAGTCTGGTTAGTGTAGGCGGTGATAGGGAACTGGTGAACAAAATGGGTTTGTGACAGGCACAAGTTCGTCGGGACCTACGACGAGTTCATCAGGAAACTTGGGATCAAGAAGACACACGGGAAGACGGGAATGAGACAGTGTCTGTACAGTACTCTCCTTGCAGAGGGAGACCAAAGCAGGAGCTATTGTTCAGGCTGACATTCAAACAGCATCAATGAAGTACCGCCCGAATAGAATACATAACGCCCGAAGAACGCTCCAACGCCTCAGGGGTAAAGAACCCAGCTCGTTAACGGAAAGACAAAAAGTATCGTTAGCTAGAGCAAGGGAAACCCTAAAGAATGTGCCGTCCAAAGCAGTAGGGAACATGCAAGGAAGCTTGGAGGGAGCTTGGCATCAACAAGTTCCGCCGGTGTAGTAAACATGGGACCGGAGCCAATTGCGGTTTGTGTAAAAAGAAGAAGGCATAACGACACATTCTCTCCTCCACCCAAACAAAACAAAAAACCGATAACTGTATCCAATGTGGTCAGAGGCAGTCACCGAGTCGCAGTTGTCGACTTTGGTAATCCAGAACGGAGGCTGACAGATGACCAATGGAGATTAATTGAAGTCAGAATCCTGGATGGGGTGGATGACTCTTATATAGTGGCTGGGCATATCCCGCACTTTGGACAGCTTACATCTCTGAAAGGATTTAAAGTTATGGAGTGCGAAGACGCAGAAACCCTCAAATGGTTGAAGAAGTTCATCGCTAACACGGAAGCACCGTGGCCAAAAGCCAACCTGCGTGTTTGTAATAGGAAAGAACTTTTAGAATTCGCCAAACCTAAGAATCGTCTTTTCTTTCCCTTATCTGCCGAAAGAAAGAATATTTTTTAACTGCTTGCATTAAGCAGACCTATTCTCTTAACTTTCGACGGTACCTGAGTGTCCATAAAAATTTGTAACAACAACAGTTGACATCATTCTTCTGCAGAAGTGCAGGTATGATAGCCGAAAATTGGACTTCTTTGAAAGCCTATATATTCACAGACAATGGCGACGCGTAGATAAAAAATGCAGGCGTTCAATTTTATGATTTTGTTTTTTTTTATCATAGAAAGTTGATATTGATGTATGTACTTACATATATCTACTTAAATTTTACAATCTAACCTGCTTGATCGTTATAATTAAACTAACTAATCATTCTATTAGTTCAATTTCCTGTGTATAAGAAATACATATATATGAGCCCAAAAAGAAAACCGGGGGAAATATCTCCAAATCAATCACCAAGCTGCAAAAAAAACTTCAACATCCAAAGTTTGTTTACTACCCAAAAAGAATATCGCAATGGCACCAACATCATCCTCAGCGAATGAATTAAAATCAATAGTCGATAGTTGCCTGGTTGAACACTTAAAAAACATAGCAACAAATGATGACGTCTTAGCTGTCTCTGCTGCAATACAGCTCTTACGGTCGCAAAAAGAGCACATAACGCAACGTTTAGCTGTCGTTAAGAACTATTGCGAAGCACTTGAAAGACAATTGGAAATTTTACACCAAAAATCGAATGAAAATACGGTTGTATTACATCGAACTCCAGATGAGAAAGCAGACATAAATAGTCTAGGAAAACAAACTTGTCTTAAACTTCTCAATCTGAATGAAAATGCAGATCTATCTTTTGATAAAGCACAAGAATTTGTTAATCGTCACAACAACAAAACCACTATGGTATTAAATTTCAATAACTAACACACAGCACAAAAAATAATAGAAGCCGCACCGAAACTTAAGAACACCGGGATTGTGGTACATCGAGAGCAATTATTTCTTTTTCGGAAGAAAAAGAAGAACCCTTTTCGAAATTAAAAACAAACTTTTGGATATCAACCCGAATGTGAAAATCATGATCAGGGGATCTAAACTTCAAATATCCGACTTCTCACTTTTACATTTACATTTTTTTACATTTTTACGAGGATTGACAATAACAAAAAGTGATCATTTGTCAAAACTACTTTTGGTGAGGAAGCAATGTGCTTTTTTGACATAAACGTCAGAGGGAACAACAACATATCTCATGCACATTGTGTAATCTGAATCAAATGAAAACATCTTCCACTTTTTGGCAATTTGTCCCATGTTACAAGAAAATCAGCGACTATACTTCAACAAAAGTTATCTATCGCTATAGGATTGTTTAAGTGTTCTGAACGGAGAGAGTGGTTGGAAGCTGCTTATTCGGTTTATCTCACATTCGCTTGAGTATAGAAATACATACGTGAATCTATTTTAGGTACATATGAAGATAAAATCTGATTTAATTTTGTTTTAGCTAAACTAAAAGCCTGATTTTTGAAGATAAAACTTAATCTAATTTTGTTTTAGCTAAACTAAAAGCCCTTTTCAATTTAATTTCGTTTTATCTAAACTAAAAGACCGCGATACCAAATATTTTTTGCTAAAAATTATGTAATAAATATTTAAAGGCCTTCTTGATGCCATTTTATTTGGAAATAAAGCGTATCGAAAAAGTTTATTTGAATAATCATTTTCCCAAGTTCAAAGAAGAAAAAAAACTCAGTCCATCCATTCAGCAAATTTGTATGAATTTCGCATTTCCTTCATATTCTTCATGGACGCATCGAACATTTTTGAGATTTTCCTCACAGATTTTTTATCTAAAACACTCAACACAACTAACCTATGCTATATTGCTATAGTCTTCGCCATGCTTTTGCGTTAGCTTAGCCAGAAGACCAGAACGCACAGAACACATACACCAACACCCGCGGGGCGCGGGCAGCGACGTCACCAATATAGTTTTCATACTAAACCACTCTATTGAATAATACTTTTACATTTACACTCAATAGCCCTAAATCGAAGACTATCGGTATGTTCAAACTTGAGTATTAACTCACCATTTACTTTTTTTCGTTATCAGCTCAGTTGAAGGAATGGTTCATATGATTTGAAATTATACTTTTTTTTGTGTGTATGCTTCGAATGGACACATTTCGTTTTCAAATCCCTTGAACGAGCTGATGGTCGAATGAGTGGGCAAGTCGCAGCGCAGGCAAGTATTGATTAGGTTTGTGCTTTGGTTTAAATCGAGTGCACAAGAGACTTGCACGAATTTAATTTTTTTTTGAATATTATGATGATGTAGATAGGGTACGTTTGACTCATTAGGAAAGAAGTAGTTTTTTTGTGGGTGGTTGGGTGGAAACAAAATAATATTTCTCTCATCTGAAAGTGTAAGAAAAAACTGTTTAAATATTATCTGAAAGTTAGGCGTTCATGAACGAAATTAACAAAATGACGCCTCGCCACTGTTCACAGAAATACTGCAGCTTTAAACGCTAAAACGATAAAGGAAACATAGAATCTGATTTGTTTGTGAATATTCTCTATTTATTTTTACTCCCACCAAATTTTAAATATGTTATCTATTTTGTTTATATTCTTATTTTTCTCTTATTATTGTTCTCTTTTAATTAATTCTTGTAAACAAATTTCTTAGCGTTTTATGTGACTAGACTACCTATACCTATATAACTTAAAATGTTTGTAAGAATATGTGTACCAACTGCCAATGTAATGCAATTTTTAAATAAAGAGATTTTACTGTCAGTCGTGTTGCTGATGATGGCCGGTAAACCAGCTTAAATGCATCTAAAGTTTGTATTAAATTAAATAAATTTAATAATTCAAATTTTGTAACCTCATATTTAATGGTGGTATAATTTTTATATTTTATTTATGTTCGAGAGATTACGTGTTATTCCAAAAAAGAATAATCTAACAATTATGTGATTAGCTTTTATGCATATTTTTTTTTTATAATTAGCGCGCACTCAAGGGGTTATGACTAGCCTTATAATGTTGATACACATCACGAGCGTTTAGGAAATTTGGAGAGGATTTAAAAGGAGATGTCGATGCACATTGGTCTTGAATACCTGAACAACGACAAGGCATTCCACAAACGTGTTGTTCGGCTGAAGAAAGAATCTCTGTATTTAACAGTACGTGCAAAGATAGGCTCAAGGGTGAACTGATGAGCATTCATAGCTAAGCGGATATTACGACAGAATATTTTAAGGGGGAGGGGAATGCAACTGGCTATTTTTATTGAACACTGTTCATGAAGAAGCTATACAATAATGTTAGACAAGAAACATTTCAGCGGTGTTCTAAGGAAACAAACGTTTCTGTAACGGATCTGTCTCCAATAAGTTTTAGGGCTATTTTTTGGATTCTATTTAATAGATTCAAATGAGTTATAGGAGCCCAGATATGCCCAGATATGATAGTGTGTTCAAGCTTTGGGCGAGTGTATGCCTTATAAATTGTAGCCAGATAAGAAGGGGACAACAATTGTTTGCATCTTTTTAGAAAACCTAAGCATTTTGCTGCATTTTTCAGTTCCAGTTCCACATCCGAAGAGAAGGGATTTGAATCTGGAAACGAATATAAAAAACTGAGGGTGCTGTCTTCAGCGAAACAATTTAATGGATTAGACGTTTCAGACAAGAGGTCATTGATGAATATTAAAAAGAAAGCCAGACTAAACGGAGCCTTGGGGCATACCAGCATTTTTTTTAAAATCAGATTTGTAACCGTTTAAAACAACGGCCTGAAAGGTAATTTCTAATCCATCGAAGAAGAGAGCTTCATGCCAAACTCTATCAAATGCTTTTGAGATATCAAGTGCAATAACCTTAGTTTCACCAAACTGGTGCAAGGATTGGTTCCACTTTTCGGTGAGATATGCCATCAGATCACCAGTGGACCTATTGCTTAAGAACCTTTCGTTCTTCAAGATATTTTTTTAGCTGTTTGTTAATCAGCGTTTACATGACCTTAGAACGGCAGTCACCTTGTAGTGGTGCGAAGGCTTAAGTTTCAAAGACTCATCTGAACTGCTTTTTCAGGGCAACCTTAATCTGCAGGGATTTTGAGGAGTTACGAACCAAGTACTGCCCCCCCTAATCCAGGGTGTTAAGTCAACCGTGCCTATTTTATGGTTTGCAGCCAGGGGGTATACCGGCTGTATTATAACGGAACCTCTTTGAAACCGGGTCACCTCAAAGAGTAATTTTGACCTCACCATACTATGCGGAGCTCTAGTATGGCGAACAACCCTTTCTCTAGCTACTCGTGGGATTTATATGTATAAAAACAAAAACAACAAAAACAACAAAAACAACAAAAAATATTCTTCATTCCACGGGATGTAACCGCGAATGAGTATGCAGATCGCATGGAGAGAGACCTCCATGGAGAAGATCTAAGACCGGGATGCAGTAAGCAATTTTTTAAGGCACAAAAGAACCGGGCAGTAAACCGGGAATCATCGTCCAAAAACCAGGGGAAAACCCGGGAAAAAGGAAGATGTTATTCAAGGCGCATCATCCAGTAGTCAGGGGAGAATACCTCCCGGGCCTGGAAAAGATGTTGCTAAAAACAATAAGGACGTCGGTGAAGAGAAAACACCTTCTTCCAAAGATGACGCTCCCAAAGCATCTCAAAAGGTTAATAATCCCGAGAGACCACCTAAAAGCCGGAACCGTAGACCGAATCCACTTCCTAGCCTAGGCAAACAAGGCGCGCTTGATGACCCCTGGAGAAAAGGGCTAAGTGGAGCAGGCACGAAATGGTACTTCCGATTCCTTGATGGAGGCATGACTCCACAGGAAGCGAGGAAGAAGGTGGATGAAAGAATCGTCACCTTACGAAATGAGCCCCAAACAACACCTAGACAGGGCAAGAGGAGCAGTAGCCAAATCACTCCTCCTGAAAGGCACGGGTCTAAGAAACCCAAAACTATAGCTGTGCCTACAGCAGCGGGCCCAAGCACCGCACCAGCGAGGTACGATTCCAAAAAAACAGCATTCTTACGCCAGTGCTACCAAAATAGTAAGAGTTGCAGTGTTGCCCAATGAATACCCTCAGAAAACTCTAAGCACTTCCGAGCTAACACTCCTAGAGGAAGCATTAATAGAGGAGGTTTCCTAAGGGTGGGGGCATATGCTCAAATTTGAAGGCATACACTTCAAAACGGGCCTGCTCGTAGTTGATTGCGCTGACCAAAATACAGCAAATTGGTTGGAAGAAAAGGCAGCGAAATTAAGCGCTTGGGAGGGAATTGAGTTGACATCGTGCTTGGGAGATAAAATCCCAAGGATGCACACGATAACCATGCTCCTTCCAAGAAGCACTGGGCAAGAGGACCAGAAATCGCTAGCACTTATCAAAGGGCAAAATTAAGGCATCAATATACCCGCTTGGAAAATTCTGAGCAGCAAAGTGGAAGGCAAAGGTCAGTTGCTAGTGGTTGGTATTGATGACCAATCAGCAGAAGCCATTCGCAAAGCAGGTAACGAACTGCATTACAAGTTTGGCAAAGTAACTGTCGCAGGCTTATGGAAGCTGACTGGAGCTGGGTCAAGTAACCAGACCAAGTCTACAGGAAATGCGAAAGCAATAGTCCCGAAAATCGCCATACCAACACCTGATCATGAAGAGGTATGTAAGGAAAAAGAACAGGTTTCCGAATCTGTTCCGCCTACCCCATCTTTGCTATCGGTAGAGCCCAAATTTTTAGAACTACCGAACTCTTCAAAAACAGGTTCGAAAACACCAGAACCAAATCCAGAGCCAGTAGCAAGCGATGTATATGATAGAGGGCATAGACCTGTCTCCCAGCTTAGGCGACTTAGCTGACGAAACTCTTCCTACTGAGGAAGAAAAGTTACATCTTCTTGAAGATGAGGGGACAGTGGCCCCCAAACAATAAAAACCAGATGTTCACAAACGGGATCAGCACCAGGGCAGCCCCAATAAACCTACATCACGCTAAAGCGGCTTCGGCCGTAATAGCAAGGAAATTCATGAAGGATGACCTAGGGCTAGCGCTGATCCAAGAACCCTGGATAAACGGGGGAAAAGTAAGAGGTGTTTCATGTAAGGACTCGCAGGTATTATGGGACACGAGATTAGACTCGCCCAGAGCATAATTATACATGCTCTGGGCGAGTCTAATATTAACTTTATTTATTTACAATATTAACTTTATTTGTCTTTCAGATTTTATGACGCGGGATCTGGTGCCAATACAGCATCCGCTTACTTCGATGGTGATGATGAAAACATACCACCGATGAAATGATGAAAACACATACCGATGTTAGTTGGATGCGATGCGAACGCCCACCACACTACGTGGGGTAGTAACGATGTGAATAAAAGGGGTGAGTACCTTTTAGATTTTATTATCGAGAAAATCCTAGATATATATAATGTAGGGAATGTCCCCACTTTTGTAACTAGGGTAAGAACAGAAAGCTTAGACATTACGTTTGGTACGCCAAGCATAACTAGTTTAATTAAGGATTGGAGAGTCTCCAATGAACCCTCAATGTCTGACCACATAATTATTGTGTTTTCCATAAATGGCCTTTTAACAGAGAATGACTCTGGAAGGAATCCAAAAAAAAAAAAAAAACTGGGCCCTATACAAGAACAATCTTCAATCAAACTTAGAAAGAATAGGTCCAGTTAGAACAAAAAAATGGTCACCTTGAGTTAGAGAATATATCAAATGAGCTAAGTGGTGCAATCCATGAGGCCTTTGAACTCAGTTGCCCACTTAAAACCACAAAAAAACGGGCAAATGCACCGTGGTGGAACTCTTATCTCTCGAACCTTAGGTCCAAAGTGAGGAAACTCTTTAACCAGGCCAAAAGAACTGGTGAGTGGCATAGATATTCCGAAGAGCTTACCAAATATAGTGGGGAAATAAAAAGAACCAAAAGAAACAGCTTTGTAAAATTCTGTGAGAGCATTGGCTCTACAACAGCAGCTGCAAGACTGCACAAAGCTCTAGCAACAGATACAACAATCAAATCTGTAGCACTTCGTTACCCAGATAGTAGTTACACAGAAGATAACGAGCAGAGATTAAATCTGCTCCTAAGTACACACTTTCCAGGCAGTTTACCAATAGAAAGTAATAGCGTTGAGAGAATTTCTCTGAAACCTAACAGAGTCGACTGGACGATAGCTAAAACTATCTGTTCAGGCAAAAGACTTCATTGGGCAATTAGCACCTTTCAACCTTTTAAGTCACCGGGAGTAGACCAGATCTTTCCAGCCCTACTACAAAATGGGAAAGAATTAATCATGCCATATCTAATCAGCATGCTTCGAAGCAGCATAGCACTTGGGTACATACCAAGTCTATGGAGAAGAGCAAAAGTTATCTTCATCCCTAAAACAGGAAAAAAAGATACTACACATCCTTAGTCTTTCAGGCCAATAAGTTTAACATATTTCATTCTGAAGACACTGGAAAAGGTTATTGATAACTTCATAAGATCAGAAGTATTAACGACTTTGCCACTGAATCATAGACAACATGCTTATAGAGCAGGCAGATCAACTGAGACTGCACTATACGAACTCACCAATACCATAAAAGGAGCTTTAGAATCAAAAGAAACGGCAATATGTGCCTTCCTAGATAAAGAAGGTGCCTTTGATAACACCTCTCATGATGCCGTAAAAAATGCTTTCATGAGAAAGAATGTACCCAATACTATAACACGATGGATTGGTGAGATGCAGAAGGAGGTCAAATATCTAGGCATTACACTAGACAGCAAACTCCTTTTCAACAAACACTTAGAGATTACTGTCGGGAAAGCCACAAAAGCCCTTATGATTATGGGGGTGCAAACCAAACATTCTTAGATGGATGTTTACCATGATGGTCAGACCCATAATCACCTATGGTGCGAGTGTGTGGCACAAAAGAACCGAACTTGAAAAGACTAAGAAAACACTAGAAAAAGTGCAAAGGCTCGCTTGCTTATGTATAACTGGAGCAATGAGAACATGCCCAACAGCAGCAATGGAGGTCATTCTTGACCTGACACCATTGCACATGGCAATTTAAAGTTCTGCCAAGGGGGCAATCATGCGTTTCGCAAAAGAAGAAACTGGTGTAGGTAAGTGTATAGGATTGAAGGAATTAACTTCACTATCCAAATATGCACCCCTACTTGACATTCCTAGAGACAACATGATTAAGAAATACAACTTCGAGAAAAATTTTCGAACTGAGTTAAGCAATAAAAAAGAATGGGTAGGAGAAAATGAGAACTACCTTTTAAAAAATTAAAGCCATCAAATGGTACACTGATGGATCAAACACTGCCGAAGGGACTGGCGCAGGGATTTTTGGGCCAAGAACTAAATGCTCTGTACCAATGGGTAAGTCCTCTAGCATATTCCAAGCGGAAGTAAGCGCAATTAGAATATGTGCGCAGATAAACATTGAAAGGAATTACCGGAACCAGAATATAGCCATAATGTCAGACAGCCAAGCTGCACTTAAAGCACTAAATTCCTGCGTAATCAGCTCGATGCTGGTTTGGGAGAGTGTAAACGAACTCAACAAATTATGCAAAAACAACACTGTAACATTATACTGGGTCCCCGGACATGTTGGAGTTGAGGGAAATGAGAAAGCTGATGTTTTGGCTAAGGCAGGGGCAGTGGCACCCATGATTGGGCCGGAACCCTACTACGCGATAGGTGAAAATGTGATAAAAATCAAATCAAAGCGGAAGAGGAGGCAAAAAGATCCAAAAACTGGAAAGAACTCCCTAAACTGAGACAAGCCAAAATGCTTCTTGGGAACTATAACCAAAAACGATATAAAGCTTGTATAAACCTGAGTAGAAACAAACTTAGAATCTTAACGGGTTTCCTCAGTGGTCACTGCAAACTTAAAAGACACCTAAACATCCTTGGTTGCACTATATCCAGTAGTGCAACCGGCAGATTCTGCGACGACCAAGAAGAAACGCCAAATCAATTTCTAGGAAAGTGTGGGGCGATAATGCAAAAAAGAATAAAACATCTGGGAAGTTACCAGATAGAGGAGAGCGAATTACCCTCTCTACAATACTCCAGATACTATCATTCCTTAAAGATATTAAGATGGAGGAAGAGCTGTAGAATGAGTCAATCATCCAGCCCTAGTAAAGGGGGCTAAATAGATCTAAAGGTTGCAGTGCACCACAACCCCTAAATTTATTCATTCATTCATTCATTCATTCACTCATGACCTTAGAAAGAAAGATATTAAGATGGAGGAAGAGCTTTAGAATGAGTCAATCATCCAGCCCTAGTAAAGGGGGCACAATAGATCTAAAGGTCGCAGTGCACCACAACCCCTAAATTTATTCATTCATTCATTCATTCATTCATGACCTTAGAAAGAAGGGACGTCAGTCAATTGGTCGGTTATTTGAGGGAGAGGAGGACACGTCTTTTTAAGGGACTGGCTAAACGAATGCTGTTTCATCCATTTGAAAAGTGTCCACAAAAATAGGAGATTGAAAAGCTTACGCAGTGGTTTTGCCAGCGAAGAAGAACACCTCTTCACAATAATTCTGGATATACCATCCGGACCAGCGGATTTGTGTATTTCAAGATCTTTTAAGACTCTTGCTACTGTACGAGTACGAAAGAAGATTTGTCCCATAGAACCATTTACGATCTCAAGAACAGGAGGAGTCATGCCACTCGGTGACAGCGTGAAATTAGCATCAAACTGAGCTGCAAGCAAATTTACCTTTGCCCGTGAGCTGACCGCAGAATAGTCATTATAAACGAGCGTTGGAAACGAGGAGAGATTTGAATTTTTTAATGTTTTTTTATAAATGACCAAAAATGTTTTCTTCCTTTGGGAAACTGTAGTATTTTTTGCCTTACATTTAGGTCATGTGAAAATCTGGTTCGTCGAATATGTTGCGTTGCAGGCATTGCATTCCGAGCTTGCTTGTACCTCTTCCGGTTTTCCTCAGTGTGGTTGGCTTTATAACATCGGAAGTTTAACTCTCTGATCCTGATAACCTCTTTACAGCCTTGATCGTACCAGGAATTTTCTTTGGTTTTAATACTTTTAGTACTTTTAGAGATAAAAGTACTCATACTATTGAGTATAGTTTACACACATAGAGAAATCATGTGTAAGTTTCAAACTTTGCTCGTAGGATGTCGTTACTGTCTACTTGTTTTTTGTTAACTCTTGTAGCAATTATTCTTGAGTAAAATGCAAAAAAAAAAATAAAGAAAAACAAATACAAATGTATGCAGAAGAATTTAGTTCGGTTCGGTTTGAGTGTTGGTTACAGGGAATTATTGCAATAATATTTACTCGATAAGTTCATTAAGCGGCATCTACTTGCGTGAGTTTGAAACCATCTACATATATACGTGTATATTAATTGTATTATGCCAGTAATCATATCAGCAATGGAGTCAACGTCACTATCGAGGAAGCATAGCGACAAGTTAAAGTTCCGGAAGAAATTATTGAGGCCGTCTAATTGGCTTTCTCTTTAAATGATTTAACTCAGCAAAGATCTCTACATACCTTCCTTAGGGTGATGTCTGGCCAGAATATCAATGCCAAGAAGAATTGTGGACATTGAAATCGACCGTAATAACGATTTCAGTGTGAAGGTAATGAGAAACAATTCTTGTAATGTAGTCTTACAGCGCATCAAATTCATTAGAAGGTGAATTACTGTCTAAATTTAGACTTCTGTAAAAAAAACATGTGTGAATGATGAGCTTACCTACAGTGAATTTAAACCACATGAAATAACAACCCAACTTCAAGAGTTAGATTCTTAAAGGAACGTGTTGCAAAACATCTGGCAATGCCGTTGTAAATTTCCGAACGCACCGAGAATCGAATTATCCTACACTGACATTTCCATGCGCTAAATGAAAAAAACTGAACATAACCTGGGGGTCGATTCCCGATCTGTGAAAATGTGAAATGATAAACTTTTTCACGCCTTAGCGTTAAATTCGATTCCCGATTTGTGAAAACAAACTTCAAATCTTTTCATAATGATAAATATCTTATCACAGTAAAATCGTTCTGTGAAGAGCAGTGAAAACTTGCTGAAAGATCTTACACTGTGAGACAAAAAGGCAAATTAAAATTTAATAGATTAAATTTGATTTCCGTTTTATAATGGTACCTTAGCTCGAGTAATCTTGATTTAACTGTGCTTCGTTCTCAATTTTTTTTTTCCAAACTTTGATTTTAAAACATTCGTATTCGAAGCAATTTTTTTTTTAAATAGGCTTAAATCAAAATGGTTTTCTCTGATTGAACGTTGTTTTTTGCTCTGGGTGTATCATTTAGTACTTTTTAGTACACACATTGACAGCTGTTTATCATAATAAGTTCGAGAATCGCATTGTGCGAGTTCATGAAGTGATAAAATGAAAAATCGCTGTGAAAAGTAAAATGATAATTTTTTTATCACTTCACAGCTTCACAGATCGGGAATTGACCCCCTGGCGAAGTGGCGATACGAAGGAAAGAAGAAATACGAAAGTAATTTGCATATTAATAATAATTTATAATTAATAATGATTTATATATTATTAATAATAATTATATTCATTTTAGGAATTTTTTAATAAATATAATTATTGAAAATAATTCGAGATATTTTTCTACACAACATTTTAAAAAATTCTTTCTTTAACATGCCACCAAAACCCGCCAAAAATACTGGAACCAAGCCGAAGACTTTCAGTTGTCTAGCGTGCACTAAGGAGGATAATCTTCGAATGGTTCGTTGCGACAACTGCGATAGATGGTATCAATACTTGTGTGTCGGAGTAACATCTTCAGTAGCATATCATGATTGGCGTTGCAAATCATGTTCTGGCCTATTATCAAGCAGATTAATTGCATTACAACGAACACCTTCAAATGCTTCAAAGAATCGCTCCAATACATCTTGTAGTGAGGGAAAATCGCATAAAGCAGCACCAGAACGACGAATGTCTCTTAATGACGAAGTCAATTCTTCACGTCCTGCTGTTGACGTTGTTTCCCACAATCCTTCGTGCTCTTTGTCAGAAGGTTTTACTGCTTTAAATAACATGCCTCTTCAAGCTGACGGAGTTCTGCCTGCTTCCAAGGATAAAGCAGTCAGTGCTGATGCATTAGCTCTCTCAACAGGTGGGCTAAACTTATTACACGAGAACGAAAAGGTTACAATGGAACATGCGCAAGTGTCTTTGGACAATCATGTCGTTTCCGATTCATCATTAAATGCTTCTCGACGTCGGAATGAAACCTCTGCAACTAATCAACCTACGCGCGCACGTTCCCAAAGTTCAAAAGCTTCTGCTGCTAACGTTCAACGATTGAACGCTCAAATGGAATTGTTGAAGGAGGAAAAGTTACTTTTACAGCAGAAATAGATATTGCTCCAACAAAAAGAAGACCTCTTCCGTAAACAAAAAGATATAACTGCGCAACTTAAAGTGGAGGAAGATCAGGTTTCTCTTTCAGATGATGAAAGTGTAAATTCTGTTCAAATCGAAAGTTGGGTAGAAGAATCTCGTCCAGATCCTACTTTGCAATTGCCAAAAAATATACTTGGTGCAGAAAGACAGCCGTACGACTGCCTCAGCATACATTTTCGCTTCCAGTCGACAAAGCAACTAGAACCCCACACGAAGATCCATTTTTGCAACAAATCTTGAACAAATTACTTTCTTTGGATATCAAAATTTTCACGAAACCCGCTGAAACTTACCAGTCTGATTGGACTCCGGGTATTTTTCCCACAATTACAACCAGCACAGTGCATGGCACGGAAGCTTCCCTCAATAATGCACAGAGTGTAGTTCAACGTGTGTCCCGTGAGCAGTTGGCAGCTCGTAATGGTGTACCGAAAGAGCTTCCAAGGTTTGAGGGTGACCCAGAGGAATGGCCTTTATTTATGTCTACATTCGAACAGACTACAAAACTTTGTGGTTTCTCTGATTCGGAAAATCTACTTCGGCTTCGGCAATCTTTGGAAGGCAGAGCACGTAAAGCAGTTCGAAGTTAATTACTTCACGAAACTTGCGTGTCACAAATAATGTCAACTTTACGAATGAAGTTTGGAAGACCAGAGCTTATTATCGATGTTTTACTGACCCAAATCAAAGATATGCCTGCACCCAAGGAAAGTCGGCCTGAAACTATAGTTGACTTAGCGATTGAGGTGCAAAACATCTGCGCTACAATGAAAACTTCTGGTTTAGTGGATCATTTGCGCAACCCAGAACTAAAACAAGAATTGGTTAGCAAGCTCCCTGGTCTTTTGGGTCCTTTTTGGGGAATGCACAAGTTAACCTTAACCAGCTGCACATTAGAGGACTTCAGTAGATGGTTGCTTCAACCAGCAGAAGGTGCAAACATAGTTATGATTCCAAGTACATCAAGTAAAGCACGTTGGCGAGGAACGCTTAACACACATGCTGAGTCAGTTGAAACTTTAAATGTAGAATCTTGCGTTATCTGTAAAAGTGATTGCCTTCGCGTGGACAAGTGTGATACCTTTTTACAATTAAAAAGAGCAGACAAGTGGAAGGCCATTCGATCGCACCAGCTTTGCAGAAGATGTCTCCAGCCTCATCTTCCTATGCGCTGCACACCTGACGCAGTATGCGGTGTAAATGGATGTCGCTTTATTCATCACCCGAGTCTACACAAATTACATTTACTGGATTCAATACCAACTCGCTTTACGACGAATACTCATTCTACCATCAATTCTCTTCCGTGTTCTTCCAGTGGTTTTATATGGAAATGGTATTGAAGTCTCAACGTTTGCATTTTTTGACGATGGATCATCCTTAACACTAATTGATGAAGATTTGATGCATAAACCAAATTTGAAAGACATTTCGCAACCATTGCGTCTTCGATGGATTTCAGACACGCATCGATACGACTGCGACTGCGAGGTCTCGACAAACAGTGAACTACTCGAGATAGTAAACAATTATATTTGTCTGGATAATTTAGATGTCGATTGCAATAAGGATTTGATGATGTCAAAAGATGATCAAATTGCCTGCAGTCAAATGCAAAAGCTAACGCGAAGAATAGTAAATTGTTTTTAGACTGGTCTACTCTGGAAACATCAGGATTTGCCACACCCAGATAGTTATCAAATTGCATTTCGAAGAGCAAGATGCCTGCAATTAAAAATGTCAAGAGATCCAGTGCTTGCTTCTACACTACAAACTAAAATTATGGACTACGTATCTAAAGGCTATGCAAGAAAGTTATTAGCAAATGAAATTGATGCTAAAAGATGTTGGAAAAGTTAGATTGATGTGGGATGCAGCGGCTAAGGTTAACGGTGTTTCGTTAAATAGTATGCTTCTGAAAGGTCCAGACCAATTGACATCGATGGTATCTGCAATTCGAAAGTTCCGTCAGTGAAGAATCGCAATCGGTGGCGATATAGCTGAAATGTATCACCAGGTAAGAATCCGCAAAGATGATCAAAACTCTCAAAGGATCTTTTGGTTCGAACCAGATGCCTCAAAGCCGTCCGTCTATGTTATTTCGGTGATGACATTTGGCGCCATTAAATTTCTGAATGCCAAGGAATTTCAAGATCGTTATCCTAGAGCAGTACAGAGTATTTTGGAGAACCACTACGTAGACGACATGTTGGATAGCGTTGACACTGAAGATGAAGCGATTCGGCTGGCGCGTGACGTTCATTATGTTCACTCTCAAGGTGGATTTCAAATACGTAACTGGGTATCTAACTCCAAAAGAGTTTTGACAGAGTTGGAAAGCAAATCCACTGAAGATATAAATTTGAGCGCTGAAAGAGAACTTGCCACAGAAAAGATTTTGGGGATGTGGTGGTCCACATCTGATGATTGCTTCGTCTTCAAAATTTTAAACCGATATAGTAATGAAGAGGTAATACTGGGAAGAAAAAGACCTACCAAAAGAGAGGTTCTGAGTCTTTTGATGACAATTTTCGACCCACTAGGCCTCTTGGCGTTTTATATCATGTATGCCAAAATAATATTTCAAGAAACGTGGCGCTCAGGATGTGAATGGGACGATTCAATTCATGACCAGCAATACTCAAAATGGTTAAATTGGCTTCACTTACTGCCAAAAGTTACAGCCATGAGGATACCACGGTGTTACGTCAAAAATAACTTTAACAATTTTCCGAAGTTTGAGATTCATACGTTTGTCGACCCTAGTGAAGATGGATATGCAGCCCTAAGTTATATCCGATGTTCTGATGGAGACTTAATTGACTGTGTTTTGCTAGGAAGCAAGGCCCTTATTGCGAGTGCCGTTTAACTTTCGATGCGATAAAAGTCGAAAGCATCGATAAATTTTCGTTTTGGTATTGTGTAACTTGATCGACAGAGATATCTATTACTGTGAATAACCAAAACGCTTATTGTGAATAAACCTTATATTTTGGCATTTGGGGTAGTGCCAGTGATAGTACATGTTGGAAAAAATACTTTTTAGTCTTAAATTGAGTGAAGAAGTATTTCCAATTAATAGATAAATTAAAACAGAAAACTTTATAAATCTTGGAAGTGTGACAAAAATTATCTAAAAACTGTGTAAAACTGGCTGAATTTTCTTATGATGCAGTCCTATCACATGCAATGCTCAAAAATAAGCGTTGTGTATCTATACTACACTAACTATCAGTTACAAGGCACCTTGTTTGCTGTGTGTCTGTAAAATGACACGAAGATTTTCCTTTGTTCTCTTGTAATATTTTATCGTTGGGAATTTTGTTGGGACATTTCTTACAAACGTATGGGCTTTTTTGTTTTGCAGTTTTATCACTGTCATATGTTTCAGTCATTCCTATATTTTGGCATTTGACAGATAGTAAATAAATTTTCATCAGTCGAAGGAATAGTTTTTACAAAAAATAAATATTTTAATACTTGTTTTCTTAAAAAAAAATTATTTCATGTTATTTGTTATTAATTTACATCTTTTTTTTGTTTGAAATAGTTATAAGAGTAATACTATAATGTTAGGTAAATAAAGATTATCTTGGTGTGTTTCAGTGATTGTTAACCCAACCCAAATGTTGTGTTTTATTTTCCTTTATTTATTAATATATTGCTCTGTGTTAAAACAATTGTTATTTTAGAAACAATAAAACAATATTTAAAAGGAAATCAACATACATTTGGTGAGAAAATTAAACTCGATGTAAGCAGTCGATCAGAAAAATGTGAACGACAAAGATCGATAGCTTATACGAAATTTTTCGTTCACAATTGAGATTCGCAATACCAAATTAAATTTTCGATGTTCGACTATCGACAAAAGTCGTTTATCGATACAAAAACGACACTCGCAATAAGGCCCTAAAACTCGTGTTGCCTCCCTCAAATTGATATCAATACCCAGACTTGAGCTTCAGGCCGCTGTCATTGGAACAAGATTAAATTCTCGCACTGTATTGTCCTGGCTACGTTCTGACCATTGACGATACAGACAATTTGTGGCCTTCCGTGTTAGCGAAATACTAGAGTTACCAGAAGTCTCTGAATGGCGATGGATTCCAACAGCTGAGAATGTAGCTGACGAAGCAACGAAATGGCAGCGAATCCCTGATTTTTCTAGCAGTAGCCGATGGTTAAATGAATAAGCATTTTTAAAGCTCTCCACAAGTGAGTGGCCTGAAGGAAATGAAACAGCATCTGAGGAAACAAATGATGAACTCCGTGCCTAGTATGTGGGATTTCATGGCGACAACAGCATGCTTGACGAATGTACTGTTTCAGTAAAGGCAGAACGCTTCTGGACAAAATTGTTAAACGTCATATCAACAAAATTGAAGCTGAAACAAGATCCAAAATAAAAAGTCGAAACTATGAAGCGTCAACCAGTCTCTGAAAGTGAAATGAAACGCGCTGAAATCATTCTTATTAAAAAGATGCAGCGAATCGAGTACATGGACGAGGTTATACTGCTATCGAAAAAAGACTCCATAAAGAAATCGAGCTCCATTTATAAGCTATCCCCGTGTTTGGATTCAGATGGTTTGCTTCGACTCGAAGGGAGAGCGAAACTCCAAAACTGTGAAGCCCCATAATTTTACCGAGATCCCAGTATATTACGTTTTTAATTGTTGATCATTATCACTCAGAATACTATCATTGCAACCATGAAACTGTCTTCAACGAGATAAGGCAAAAGTTTTGGATTCCTCGTTTAAGAACCGTTCTCCACAAAGTGCGAAAAAACTGTCCTAAGATGTCTCGTCTTCCACATGCACGTTTAGCTGCATTTTGCCGTCCATTTTCGTTTGTTGGTGTGGATTACTTTGGACCTCTTTTCGTTTCTGTGCGCCGCAGCAGTGAAAAAAGGTATGGTGTATTACTAACCTGCCTAACAACTAGAGCGATACACATAGAGGTAGCATATTCACTTTCAACAGACTCATGTATCATAGCTATTAGAAATTTCATCTCAAGACGTGGTACTCCTATTGAACTTTGGAGTGACAATGGCACCAACTTCAAAGGCGCCGAAAGGGAGCTGATGGAAGCATACAATTTAGTCGACCAAAACAAAATAACCAGAGCATTCACGAACCTTTCCACAAAGTGGCGTTTTATACCACCAAGTTCACCACACATGGGAGGCGCTTGGGAGCGCTTAGTGCGTTCCGTCAAGGATGTGCTTTGCCGTCACGTAATCCAACTGATGAAATTTTACGAGGTATGCTGATGGAAGTGGAGATGATCGTTAACACCAGACCACAAAGCCGTTAACAGAAAATGATAATGAAGGAGTACAACTACGGAGGAGTTGGAAAAACACTCAGCAACTTGCGAATGCCTTCTGGAAAAGATGGATTGTAGAATATCTTCCGGTAATAACCCGCCGCTGCAAATGGTTTGAGGAAGTTAAACCTATCGAAGTGGATGACATAGTCTTTATCGTTGATCCCAACAGTCCCAGGCTTTGTTGGCCGAAAGGAAGAGTCATCGCTACTAAAATCGGATCCGACAGCAGAGTAAGAAGTGCTTTAATTAAAACGATTGCTGGAGTTTACGAGAGACCGGCAGCAAAAACCGCAGTGCTGGATGTTCGTCGGCCACAAGAATACGAAGTAGGACCTCAGGAGGACATACTGGGGGGGAGTGTATCGAAACATCTGGCAACGCCTTTGTAAATTTCCGAACTCACCGAGAATCGAATTATCCTACACTGACATTTCCATGCACTAAATGAAAAAACTGAACATAACCTGGCGAAGTGGCGATACGAAGGAAAGAAGAAATACGAAAGTAATTTGCATATTAATAATAATTTATAGTTAATAATGATTTATATATTATTAATAATAATTATATTAATTTTAGGAATTTTTTAATAAATATAATTATTGAAAGGAATTCGAGATATTTTTGTTCACAACATTTTAAAAAATTCTTTCTTGAACATGCCGCCAAAACCCGCCAAGAATACTGGAACCAAGCCGAAGACTTTCAGTTGTCTGGCGTGCACTAAGGAGGATAATCTTCGAATGGTTCGTTGCGACAACTGCGATGGATGGTATCACTACTTGTGTGTCGGAGTAACATCTTCAGTAGCATATCGTGATTGGCGTTGCAAATCATGTTCTGGCCTATTATCAAGCAGATTAATTGCATTACAACGAACACCTCCAAATGCTTCAAAGAATCGCTCCAATACATCTTGTAGTGAGGGAAAATCGCATAAAGCAGCACCAGAATGACGAATGTCTCTTAATGACGAAGTCAATTCTTCACGTCCTGCTGTTGACGTTGTTTCCCACAATCTTTCGTGCTCTTTGTCTAAAGGTTTTACTGCTTTAAATAACATGCCTCTTCAAGCTGACGGAGTTCTGCCTGCTTCCGAAGATAAAGCTTCTCTTTCAGACGATGAAAGTGTAAATTCTGTTCAAATCGAAAGTTTGCTAAAAGAATCTCGTCCAGATCCTATTTTGCAATTGCCAAAAAATATACTTGGTGCAGAAAGCACAGCCATACGACTGCCTCAGCATACATTTTCGCTTCCAGTCGACATAGCAACCAGAACCCCATACGAAAATCCAATTTTGCAACAAATCTTGGACAAATTACTTTCTTTGGATATCAAAATTTCCACGAAGCCCGCTGAAACTTACCAGTCTGATTGGACTCCGGGTATTTTTCCCACAATTACAACCAGCACAGTGCATGACACGGAAGCTTCACTCAATAATGCACAGAATGTAGTTCAACGTGTGTCCCGTGAGCAGTTGGCAGCTCGTAATGGTGTACCGAAAGAGCTTCCAAGGTTTGAGGGTGACCCAGAGGAATGGCCTTTATTTATGGCTACATTCGAACAGACTACAAAACTTTGTGGTTTCACTGATTCGGAAAATCTACTTCGGCTTCGGCAATCTTTGGAAGGCAGAGCACGTAAAGCAGTTCGAAGTTTATTACTTTACTAAACTTGCGTGTCACAAATAATGTCAACTTTACGAATAAAGTTTGGAAGACCAGAGCTTATTATCGATGTTTTACTGACCTAAATCAAAGATATGCCTGCACCCAAGGAAAGTCGGCCTGAAACTATAGTTGACTTTGCGATTGAGGTGCAAAACATCTGCGCTACAATGAAAGCTTCTGGTTTAGTGGATCATTTGCGCAACCCAGAACTACAACAAGAATTGGTTAGCAAGCTCCCTGGTCTTTTGGGTCCTTTTTGGGGAATGCACAAGTTAACCTTAACCAGCTGCACATTAGAGGACTTCAGTAGATGGTTGCCTCAACCAGCAGAAGGTGGAAACATAGTTATGATTCCAAGTACATCAAGTAAAGCACGTTGGCGAGGAACGCTTAACACACATGCTGAGTCAGTTGAAACTTTAAATGTAGAATCTTGCGTTATCTGTAAAAGTGATTGCCTTCGCGTGGACAAGTGTGATACCTTTTTACAATTAAAAAGAGCAGACAAGTGGAAGGCCATTCGATCGCACCAGCTTTGCAGAAGATGTCTCCAGCCTCATCTTCCTATGCGCTGCACACCTGACGCAGTATGCGGTGTAAATGGATGTCGCTTTATTCATCACCCGAGTCTACACAAATTACATTTACTGGATTCAATACCAACTCGCTTTACGACGAATACTCATTCTACCATCAATTCTCTTCCGTGTTCTTCTAGTGGTTTTATATGGAAATGGTATTCAAGTCTCAACGTTTGCATTTTTTGACGATGGATCATCCTTAACACTAATTGATGAAGATTTGATGCATAAACCAAATTTGAAAGACATTTCGCAACCATTGCGTCTTCGATGGATTTCAGACACGCATCGATACGACTGCGACTGCGAGGTCTCGACAAACAGTGAACTACTCGAGATAGTAAACAATTATATTTGTCTGGATAATTTAGATGTCGATTGCAATAAGGATTTGATGATGTCAAAAGATGATCAAATTGCCTGCAGTCAAATGCAAACGCTAACGCGAAGAATAGTAAATTGTTTTTAGACTGGTCTACTCTGGAAACATCAGGATTTGCCACACCCAGATAGTTATCAAATTGCATTTCGAAGAGCAAGATGCCTGCAATTAAAAATGTCAAGAGATCCAGTGCTTGCTTCTACACTACAAACTAAAATTATGGACTACGTATCTAAAGGCTATGCAAGAAAGTTATTAGCAAATGAAATTGATGCTTAAAGATGTTGGAAAAGTTAGATTGATGTGGGATGCAGCGGCTAAGGTTAACGGTGTTTCGTTAAATAGTATGCTTCTGAAAGTTCCAGACCAATTGACATCGATGGTATCTGCAATTCGAAAGTTCCGCCAGTGAAGAATCGCAATCGGTGGCGATATAGCTGAAATGTATCACCAGGTAAGAATCCGCAAAGATGATTAAAACTCTCAAAGGATCTTTTGGTTCGAACCAGATGCCTCAAAGCCGTCCGTCTATGTTATTTCGGTGATGACATTTGGCGCCATTAAATTTCTGAATGCCAAGGAATTTCAAGATCGTTATCCTAGAGCAGTACAGAGTATTTTGGAGAACCACTACGTAGACGACATGTTGGATAGCGTTGACACTGAAGATGAAGCGATTCGGCTGGCGCGTGACGTTCATTATGTTCACTCTCAAGGTGGATTTCAAATACGTAACTGGGTATCTAACTCCAAAAGAGTTTTGACAGAGTTGGAAAGCAAATCCACTGAAGATATAAATTTGAGCGCTGAAAGAGAACTTGCCACAGAAAAGATTTTGGGGATGTGGTGGTCCACATCTGATGATTGCTTCGTCTTCAAAATTTTAAACCGATATAGTAATGAAGAGGTAATACTGGGAAGAAAAAGACCTACCAAAAGAGAGGTTCTGAGTCTTTTGATGACAATTTTCGACCCATTAGGCCTCTTGGCGTTTTATATCATGTATGCCAAAATAATATTTCAAGAAACGTGGCGCTCAGGATGTGAATGGGACGATTCAATTCATGACCAGCAATACTCAAAATGGTTAAATTGGCTTCACTTACTGCCAAAAGTTACAGCCATGAGGATACCACGGTGTTACGTCAAAAATAACTTTAACAATTTTCCGAAGTTTGAGATTCATACGTTTGTCGACCCTAGTGAAGATGGATATGCAGCCCTAAGTTATATCCGATGTTCTGATGGAGACTTAATTGACTGTGTTTTGCTAGGAAGTAAGGCCCTTATTGCTAGTGCCGTTTAACTTTCGATGCGATAAAAGTCGAAAGCATCGATAAATTTTCGTTTTGGTATTGTGTAACTTGATCGACAGAGATATCTATTACTGTGAATAACCAAAACGCTTATTGTGAATAAACCTTATATTTTGGCATTTGGGGTAGTGCCAGTGATAGTACATGTTGGAAAAAAATACTTTTTAGTCTTAAATTGAGTGAAGAAGTATTTCCAATTAATAGATAAATTAAAACAGAAAACTTTATAAATCTTGGAAGTGTGACAAAAATTATCTAAAAACTGTGTAAAACTGGCTGAATTTTCTTATGATGCAGTCCTATCACATGCAATGCTCAAAAATAAGCGTTGTGTATCTATACTACACTAACTATCAGCTACAAGGCACCTTGTTTGCTGTGTGTCTGTAAAATGACACGAAGATTTTCCTTTGTTCTCTTGTAATATTTTATCGTTGGGAATTTTGTTGGGACATTTCTTACAAACGTATGGGCTTTTTTGTTTTGCAGTTTTATCACTGTCATATGTTTCAGTCATTCCTATATTTTGGCATTTGACAGATAGTAAACAAATTTTCATCAGTCGAAGGAATAGTTTTTACAAAAAATAAATACTTTAATACTTGTTTTCTTAAAAAAAATTTATTTCATGTTATTTGTTATTAATTTACATCTTTTTTTTGTTTGAAATAGTTATAAGAGTAATACTATAATGTTAGGTAAATAATGATTATCTTGGTGTGTTGCAGTGATTGTTAACCCAACCCAAATGTTGTGTTTTATTTTCCTTTATTTATTAATATATTGCTCTGTGTTAAAACAATTGTTATTTTAGAAACAATAAAACAATATTTAAAAGGAAATCAACATACATTTGGTGAGAAAATTAAACTCGATGTAAGCAGTCGATCAGAAAAATGTGAACGACAAAGATCGATAGCTTATACGAATTTTTTCGTTCACAATTGAGATTCGCAATACCAAATTAAATTTTCGATGTTCGACTATCGACAAAAGTCGTTTATCGATACAAAAACGACACTCGCAATAAGGCCCTAAAACTCGTGTTGCCTCCCTCAAATTGATGTCAATACCCAGACTTGAGCTTCAGGCCGCTGTCATTGGAACAAGATTAAATTCTCGCACTGTATTGTCCTGGCTACGTTCTGACCATTGACGATACAGACAATTTGTGGCCTTCCGTGTTAGCAAAATACTAGAGTTACCAGAAGTCTCTGAATGGCGATGGATTCCAACAGCTGAGAATGTAGCTGACGAAGCAACGAAATGGCAGCGAATCCCTGATTTTTCTAGCAGTAGCCGATGGTTAAATGGACCAGCATTTTTAAAGCTCTCCACAAGTGAGTGGCCTGAAGGAAATGAAACAGCATCTGAGGAAACAAACGATGAACTCCGTGCCTAGTATGTGGGATTTCATGGCGACAACAGCATGCTTGACGAATGTACTGTTTCAGTAAAGGCAGAACGCTTCTGGACAAAATTGTTAAACGTCATATCAACAAAATTGAAGCTGAAACAAGATCCAAAATTAAAAGTCGAAACTATGAAGCGTCAACCAGTCTCTGAAAGTGAAATGAAACGCGCTGAAATCATTCTTATTAAAAAGGTGCAGCGAATCGAGTACATGGACGAGGTTATACTGCTATCGAAAAAAGACTCCATAAAGAAATCGAGCTCCATTTATAAGCTATCCCCGTGTTTGGATTCAGATGGTTTGCTTCGACTCGAAGGGAGAGCGAAACTCCAAAACTGTGAAGACCCCATAATTTTACCGAGATCCCAGTATATTACGTTTTTAATTGTTGATCATTATCACTCAGAATACTATCATTGCAACCATGAAACTGTCGTCAACGAGATAAGGCAAAAGTTTTGGATTCCTCGTTTAAGAACCGTTCTCCACAAAGTGCGAAAAAACTGTCCTAAGATGTCTCGTCTTCCACATGCACGTTTAGCTGCATTTTGCCGTCCATTTTCGTTTGTTGGTGTGGATTACTTTGGACCTCTTTTCGTTTCTGTGCGCCGCAGCAGTGAAAAAAGGTATGGTGTATTACTAACCTGCCTAACAACTAGAGCGATACACATAGAGGTAGCATATTCACTTTCAACAGACTCATGTATCATAGCTATTAGAAATTTCATCTCAAGACGTGGTACTCCTATTGAACTTTGGAGTGACAATGGCACCAACTTCAAAGGCGCCGAAAGGGAGCTGATGGAAGCATACAATTTAGTCGACCAAAACAAAATAACCAGAGCATTCACGAACCTTTCCACAAAGTGGCGTTTTATACCACCAAGTTCACCACACATGGGAGGCGCTTGGGAGCGCTTAGTGCGTTCCGTCAAAGATGTGCTTTGCCGTCACGTAATCCAACTGATGAAATTTTACGAGGTATGCTGATGGAAGTGGAGATGATCGTTAACACCAGACCACAAAGCCGTTAACAGAAAATGATAATGAAGGAGTACAACTACGGAGGAGTTGGAAAAACACTCAGCAACTTGCGAATGCCTTCTGGAAAAGATGGATTGTAGAATATCTTCCGGTAATAACCCGCCGCTGCAAATGGTTTGAGGAAGTTAAACCTATCGAAGTGGATGACATAGTCTTTATCGTTGATCCCAACAGTCCCAGGCTTTGTTGGCCGAAAGGAAGAGTCATCGCTACTAAAATCGGATCCGACAGCAGAGTAAGAAGTGCTTTAATCAAAACGATTGCTGGAGTTTACGAGAGACCGGCAGCAAAAACCGCAGTGCTGGATGTTCGGTCACAAGAATACGAAGTAGGACCTCAGGAGGACATACTGGGGGGGAGTGTATCGAAACATCTGGCAACGCCTTTGTAAATTTCCGAACTCACCGAGAATCGAATTATCCAACACTGACATTTCCATGCGCTAAATGAAAAAACTGAACATAACCTGGCGAAGTGGCGATACGAAGGAAAGAAGAAATACGAAAGTAATTTGCATATTAATAATAATTTATAGTTAATAATGATTTATATATTATTAATAATAATTATATTCATTTTAGGAATTTTTTAATAAATATAATTATTGAAAGGAATTCGAGATATTTTTGTTCACAACATTTTAAAAAATTCTTTCTTGAACATGCCGCCAAAACCCGCCAAGAATACTGGAACCAAGCCGAAGACTTTCAGTTGTCTGGCGTGCACTAAGGAGGATAATCTTCGAATGGTTCGTTGCGACAACTGCGATGGATGGTATCACTACTTGTGTGTCGGAGTAACATCTTCAGTAGCATATCGTGATTGGCGTTGCAAATCATGTTCTGGCCTATTATCAAGCAGATTAATTGCATTACAACGAACACCTCCAAATGCTTCAAAGAATCGCTCCAATACATCTTGTAGTGAGGGAAAATCGCATAAAGCAGCACCAGAATGACGAATGTCTCTTAATGACGAAGTCAATTCTTCACGTCCTGCTGTTGACGTTGTTTCCCACAATCTTTCGTGCTCTTTGTCTAAAGGTTTTACTGCTTTAAATAACATGCCTCTTCAAGCTGACGGAGTTCTGCCTGCTTCCGAAGATAAAGCTTCTCTTTCAGACGATGAAAGTGATAGATAGATAGATAGATAGATAGATAGGTTCGATTTATTTTTACATTTAAAAGTTTACAATATTTTACATAATGCATTTTCACAAATCGTTTAGGCATGGCTTTGCCGTCTGCCCGATTGACATTGTTTTAAAAATAGTAAATTGTACTAAAGTTATCTTTAAATAATTTAATAAATTTTGATGATATAATATAATATAATATACAAATAGATATTTGTTTTGCTTTTGTTTTAGAAAGCTTCGTTTAAAATTTGGATTCGATATGACATAGCGGTTTGGTAAAATCTGTAGAGGTTGTTAATGTTACTTTGGCAATTGAGCAATGCCATTACTTCTTCTTCTGATATAATATTGCTGTTCAAAAAGCATCTTCGTATTTCGCTTAACACGGGGCATTTCCCAATAAAATGGACGACATCCTCTCGTTCTCTCAGGTTACATAAGCTGCAGTAAATAGGAAGATCCTCCCGATGCGGTATATAGAACAGACTTATAAGCTCCCCTCTCATTTTAAATATTGCTGATATAAGTGGCTGGCTGTTTTCACTGCGAAAGTAGTTAAGTTCGCATAAATTGTGGTTAAGCCGGCTGTAAATTGATCTGTGGGTTGAAGATGCAGCCTCGTTTATGCAGTCAGTTCTATACTGTTCGTCCACCTTCGCAACAAGTTCGAAAAGGTTGTCCTTAGAAAGGTTTACATTTTCTCCCAGCAATCTGAAATTGGTTCCGCAGTAACTCCCCAGTTCATCGAGTTTCTTATACCATGAATTCTTTTTAGCAATCGTCTCCAAAGCTAAAATTTTTGGTAGCCTTCCATCCGGCATACCAAGCACTTTTATGATGTAGTCTGCATGGAACTTTAGAGTCTTGATGAAGAGGGGTGATAAACCTGTCTCTATTGTGACCATGTAATTGGGGGTGGTTTTAGGCAAGTGAAAACATCTTTTTACAAAATACCTTAGCAGTTTTTCAACTGTTTCATATTTTTCACATCCCCATATTTGCGCTGCATATAGCATTACAGATTCAGCAACTGCTACAAATACTTTATATTTAACAGCGTGTGAGATAGAATTATTATTAAAACATTTCTTCCAAGTGGCATTGATTGCACTTTTTGCTGCAACTAGTTTTTCTTTGAGGTGGTGTTCCATACTAAGATTGTTGGCTATGGTTATTCCCAAATACTTGTAAGTTTTTACAACTTCAATTGGTTCCCTGTTGAAGTACCAATTCTCGCCTCTAGCAGTTCTACCGGATCCTTTTCGAAATTTCATAACCTTCGATTTGTTCAAATTGACCCTCAAATTCCACAATCCGCAGTACGCTTCAAGTTTGTTTATCATCAGCTGCAGAGTTTGGGGGGAATACGCAAACAGAACCACGTCGTCGGCAAATAAAAGTGCTTTAATCCTTATCCTTGAGACTTCTATTCCACCAGGCAAAAAGTCTATTAAGTCATTAATAAATAGAGCAAAAAGACTTGGACTTAAAGCGCACCCTTGTTTCACCCCCATTTTTGTGTCGAACCACTGTGAGATTTCTGACCCGTCCCAAACCGCTGATAGACTACCATTGTAAATATTTTCCAGAACTCTCCCAAATTTAGCTGTCATACCAACGTTGTAGAGTTTAAAGAATAAAGCAGCGCGATCCACGGTATCGAAGGCTGCTTTGAAGTCCACAAAAAAGACGTACAGCTTCCTATTTTGTTCGATGCAGTTGTTCGCTATGGTGTGCAGAACAAAAATGTTGTCGATAGTCGAATAACCACTCCTAAATCCAGCTTGAAATTCTCCCAACAAATTGTTTTCCTGTATCCACATTGTTAAACGACAATTTAAAAGTGTTGTGAATATCTTGTAAAAGGCACTAAGAAAGGATATTCCTCTATAATTGGCTGGATCGGATATACTACCCTTTTTATGGATAGGAAATATAAGGGATTCTTTGAAATTATTTGGTATTTCTCCAGTTTCTAAAATTGTATTATACACAAAAGTTAATTTTTCAATCAACGTTTCTGTCCCATATTTGATAAATTCTGTTGGTATTTTATCAGCTCCAGCAGCTTTCCCATCCTTCATCTTATCCAACACATTACGCAGCTCCTCTTGACTTATAGCAGAGTCCAAAATTTCGTTTGAATATGCCGGTTTAGCAAAATGAATAGGTGGCGCGAGTGCATCAGGATTTAAAAGTATTTTAAAATGGTCATGCAATAAATCAATATTGAGTCTTGTGCTTATTTGCAACTTTTTACCATTTAATTGGTTGATGGTTTTCCAAAATGCTTTTGCATCCTTACAAGTCGTTAATTTGAGAGCTTCGTTTTCCCAAAACATTGCTTTTTTCTTTTTGCATAGTCGTTTGAACATGGAATTCGCTTCAATATACATCCTTTTGAAGTAATTGCAGCTATGTTTTCTAAAAGCCTTAAGCCAGCCAAAAGATTTTTGACGTGCTTTTTCACAGTCAACATCAAACCATTTCTCTTTTTGCCTAAATACTTTTCCAGCGTTAATAGTCATAGGAAAAGATGATTTGATTATGACTTCGATGTCGCCTATAGTAATTTGGCCTTCTAACTGTATGTTTTGATCCAGATTCCGTCTATACTCTTCCGCTTTGTTTTCTTTCCACCTAAGTTTTGGCGGGAATCTTGAGACTGCCATTTCTTCTTGCACTAGGTGATTAAAACCAAACTGCACTATTATTGGCATATGGTCAGAATATGGTACGCTTAAAACCTCAAAATCTGCTGCTATAGAGATCCAGTTACCTCTTACTAGGCAGTTATCAACGACTGAATATCCTTGTGTGCCTACAAATGTATACTCTCCATCCTTATCTGATTCAGAAACGCCGTTCATCACCTGAAATCCGAAGGAGTTACACAAATCCAGCAGTTTTAGACCTCTTGCGTTCATTGTTTTATCTTTTGAACTTCGAACCTTGCCCGCAAAACAGTTTTCTTTTCCTTCCTCTGTTCCAATTCTCGCATTAATATCACCGATTATCATGACGTCATCACTTTCAAAATGTTCCAAGAAACTGTAGAGTTTGTTAAAGTCGTGCTCCCAGTGGTTGCAATTTATGTACGATGGAATGATGATGTATTTTTTATTTTGTATTTTAATGTTAATGAGATTGATTTCGTCATCAAGTTTGAACTCGCATGTAATATTTTTAAGCGATTTTTTGTAGCCAAAGAAGCACCCTCCACTTGCTCTTCCTCTAGTGTGTTGTCGTGTTGCAGAAATCCAAATAAACTCAAAATTCTTAAAATTATTTTTATATAAATGACTTTCATCTTCTACTAAAAATGTTTCATATAGAAAAACGAAATCATAATCATTAATTAAATTAAAAAAGTTTATATATAAAGATTTATTTTTTAACCCTGATATATTATAGCTTATTATTTTTAAATTTCTTAATTCTATACTTTTATTTATTATATTGTGGCAAACGGCGGCGCCTCTACCCTATACATTATCAGAAGTATTGGTTTCGGTATCCGCTAAACTACTTCTTCGCTGACGGCTAGGTGGCACATACAATTTTGATCGACTTGCAGCAGCTGTTGTTGGCGTACTGTCAACCTCAAAAAGAGAAGACAGGTGGTGTTGATTAAGATCGACCTGGTAAATGTCATTTAAAACTTGAATCGCCACCGCGTTGTCATGCACAAATCCTAGCGTTGAGTTCCAATGAAAAGTGTTTTTTTCGACAAACATTTTGTCTTCCCTTACTAGGACTTTTATTTCGGGCTTAATTTCATTTAATCGTCTTTTTATGCACATTAGTTTGTATCTCTTTTGACGAATTGAAGCTGGAAGATCTTTTGAAAATGTAATTCCTGTGTTTCGCATTGTGTTGGATGATTTGAGTGCATCAATAACCTGATGTTTAGAATCGAGTTTGACCACAAAATTCTTAGCTTTTGGATTTGTTGACTTAATTTCGTGGATTTGTAAATGTTCAAGAGATGGAGGGGGATGAATTATGTTTCTACAAACGTTTTTTGCGTGATCCTTTTCGTCGCGGCCCTCAATGATTGCTACCCTTATCATAAGATTATTTTCTGTGCTTTTTTTTTGCATATTTTCGATTTGTTGTTCTAATCTTTCATACTTATTTTCCAAAGCAGTAAGTTTAGAAGATAACAAAGTGTTTGTTTCTATAATATTTTGATAGGCTGCGGTGACCACCTCGACGTCACTTTTTTTTGCCAACTCCGCCATTTTAGAATCAAGGAGCACCTCTATCATATTTAATAATTCAATTTTAGACATTGATCCAACTGAATCTGTGGCCATTTTGAAGGGAGATTGTGTCCTTTTAGATTCAGGATTCTCTGGAGAAATTATGTGGACTTTTCTCTTATTATTGTGCATAGGTTGTTGGTGCAGTGAGGTTATGTTCCGTATATTTTTGAATAACTTATAGAATTATCTTAATTCTCTACAACTCACTTGTATTTTATGTGCTGAAGCGTTTATGAATCTTAGGCTTCACTTTAGAAGGTTTAAATAATTAATTTAATGTTTTTTACTTAGTAAAACTCGCTTAAAAATCAGACCAATATAAAGACAAACTTCTCAGATTAAATGACAGATGTCAATCCAATGTAAATTCCGATGAAAGTGTAAATTCTGTTCAAATCGAAAGTTTGCTAAAAGAATCTCGTCCAGATCCTATTTTGCAATTGCCAAAAAATATACTTGGTGCAGAAAGCACAGCCATACGACTGCCTCAGCATACATTTTCGCTTCCAGTCGACATAGCAACCAGAACCCCATACGAAAATCCAATTTTGCAACAAATCTTGGACAAATTACTTTCTTTGGATATCAAAATTTCCACGAAGCCCGCTGAAACTTACCAGTCTGATTGGACTCCGGGTATTTTTCCCACAATTACAACCAGCACAGTGCATGACACGGAAGCTTCACTCAATAATGCACAGAATGTAGTTCAACGTGTGTCCCGTGAGCAGTTGGCAGCTCGTAATGGTGTACCGAAAGAGCTTCCAAGGTTTGAGGGTGACCCAGAGGAATGGCCTTTATTTATGGCTACATTCGAACAGACTACAAAACTTTGTGGTTTCACTGATTCGGAAAATCTACTTCGGCTTCGGCAATCTTTGGAAGGCAGAGCACGTAAAGCAGTTCGAAGTTTATTACTTCACTAAACTTGCGTGTCACAAATAATGTCAACTTTACGAATAAAGTTTGGAAGACCAGAGCTTATTATCGATGTTTTACTGACCTAAATCAAAGATATGCCTGCACCCAAGGAAAGTCGGCCTGAAACTATAGTTGACTTTGCGATTGAGGTGCAAAACATCTGCGCTACAATGAAAGCTTCTGGTTTAGTGGATCATTTGCGCAACCCAGAACTACAACAAGAATTGGTTAGCAAGCTCCCTGGTCTTTTGGGTCCTTTTTGGGGAATGCACAAGCATTCCCCAAAACCAGCTGCACATTAGAGGACTTCAGTAGATGGTTGCTTCAACCAGCAGAAGGTGGAAACATAGTTATGATTCCAAGTACATCAAGTAAAGCACGTTGGCGAGGAACGCTTAACACACATGCTGAGTCAGTTGAAACTTTAAATGTAGAATCTTGCGTTATCTGTAAAAGTGATTGCCTTCGCGTGGACAAGTGTGATACCTTTTTACAATTAAAAAGAGCAGACAAGTGGAAGGCCATTCGATCGCACCAGCTTTGCAGAAGATGTCTCCAGCCTCATCTTCCTATGCGCTGCACACCTGACGCAGTATGCGGTGTAAATGGATGTCGCTTTATTCATCACCCGAGTCTACACAAATTACATTTACTGGATTCAATACCAACTCGCTTTACGACGAATACTCATTCTACCATCAATTCTCTTCCGTGTTCTTCCAGTGGTTTTATATGGAAATGGTATTCAAGTCTCAACGTTTGCATTTTTTGACGATGGATCATCCTTAACACTAATTGATGAAGATTTGATGCATAAACCAAATTTGAAAGACATTTCGCAACCATTGCGTCTTCGATGGATTTCAGACACGCATCGATACGACTGCGACTGCGAGGTCTCGACAAACAGTGAACTACTCGAGATAGTAAACAATTATATTTGTCTGGATAATTTAGATGTCGATTGCAATAAGGATTTGATGATGTCAAAAGATGATCAAATTGCCTGCAGTCAAATGCAAAAGCTAACGCGAAGAATAGTAAATTGTTTTTAGACTGGTCTACTCTGGAAACATCAGGATTTGCTACACCCAGATAGTTATCAAATTGCATTTCGAAGAGCAAGATGCCTGCAATTAAAAATGTCAAGAGATCCAGTGCTTGCTTCTACACTACAAACTAAAATTATGGACTACGTATCTAAAGGCTATGCAAGAAAGTTATTAGCAAATGAAATTGATGCTAAAAGATGTTGGAAAAGTTAGATTGATGTGGGATGCAGCGGCTAAGGTTAACGGTGTTTCGTTAAATAGTATGCTTCTGAAAGTTCCAGACCAATTGACATCGATGGTATCTGCAATTCGAAAGTTCCGCCAGTGAAGAATCGCAATCGGTGGCGATATAGCTGAAATGTATCACCAGGTAAGAATCCGCAAAGATGATTAAAACTCTCAAAGGATCTTTTGGTTCGAACCAGATGCCTCAAAGCCGTCCGTCTATGTTATTTCGGTGATGACATTTGGCGCCATTAAATTTCTGAATGCCAAGGAATTTCAAGATCGTTATCCTAGAGCAGTACAGAGTATTTTGGAGAACTACTACGTAGACGACATGTTGGATAGCGTTGACACTGAAGATGAAGCGATTCGGCTGGCGCGTGACGTTCATTATGTTCACTCTCAAGGTGGATTTCAAATACGTAACTGGGTATCTAACTCCAAAAGAGTTTTGACAGAGTTGGAAAGCAAATCCACTGAAGATATAAATTTGAGCGCTGAAAGAGAACTTGCCACAGAAAAGATTTTGGGGTTGTGGTGGTCCACATCTGATGATTGCTTCGTCTTCAAAATTTTAAACCGATATAGTAATGAAGAGGTAATACTGGGAAGAAAAAGACCTACCAAAAGAGAGGTTCTGAGTCTTTTGATGACAATTTTCGACCCACTAGGCCTCTTGGCGTTTTATATCATGTATGCCAAAATAATATTTCAAGAAACGTGGCGCTCAGGATGTGAATGGGACGATTCAATTCATGACCAGCAATACTCAAAATGGTTAAATTGGCTTCACTTACTGCCAAAAGTTACAGCCATGAGGATACCACGGTGTTACGTCAAAAATAACTTTAACAATTTTCCGAAGTTTGAGATTCATACGTTTGTCGACCCTAGTGAAGATGGATATGCAGCCCTAAGTTATATCCGATGTTCTGATGGAGACTTAATTGACTGTGTTTTGCTAGGAAGTAAGGCCCTTATTGCTAGTGCCGTTTAACTTTCGATGCGATAAAAGTCGAAAGCATCGATAAATTTTCGTTTTGGTATTGTGTAACTTGATCGACAGAGATATCTATTACTGTGAATAACCAAAACGCTTATTGTGAATAAAACTTATATTTTGGCATTTGGGGTAGTGCCAGTGATAGTACATGTTGGAAAAAAATACTTTTTAGTCTTAAATTGAGTGAAGAAGTATTTCCAATTAATAGATAAATTAAAACAGAAAACTTTATAAATCTTGGAAGTGTGACAAAAATTATCTAAAAACTGTGTAAAACTGGCTGAATTTTCTTATGATGCAGTCCTATCACATGCAATGCTCAAAAATAAGCGTTGTGTATCTATACTACACTAACTATCAGCTACAAGGCACCTTGTTTGCTGTGTGTCTGTAAAATGACACGAAGATTTTCCTTTGTTCTCTTGTAATATTTTATCGTTGGGAATTTTGTTGGGACATTTCTTACAAACGTATGGGCTTTTTTGTTTTGCAGTTTTATTACTGTCATATGTTTCAGTCATTCCTATATTTTGGCATTTGACAGATAGTAAACAAATTTTCATCAGTCGAAGGAATAGTTTTTACAAAAAATAAATATTTTAATACTTGTTTTCTTAAAAAAAATTTATTTCATGTTATTTGTTATTAATTTACATCTTTTTTTTTGTTTGAAATAGTTATAAGAGTAATACTATAATGTTAGGTAAATAAAGATTATCTTGGTGTGTTTCAGTGATTGTTAACCCAACCCAAATGTTGTGTTTTATTTTCCTTTATTTATTAATATATTGCTCTGTGTTAAAACAATTGTTATTTTAGAAACAATAAAACAATATTTAAAAGGAAATCAACATACATTTGGTGAGAAAATTAAACTCGATGTAAGCAGTCGATCAGAAAAATGTGAACGACAAAGATCGATAGCTTATACGAAATTTTTCGTTCACAATTGAGATTCGCAATACCAAATTAAATTTTCGATGTTCGACTATCGACAAAAGTCGTTTATCGATACAAAAACGACACTCGCAATAAGGCCCTAAAACTCGTGTTGCCTCCCTCAAATTGATGTCAATACCCAGACTTGAGCTTCAGGCCGCTGTCATTGGAACAAGATTAAATTCTCGCACTGTATTGTCCTGGCTACGTTCTGACCATTGACGATACAGACAATTTGTGGCCTTCCGTGTTAGCGAAATACTAGAGTTACCAGAAGTCTCTGATTGGGCGATGGATTCCAACAGCTGAGAATGTAGCTGACGAAGCAACGAAATGGCAGCGAATCCCTGATTTTTCTAGCAGTAGCCGATGGTTAAATGGACCAGCATTTTTAAAGCTCTCCACAAGTGAGTGGCCTGAAGGAAATGAAACAGCATCTGAGGAAACAAACGATGAACTCCGTGCCTAGTATGTGGGATTTCATGGCGACAACAGCATGCTTGACGAATGTACTGTTTCAGTAAAGGCAGAACGCTTCTGGACAAAATTGTTAAACGTCATATCAACAAAATTGAAGCTGAAACAAGATCCAAAATTAAAAGTCGAAACTATGAAGCGTCAACCAGTCTCTGAAAGTGAAATGAAACGCGCTGAAATCATTCTTATTAAAAAGGTGCAGCGAATCGAGTACATGGACGAGGTTATACTGCTATCGAAAAAAGACTCCATAAAGAAATCGAGCTCCATTGGATTCAGATGGTTTGCTTCGACTCGAAGGGAGAGCGAAACTCCAAAACTGTGAAGACCCCATAATTTTACCGAGATCCCAGTATATTACGTTTTTAATTGTTGATCATTATCACTCAGAATACTATCATTGCAACCATGAAACTGACGTCAACGAGATAATAAAGTTTTGGATTCCTCGTTTAAGAACCGTTCTCCACAAAGTGCGAAAAAACTGTCCTAAGATGTCTCGTCTTCCACATGCACGTTTAGCTGCATTTTGCCGTCCATTTTCGTATTTTGGTGTGGATTACTTTGGACCTCTTTTCGTTTCTGTGCGCCGCAGCAGTGAAAAAAGGTATGGTGTATTACTAACCTGCCTAACAAATAGAGCGATACACATAGAGGTAGCATATTCACTTTCAACAGACTCATGTATCATAGCTATTAGAAATTTCATCTCAAGACGTGGTACTCCTACTGAACTTTGGAGTGACAATGGCACCAACTTCAAAGGCGCCGAAAGGGAGCTGATGGAAGCATACAATTTAGTCGACCAAAACAAAATAACCAGAGCATTCACGAACCTTTCCACAAAGTGGCGTTTTATACCACCAAGTTCACCACACATGGGAGGCGCTTGGGAGCGCTTAGTGCGTTCCGTCAAGGATGTGCTTTGCCGTCACGTAATCCAACTGATGAAATTTTACGAGGTATGCTGATGGAAGTGGAGATGATCGTTAACACCAGACCACAAAGCCGTTAACAGAAAATGATAATGAAGGAGTACAACTACGGAGGAGTTGGAAAAACACTCAGCAACTTGCGAATGCCTTCTGGAAAAGATGGATTGTAGAATATCTTCCGGTAATAACCCGCCGCTGCAAATGGTTTGAGGAAGTTAAACCTATCGAAGTGGATGACATAGTCTTTATCGTTGATCCCAACAGTCCCAGGCTTTGTTGGCCGAAAGGAAGAGTCATCGCTACTAAAATCGGATCCGACAGCAGAGTAAGAAGTGCTTTAATCAAAACGATTGCTGGAGTTTACGAGAGACCGGCAGCAAAAACTGCAGTGCTGGATGTTCGTCGGCCACAAGAATACGAAGTAGGACCTCAGGAGGACATACTGGGGGGGAGTGTATCGAAACATCTGGCAACGCCTTTGTAAATTTCCGAACTCACCGAGAATCGAATTATCCTACACTGACATTTCCATGCACTAAATGAAAAAACTGAACATAACCTGGCGAAGTGGCGATACGAAGGAAAGAAGAAATACGAAAGTAATTTGCATATTAATAATAATTTATAGTTAATAATGATTTATATATTATTAATAATAATTATATTCATTTTAGGAATTTTTTAATAAATATAATTATTGAAAGGAATTCGAGATATTTTTGTTCACATCATTTTAAAAAATTCTTTCTTGAACATGCCGCCAAAACCCGCCAAGAATACTGGAACCAAGCCGAAGACTTTCAGTTGTCTGGCGTGCACTAAGGAGGATAATCTTCGAATGGTTCGTTGCGACAACTGCGATGGATGGTATCACTACTTGTGTGTCGGAGTAACATCTTCAGTAGCATAACGTGATTGGCGTTGCAAATCATGTTCTGGCCTATTATCAAGCAGATTAATTGCATTACAACGAACACCTCCAAATGCTTCAAAGAATCGCTCCAATACATCTTGTAGTGAGGGAAAATCGCATAAAGCAGCACCAGAATGACGAATGTCTCTTAATGACGAAGTCAATTCTTCACGTCCTGCTGTTGACGTTGTTTCCCACAATCTTTCGTGCTCTTTGTCTAAAGGTTTTACTGCTTTAAATAACATGCCTCTTCAAGCTGACGGAGTTCTGCCTGCTTCCGAAGATAAAGCTTCTCTTTCAGACGATGAAAGTGTAAATTCTGTTCAAATCGAAAGTTTGCTAAAAGAATCTCGTCCAGATCCTATTTTGCAATTGCCAAAAAATATACTTGGTGCAGAAAGCACAGCCATACGACTGCCTCAGCATACATTTTCGCTTCCAGTCGACATAGCAACCAGAACCCCATACGAAAATCCAATTTTGCAACAAATCTTGGACAAATTACTTTCTTTGGATATCAAAATTTCCACGAAGCCCGCTGAAACTTACCAGTCTGATTGGACTCCGGGTATTTTTCCCACAATTACAACCAGCACAGTGCATGACACGGAAGCTTCACTCAATAATGCATAGAATGTAGTTCAACGTGTGTCCCGTGAGCAGTTGGCAGCTCGTAATGGTGTACCGAAAGAGCTTCCAAGGTTTGAGGGTGACCCAGAGGAATGGACTTTATTTATGGCTACATTCGAACAGACTACAAAACTTTGTGGTTTCACTGATTCGGAAAATCTACTTCGGCTTCGGCAATCTTTGGAAGGCAGAGCACGTAAAGCAGTTCGAAGTTTATTACTTTACTAAACTTGCGTGTCACAAATAATGTCAACTTTACGAATAAAGTTTGGAAGACCAGAGCTTATTATCGATGTTTTACTGACCTAAATCAAAGATATGCCTGCACCCAAGGAAAGTCGGCCTGAAACTATAGTTGACTTTGCGATTGAGGTGCAAAACATCTGCGCTACAATGAAAGCTTCTGGTTTAGTGGATCATTTGCGCAACCCAGAACTACAACAAGAATTGGTTAGCAAGCTCCCTGGTCTTTTGGGTCCTTTTTGGGGAATGCACAAGTTAACCTTAACCAGCTGCACATTAGAGGACTTCAGTAGATGGTTGCCTCAACCAGCAGAAGGTGGAAACATAGTTATGATTCCAAGTACATCAAGTAAAGCACGTTGGCGAAGAACGCTTAACACACATGCTGAGTCAGTTGAAACTTTAAATGTAGAATCTTGCGTTATCTGTAAAAGTGATTGCCTTTGCGTGGACAAGTGTGATACCTTTTTACAATTAAAAAGAGCAGACAAGTGGAAGGCCATTCGATCGCACCAGCTTTGCAGAAGATGTCTCCAGCCTCATCTTCCTATGCGCTGCACACCTGACGCAGTATGCGGTGTAAATGGATGTCGCTTTATTCATCACCCGAGTCTACACAAATTACATTTACTGGATTCAATACCAACTCGCTTTACGACGAATACTCATTCTACCACCAATTCTCTTCCGTGTTCTTCCAGTGGTTTTATATGGAAACGGTATTCAAGTCTCAACGTTTGCATTTCTTGACGATGGATCATCTTTAACACTAATTGATGAAGATTTGATGCATAAACCAAATTTGAAAGACATTTCGCAACCATTGCGTCTTCGATGGATTTCAGACACGCATCGATACGACTGCGACTGCGAGGTCTCGACAAACAGTGAACTACTCGAGATAGTAAACAATTATATTTGTCTGGATAATTTAGATGTCGATTGCAATAAGGATTTGATGATGTCAAAAGATGATCAAATTGCCTGCAGTCAAATGCAAAAGCTAACGCGAAGAATAGTAAATTGTTTTTAGACTGGTCTACTCTGGAAACATCAGGATTTGCCACACCCAGATAGTTATCAAATTGCATTTCGAAGAGCAAGATGCCTGCAATTAAAAATGTCAAGAGATCCAGTGCTTGCTTCTACACTACAAACTAAAATTATGGACTACGTATCTAAAGGCTATGCAAGAAAGTTATTAGCAAATGAAATTGATGCTTAAAGATGTTGGAAAAGTTAGATTGATGTGGGATGCAGCGGCTAAGGTTAACGGTGTTTCGTTAAATAGTATGCTTCTGAAAGTTCCAGACCAATTGACATCGATGGTATCTGCAATTCGAAAGTTCCGCCAGTGAAGAATCGCAATCGGTGGCGATATAGCTGAAATGTATCACCAGGTAAGAATCCGCAAAGATGATTAAAACTCTCAAAGGATCTTTTGGTTCGAACCAGATGCCTCAAAGCCGTCCGTCTATGTTATTTCGGTGATGACATTTGGCGCCATTAAATTTCTGAATGCCAAGGAATTTCAAGATCGTTATCCTAGAGCAGTACAGAGTATTTTGGAGAACCACTACGTAGACGGCATGTTGGATAGCGTTGACACTGAAATGAAGCGATTCGGCTGGCGCGTGACGTAATGAAGTAATGAAGTTCACTCTCAAGGTGGATTTCAAATACGTAACTGGGTATCTAACTCCAAAAGAGTTTTGACAGAGTTGGAAAGCAAATCCACTGAAGATATAAATTTGAGCGCTGAAAGAGAACTTGCCACAGAAAAGATTTTGGGGATGTGGTGGTCCACATCTGATGATTGCTTCGTCTTCAAAATTTTAAACCGATATAGTAATGAAGAGGTAATACTGGGAAGAAAAAGACCTACCAAAAGAGAGGTTCTGAGTCTTTTGATGACAATTTTCGACCCACTAGGCCTCTTGGCGTTTTATATCATGTATGCCAAAATAATATTTCAAGAAACGTGGCGCTCAGGATGTGAATGGGACGATTCAATTCATGACCAGCAATACTCAAAATGGTTAAATTGGCTTCACTTACTGCCAAAAGTTACAGCCATGAGGATACCACGGTGTTACGTCAAAAATAACTTTAACAATTTTCCGAAGTTTGAGATTCATACGTTTGTCGACCCTAGTGAAGATGGATATGCAGCCCTAAGTTATATCCGATGTTCTGATGGAGACTTAATTGACTGTGTTTTGCTAGGAAGTAAGGCCCTTATTGCTAGTGCCGTTTAACTTTCGATGCGATAAAAGTCGAAAGCATCGATAAATTTTCGTTTTGGTATTGTGTAACTTGATCGACAGAGATATCTATTACTGTGAATAACCAAAACGCTTATTGTGAATAAAACTTATATTTTGGCATTTGGGGTAGTGCCAGTGATAGTACATGTTGGAAAAAAAATACTTTTTAGTCTTAAATTGAGTGAAGAAGTATTTCCAATTAATAGATAAATTAAAACAGAAAACTTTATAAATCTTGGAAGTGTGACAAAAATTATCTAAAAACTGTGTAAAACTGGCTGAATTTTCTTATGATGCAGTCCTATCACATGCAATGCTCAAAAATAAGCGTTGTGTATCTATACTACACTATCTATCAGCTACAAGGCACCTTGTTTGCTGTGTGTCTGTAAAATGACACGAAGATTTTCCTTTGTTCTCTTGTAATATTTTATCGTTGGGAATTTTTTTGGGACATTTCTTACAAACGTATGGGCTTTTTTGTTTTGCAGTTTTATCACTGTCATATGTTTCAGTCATTCCTATATTTTGGCATTTGACAGATAGTAAACAAATTTTCATCAGTCGAAGGAATAGTTTTTACAAAAAATAAATATTTTAATACTTGTTTTCTTAAAAAAAAATTATTTCATGTTATTTGTTATTAATTTACATCTTTTTTTTGTTTGAAATAGTTATAAGAGTAATACTATAATGTTAGGTAAATAAAGTGTGTTTCAGTGATTGTTAACCCAACCCAAATGTTGTGTTTTATTTTCCTTTATTTATTAATATATTGCTCTGTGTTAAAACAATTGTTATTTTAGAAACAATAAAACAATATTTAAAAGGAAATCAACATACATTTGGTGAGAAAATTAAACTCGATGTAAGCAGTCGATCAGAAAAATGTGAACGACAAAGATCGATAGCTTATACGAAATTTTTCGTTCACAATTGAGATTCGCAATACCAAATTAAATTTTCGATGTTCGACTATCGACAAAAGTCGTTTATCGATACAAAAACGACACTCGCAATAAGGCCCTAAAACTCGTGTTGCCTCCCTCAAATTGATGTCAATACCCAGACTTGAGCTTCAGGCCGCTGTCATTGGAACAAGATTAAATTCTCGCACTGTATTGTCCTGGCTACGTTCTGACCATTGACGATACAGACAATTTGTGGCCTTCCATGTTAGCGAAATACTAGAGTTACCAGAAGTCTCTGAATGGCGATGGATTCCAACAGCTGAGAATGTAGCTGACGAAGCAACGAAATGGCAGCGAATCCCTGATTTTTCTAGCAGTAGCCGATGGTTAAATGGACCAGCATTTTTAAAGCTCTCCACAAGTGAGTGGCCTGAAGGAAATGAAACAGCATCTGAGGAAACAAACGATGAACTCCGTGCCTAGTATGTGGGATTTCATGGCGACAACAGCATGCTTGACGAATGTACTGTTTCAGTAAAGGCAGAACGCTTCTGGACAAAATTGTTAAACGTCATATCAACAAAATTGAAGCTGAAACAAGATCCAAAATTAAAAGTCGAAACTATGAAACGTCAACCAGTCTCTTAAAGTGAAATGAAACGCGCTGAAATCATTCTTATTAAAAAGGTGCAGCGAATCGAGTACATGGACGAGGTTATACTGCTATCGAAAAAAGACTCCATAAAGAAATCGAGCTCCATTTATAAGCTATCCCCGTGTTTGGATTCAGATGGTTTGCTTCGACTCGAAGGGAGAGCGAAACTCCAAAACTGTGAAGACCCCATAATTTTACCGAGATCCCAGTATATTACGTTTTTAATTGTTGATCATTATCACTCAGAATACTATCATTGCAACCATGAAACTGTCGTCAACGAGATAAGGCAAAAGTTTTGGATTCCTCGTTTAAGAACCGTTCTCCACAAAGTGCGAAAAAACTGTCCTAAGATGTCTCGTCCTCCACATGCACGTTTAGCTGCATTTTGCCGTCCATTTTCGTTTGTTGGTGTGGATTACTTTGGACCTCTTTTCGTTTCTGTGCGCCGCAGCAGTGAAAAAAGGTATGGTGTATTACTAACCTGCCTAACAACTAGAGCGATACACATAGAGGTAGCATATTCACTTTCAACAGACTCATGTATCATAGCTATTAGAAATTTCATCTCAAGACGTGGTACTCCTATTGAACTTTGGAGTGACAATGGCACCAACTTCAAAGGCGCCGAAAGGGAGCTGATGGAAGCATACAATTTAGTCGACCAAAACAAAATAACCAGAGCATTCACGAACCTTTCCACAAAGTGGCGTTTTATACCACCAAGTTCACCACACATGGAAGGCGCTTGGGAGCGCTTAGTGCGTTCCGTCAAAGATGTGCTTTGCCGTCACGTAATCCAACTGATGAAATTTTACGAGGTATGCTGATGGAAGTGGAGATGATCGTTAACACCAGACCACAAAGCCGTTAACAGAAAATGATAATGAAGGAGTACAACTACGGAGGAGTTGGAAAAACACTCAGCAACTTGCGAATGCCTTCTGGAAAAGATGGATTGTAGAATATCTTCCGGTAATAACCCGCCGCTGCAAATGGTTTGAGGAAGTTAAACCTATCGAAGTGGATGACATAGTCTTTATCGTTGATCCCAACAGTCCCAGGCTTTGTTGGCCGAAAGGAAGAGTCATCGCTACTAAAATCGGATCCGACAGCAGAGTAAGAAGTGCTTTAATCAAAACGATTGCTGGAGTTTACGAGAGACCGGCAGCAAAAACCGCAGTGCTGGATGTTCGTCGGCCACAAGAATACGAAGTAGGACCTCAGAAGGACATACTGGGGGGGAGTGTATCGAAACATCTGGCAACGCCTTTGTAAATTTCCGAACTCACCGAGAATCGAATTATCCTACACTGACATTTCCATGCGCTAAATGAAAAAACTGAACATAACCTGGCGAAGTGGCGATACGAAGGAAAGAAGAAATACGAAAGTAATTTGCATATTAATAATAATTTATAGTTAATAATGATTTATATATTATTAATAATAATTATATTCATTTTAGGAATTTTTTAATAAATATAATTATTGAAAGGAATTCGAGATATTTTTGTTCACAACATTTTAAAAAATTCTTTCTTGAACATGCCGCCAAAACCCGCCAAGAATACTGGAACCAAGCCGAAGACTTTCAGTTGTCTGGCGTGCACTAAGGAGGATAATCTTCGAATGGTTCGTTGCGACAACTGCGATGGATGGTATCACTACTTGTGTGTCGGAGTAACATCTTCAGTAGCATATCGTGATTGGCGTTGCAAATCATGTTCTGGCCTATTATCAAGCAGATTAATTGCATTACAACGAACACCTCCAAATGCTTCAAAGAATCGCTCCAATACATCTTGTAGTGAGGGAAAATCGCATAAAGCAGCACCAGAATGACGAATGTCTCTTAATGACGAAGTCAATTCTTCACGTCCTGCTGTTGACGTTGTTTCCCACAATCTTTCGTGCTCTTTGTCTAAAGGTTTTACTGCTTTAAATAACATGCCTCTTCAAGCTGACGGAGTTCTGCCTGCTTCCGAAGATAAAGCTTCTCTTTCAGACGATGAAAGTGTAAATTCTGTTCAAATCGAAAGTTTGCTAAAAGAATCTCGTCCAGATCCTATTTTGCAATTGCCAAAAAATATACTTGGTGCAGAAAGCACAGCCATACGACTGCCTCAGCATACATTTTCGCTTCCAGTCGACATAGCAACCAGAACCCCATACGAAAATCCAATTTTGCAACAAATCTTGGACAAATTACTTTCTTTGGATATCAAAATTTCCACGAAGCCCGCTGAAACTTACCAGTCTGATTGGACTCCGGGTATTTTTCCCACAATTACAACCAGCACAGTGCATGACACGGAAGCTTCACTCAATAATGCACAGAATGTAGTTCAACGTTGTGATGTGCTTTTTGGTCGAGGCTGAGGTAGCTCGTCGGGTCCAGGGTCTGTCCGAAGAAAGCACAGTAAAACTTCGGTATTTCGGGATCAAAAACTCCGATGTCTTAAGTTTATAAATAAATATACCTTTTATTAAGTCATATAAAAATCTAACACGGTATTTCATATAACTCTTTTTCTGTCTTACTCTTAACACGGTATTTCATATAACTTAACCTAACAATAATTCTTATACTAACCCTTTACAACTTTAGGGTATCGGCCTAACATAAATAGAGGACCGTTCGATGGAACCCTGTCCAAGCTAGTTCAGACGGAATCTGCGAGGACGAATCACGGAAGCAAATGGAACCACCGTTGGAACCTTGTCCAAGGCAAACCTGAAGGATTTACCGAGGAAATAGGACGGAAGCACTTTTGGAACCACCGCTGGAACCAAGTCCAAGGTAGTTCTTATGGATCTACCGAGGAAATTTAGACGGAAGCAAGTGGAACCACCGTTGGAACCTTGTCCAAGGCAAACCTGAAGGATTCACCGAGGAAATAGGACGGAAGCACTTTTGGAACCACCGGTGGAACCCAGTCCAAGGTAGTTCTTATGGATCTACCGAGGAAGTTTAGACGGAAGCAAGTGGAACCACCGTTGGAACCTTGTCCAAGGCAAACCTGAAGGATTTACCGAGGAAATTAGATGGAAGCACTTTTGGAACCACCGCTGGAACCCAGTCCAAGGTAGTTCTTATGGATCTACCGAGGAAGTTTAGACGGAAGCAAGTGGAACCACCGTTGGAACCTTGTCCAAGGCAAACCTGAAGGATTTACCGAGGAAATAAGACGGAAGCACTTTTGGAACCACCGCTGGAACCTAGTCCAAGGTAGTTCTTATGGATCTACCGAGGAAGTTTAGACGGAAGCAAGTGGAACCACCGTTGGAACCTTGTCCAAGGCAAACCTGAAGGATTTACCGAGGAAATAAGACGGAAGCTAATAATACTTAAAAATACTTTGAGAAAAAAGAGGAAGGCCGCTATAGCTTGAAAAGCCCGAAGCTGCACCAACCTGTTCACTGTTAGGGTACAACTAAGTTCCCAATCAGCCCGATCTTTTACTGCTCCAAATACACTGGATTGGTATCTCAACACGGGATGCAGAAGACAAATTTCTCATACAACTTCCACCTCTACTTGTAATATTTCCTGGAGTAAGAGAGTGTGAATTGTATGAGAAACAAACAAAAAGTACCTTTTGCTACAAAAGAAGTGAATATAGTATTAATTAGTACTATTCGGCGGTCGGACGGTCTGCAAAAAGGTACTTTGATACGAATGCAGAAAATCGTATCAGAAATGCTGTTTTCTGTCTATTATAATATGTACCGGGGGCGGACGAAATGATATTTAATAAGGGAAAATTGTAACGCTTCGTTACAGTCCCCCCTTTCTTTACAAAAAAAAAATTTTAATTAATTAATAATTTTTTTCAGCGGTTAGCTTAAAATTTAGTTTTAACAACGCTTATATACATATATATTTTTTTTTCTTCTTATTATTATTATATTTTTTGTAATTCAAAATTTTTTCAATTTAATTCAATTTCTTCTTTAAAATAATAATTAAATAATAAATAATCTTCTTCAATTTTTCTTAACCATAATCGTAATTTGTAATTTTTAATTTAATTCATAATATAAATCGACGGCTCGGGTTTAATTGTGATGGACGTCTACTATCTTCTTCAGCCCCTTGTATCTCAGTGTTGCCTGGGTGCCCTTTTTGTTCAAAAATACTGCTACTCGGCCCCATGGCTTATAGATGAAGGACACTCGGTTTAGGGGGCCTCTTAATATGATCCCCTCGAAAGGATCTACTGGTTTTTTGTCGGCTTGGTAAGCAGGATCTAGGGTAGCGACCTCTTTTATCGACCCCTGGGTTGTGTTGCTTGTGATGGTGGCGGGAGCGACCGATAACTTTGGCAGCATCAGAACTTCGGTCACCACCGCTCTTTTCGGAAAGTTATTGATGTTGGGCACCGCCGTCTCGTCTAAACGTATTTGAGCGTCGATAGCGGACCAATTGTAGTTCTCCGGATTTTCGGGCGGAGCTGGAACTTGACGGTCGAAACTGGACCAATCAACATCGTCTAGCTTTGGGGCTGGGACCGGATCAGGAACTGGATTCGTAACTAAACGAGCACATACAGCGGGGGCGGATGCTGGGAGCGGTGGCTGTGGGACTGGCGGATCGACTTTTAGTACCGCCCAATTCTCATTTGCTTCTCTGCGTTCCTTAATCATTTTGAGAAGACGCTGGTCAACTGATCGATGGGGTACGCTGGCTCTTGCGGGAGCTTGGATGGCAAACGCGCATGTAGCGGGTGGTGGCGCGACGAATGATGGTTGTGGCACTGGTAACTTTGCTTTCGTTGCCTCCCACTTCTCGTCTGCTTCCTTTCGCTGCTGGCGAACCAATGCAAGACGTGCTTCGGCTGGTGGAGGCGGCTCGATCGCTTTAGCTGTGCTCAGGTCGTGTGTGATGGGAGGCAAGCGACTTGTTCTCTTCTTGGCTCGTACCTCGAAAATCACTGGTTCCGGATCCCGCGGTGGAGGAGCAACCTTGCGGGGTACCGTTCGTTGCCTCAAGAACGGCTTCTCCTCTTTCGCTGGGAGCTGGCGGGGTTTTGAATTCGGTGGTGCACGCTGCGTCCGAGAAAGGTGCAGTCGATTTGAAGCGATACGAATCGGCGAGCGGGACCGACTTGGTCGTCGACGGCTAGACGTCGGTTTCTGTTCTTCCTCGACACTACTATTTTTCCTGTTATCCATTTTTGTAGCTGAGGGCTGGGTTAATCTTTTGTTTACAAATATTTTACTACTCGGCTCGGAGGACAACTGTTGACTGATGAAGTGCCCTGGTGCAGTCGATGCTCTTATGCAATTTTGTGGTGAAGACGGAGACGAGTGCTGCCTTGCGGGGTTTCGGGGGTAATACCGTTGTTTAAACGGCTGATCGGTCTTGAGTCGGATTTTATGCGGGGAGACATGCGCTACCCCTCGAATCTCATCGAACAACGGTAACTCAGTAGCCAAAAACTCGTCCAGGTGTTGTTTTTGGGATTCACGTGGGGCTTCTAAAACGACACACGACGAATCAGGCTTTGCCGTTTGGTGCGTTTTCCTCCCCGTTACTAGGCATCCTCCCACAAACGATTTAAAGTGCGCCTTATTTAGCACATCCATCCCTATGATGGCCTCTTCATCTAGGCCTGGCAGGTAAGTTATTTCAGCAGATAGAGGTTCGCTCCCCAAATGCACTTCAGGTTGAAATGTTCCGTTGTCGTTACAGGATTGCCATTCGCTAGGTGAATAGCCTTGGAATATTCTGTCATAGGGATTTCCAATTGCCTGAGTTCATTGCGCAAAGCTAGCCCGGCGAAGGTTTTCGTAGAGCCCGTATCGAGCAAGGCATCGAAGGTTTTTTCTCCAACTTGAATAGGGATGAAAAACCTCGGGTCGCCTCCTGGGGGCGCGCTGACCACAGCAACTGGGTTTCTTCGGCAAGGACAATCCCTGGTTAATCTGCCATCTTCTCCGCAGAATGAGCAAAAAAGGGTAAATGGCCTTCTGCAATTTTCCTTTCGGTGGCCCCGCTGTTTACAGTTCCAACAATGTGTCTGTCGGTCGTATGGAACACTACATTGTTGGGCGTTCGGTCGGTCGTGTGTCTGGACAGGCGGGGCTCGAGGTACAGGCCCAGGAGTGGCGTTGGGCAACGGGCGGACAGGACGTTCTTCCTGTAAAGCTTGTATTCTGGTCGTAACTTATCGTACAAGCGATCAGTATTGTCATCTCTGGATAGTTGGGGGTGCTGGCGAATCATGTATTGCATTGACCTGATAAAATCCTTTGCCTTTTCAAGTGGTCCTTGTCTCTTTCGCATAATTTCGTCTTCTAGGCGATGGCGATATCGGGCGGGTAAGAACTGCTGCAGGAATGCTCGACGAAAATCTTCCCAGTTCGATATGTCGTCTTTCTTGATTCGCCACCATTCCAGCGCTGTTCCGCGAAAGATCTCCGGTATGGTTCGCAAGACGTCGCTTAAAGGAATGTCGTAACATTGAGTTAGTTCCTCAATGCGCTCCATAAACTCCAATGCATTGCCAGACGAATCAAATCGAAGGCCCCATTTCCTAACAGTGTTCATAACGTCTGCTTGGTAACTGAGCGGTAATCGGTTAGGAGGCGGGGGTGGATAACAGGGGCGTTCCGCTGGATCAAAGTGGTTGTGGTAAACAGGTGTGACGGAGGTTGCTGGTACTGGAATCGGTACTGGAGTTGAAGCAGGAACTGGTAGAGTTACTGATGTCACGGTAGTTGCTGGTTCCGTAGTGACTGGAATGGGAAATGACTGAGGTAAAGCCAACTTGGTGTCCTTCCCAAATGTAATTGGTGCGGGAACGGTTAAACCTCCGTTGTCGCCACTCTCATCGTCAGCCGTTTCTCTTTCTTCCACCATGTCTTCCAGCTCGGCGCAGAGATTTTGCGTAGATTTATGCATCCGCAGCTCCTTTAAGTGCAGGCTTAGACGCTTCCTTAAGGCTTGGACGTTTCCGCTGGTGTCCAAGTTTCGGCTGAGTAATATTTCGGTCAGCTCCGGCTTTTTCAAAAAGTAGATGAACCCTAGGTTTTTATAGGGGTTAATCCCTTCCATGTCGCTGAGTTCTTCGCTGTCTGCAGTTGAGCTGGACGTTGAGGAGTTAGATCTGGACGGCGGTGTTTCTTCTGGAGAACGGAATCTGGTGGTGCCTTCTAAAGGTTCGTACAGGATTTTCGAAGTGCTGGTTGAATCGTCTACAGGACCTGCCGGGGATAAACGGTCAATCAGGTCGGTACGGTCGGTGCGGTCGGTGGTGCCTGTAGAAGATGCCAGTTCGGTCGGTAATCGGGTCAAGGTTGAACCCTCAAAAGGTCCCTGCTCGGGCGCCAATTTGTGATGTGCTTTTTGGTCGAGGCTGAGGTAGCTCGTCGGGTCCAGGGTCTGTCCGAAGAAAGCACAGTAAAACTTCGGTATTTCGGGATCAAAAACTCCGATGTCTTAAGTTTATAAATAAATATACCTTTTTTTAAGTCATATAAAAATCTAACACGGTATTTCATATAACTCTTTTTCTGTCTTACTCTTAACACGGTATTTCATATAACTTAACCTAACAATAATTCATACTTCTTATACTAACCCTTTACAACTTTAGGGTATCGGCCTAACATAAATAGGGGACCGTTCGATGGAACCCTGTCCAAGCTAGTTCAGACGGAATCTGCGAGGACGAATCACGGAAGCAAATGGAACCACCGTTGGAACCTTGTCCAAGGCAAACCTGAAGGATTTACCGAGGAAATAGGACGGAAGCACTTTTGGAACCACCGCTGGAACCCAGTCCAAGGTAGTTCTTATGGATCTACCGAGGAAATTTAGACGGAAGCAAGTGGAACCACCGTTGGAACCTTGTCCAAGGCAAACCTGAAGGATTCACCGAGGAAATAGGACGGAAGCACTTTTGGAACCACCGCTGGAGCCCAGTCCAAGGTAGTTCTTATGGATCTACCGAGGAAGTTTAGACGGAAGCAAGTGGAACCACCGTTGGAACCTTGTCCAAGGCAAACCTGAAGGATTTACCGAGGAAATAAGACGGAAGCACTTTTGGAACCACCGCTGGAACCCAGTCCAAGGTAGTTCTTATGGATCTACCGAGGAAGTTTAGACGGAAGCAAGTGGAACCACCGTTGGAACCTTGTCCAAGGCAACCCTGAAGGATTTACCGAGGAAATAAGACGGAAGCTAATAATACCTAAAAATACTTTGAGAAAAAAGAGGAAGGCCGCTATAGCTTGAAAAGCCCGAAGCTGCACCAACCTGTTCACTGTAAGGGTACTACTAAGTTCCCAATCAGCCCGATCTTTTACTGCTCCAAATACACTGGATTGGTATCTAAACACGGGATGCAGAAGACAAATTTCTCATACAACTTCCACCTCTACTTGTAATATTTCCTGGAGTAAGAGAGTGTGAATTGTATAAGAAACAAACAAAAAGTACCTTTTGCTACAAAAGAAGTGAATATAGTATTAATTAGTACTATTCGGCGGTCGGACGGTCTGCAAAAAGGTACTTTGATACGAATGCAGAAAATCGTATCAGAAATGCTGTTTTCTGTCTATTATAATATGTACCGGGGGCGGACGAAATGATATTTAATAAGGGAAAATTGTAACGCTTCGTTACAACGTGTGTCCCGTGAGCAGTTGGCAGCTCGTAATGGTGTACCGAAAGAGCTTCCAAGGTTTGAGGGTGACCCAGAGGAATGGCCTTTATTTATGGCTACATTCGAACAGACTACAAAACTTTGTGGTTTCACTGATTCGGAAAATCTACTTCGGCTTCGGCAATCTTTGAAAGGCAGAGCACGTAAAGCAGTTCGAAGTTTATTACTTCACTAAACTTGCGTGTCAAAAATAATGTCAACTTTACGAATGAAGTTTGGAAGACCAGAGCTTATTATCGATGTTTTACTGACCTAAATCAAAGATATGCCTGCACCCAAGGAAAGTCGGCCTGAAACTATAGTTGACTTTGCGATTGAGGTGCAAAACATCTGCGCTACAATGAAAGCTTCTGGTTTAGTGGATCATTTGCGCAACCCAGAACTACAACAAGAATTGGTTAGCAAGCTCCCTGGTCTTTTGGGTCCTTTTTGGGGAATGCACAAGTTAGCCTTAACCAGCTGCACATTAGAGGACTTCAGTAGATGGTTGCTTCAACCAGCAGAAGGTGCAAACATAGTTATGATTCCAAGTACATCAAGTAAAGCACGTTGGCGAGGAACGCTTAACACACATGCTGAGTCAGTTGAAACTTTAAATGTAGAATCTTGCGTTATCTGTAAAAGTGATTGCCTTCGCGTGGACAAGTGTGATACCTTTTTACAATTAAAAAGAGCAGACAAGTGGAAGGCCATTCGATCGCACCAGCTTTGCAGAAGATGTCTCCAGCCTCATCTTCCTATGCGCTGCACACCTGACGCAGTATGCGGTGTAAATGGATGTCGCTTTATTCATCACCCGAGTCTACACAAATTACATTTACTGGATTCAATACCAACTCGCTTTACGACGAATACTCATTCTACCATCAATTCTCTTCCGTGTTCTTCCAGTGGTTTTATATGGAAATGGTATTCAAGTCTCAACGTTTGCATTTTTTGACGATGGATCATCCTTAACACTAATTGATGAAGATTTGATGCATAAACCAAATTTGAAAGACATTTCGCAACCATTGCGTCTTCGATGGATTTCAGACACGCATCGATACGACTGCGACTGCGAGGTCTCGACAAACAGTGAACTACTCGAGATAGTAAACAATTATATTTGTCTGGATAATTTAGATGTCGATTGCAATAAGGATTTGATGATGTCAAAAGATGATCAAATTGCCTGCAGTCAAATGCAAAAGCTAACGCGAAGAATAGTAAATTGTTTTTAGACTGGTCTACTCTGGAAACATCAGGATTTGCCACACCCAGATAGTTATCAAATTGCATTTCGAAGAGCAAGATGCCTGCAATTAAAAATGTCAAGAGATCCAGTGCTTGCTTCTACACTACAAACTAAAATTATGGACTACGTATCTAAAGGCTATGCAAGAAAGTTATTAGCAAATGAAATTGATGCTAAAAGATGTTGGAAAAGTTAGATTGATGTGGGATGCAGCGGCTAAGGTTAACGGTGTTTCGTTAAATAGTATGCTTCTGAAAGGTCCAGACCAATTGACATCGATGGTATCTGCAATTCGAAAGTTCCGCCAGTGAAGAATCGCAATCGGTGGCGATATAGCTGAAATGTATCACCAGGTAAGAATCCGCAAAGATGATCAAAACTCTCAAAGGATCTTTTGGTTCGAACCAGATGCCTCAAAGCCGTCCGTCTATGTTATTTCGGTGATGACATTTGGCGCCATTAAATTTCTGAATGCCAAGGAATTTCAAGATCGTTATCCTAGAGCAGTACAGAGTATTTTGGAGAACCACTACGTAGACGACATGTTGGATAGCGTTGACACTGAAGATGAAGCGATTCGGCTGGCGCGTGACGTTCATTATGTTCACTCTCAAGGTGGATTTCAAATACGTAACTGGGTATCTAACTCCAAGAGTTTTGACAGAGTTGGAAAGCAAATCCACTGAAGATATAAATTTGAGCGCTGAAAGAGAACTTGCCACAGAAAAGATTTTGGGGATGTGGTGGTCCACATCTGATGATTGCTTCGTCTTCAAAATTTTAAACCGATATAGTAATGAAGAGGTAATACTGGGAAGAAAAAGACCTACCAAAAGAGAGGTTCTGAGTCTTTTGATGACAATTTTCGACCCACTAGGCCTCTTGGCGTTTTATATCATGTATGCCAAAATAATATTTCAAGAAACGTGGCGCTCAGGATGTGAATGGGACGATTCAATTCATGACCAGCAATACTCAAAATGGTTAAATTGGCTTCACTTACTGCCAAAAGTTACAGCCATGAGGATACCACGGTGTTACGTCAAAAATAACTTTAACAATTTTCCGAAGTTTGAGATTCATACGTTTGTCGACCCTAGTGAAGATGGATATGCAGCCCTAAGTTATATCCGATGTTCTGATGGAGACTTAATTGACTGTGTTTTGCTAGGAAGCAAGGCCCTTATTGCGAGTGCCGTTTAACTTTCGATGCGATAAAAGTCGAAAGCATCGATAAATTTTCGTTTTGGTATTGTGTAACTTGATCGACAGAGATATCTATTACTGTGAATAACCAAAACGCTTATTGTGAATAAACCTTATATTTTGGCATTTGGGGTAGTGCCAGTGATAGTACATGTTGGAAAAAATACTTTTTAGTCTTAAATTGAGTGAAGAAGTATTTCCAATTAATAGATAAATTAAAACAGAAAACTTTATAAATCTTGGAAGTGTGACAAAAATTATCTAAAAACTGTGTAAAACTGGCTGAATTTTCTTATGATGCAGTCCTATCACATGCAATGCTCAAAAATAAGCGTTGTGTATCTATACTACACTAACTATCAGCTACAAGGCACCTTGTTTGCTGTGTGTCTGTAAAATGACACGAAGATTTTCCTTTGTTCTCTTGTAATTTTTTATCGTTGGGAATTTTGTTGGGACATTTCTTACAAACGTATGGGCTTTTTTGTTTTGCAGTTTTATCACTGTCATATGTTTCAGTCATTCCTATATTTTGGCATTTGACAGATAGTAAATACATTTTCATCAGTCGAAGGAATAGTTTTTACAAAAAATAAATATTTTAATACTTGTTTTCTTAAAAAAAAATTATTTCATGTTATTTGTTATTAATTTACATCTTTTTTTTGTTTGAAATAGTTATAAGAGTAATACTATAATGTTAGTTAAATAAAGATTATCTTGGTGTGTTTCAGTGATTATTAACCCAACCCAAATGTTGTGTTTTATTTTCCTTTATTTATTAATATATTGCTCTGTGTTAAAACAATTGTTATTTTAGAAACAATAAAACAATATTTAAAAGGAAATCAACATACATTTGGTGAGAAAATTAAACTCGATGTAAGCAGTCGATCAGAAAAATGTGAACGACAAAGATCGATAGCTTATACGAAATTTTTCGTTCACAATTGAGATTCGCAATACCAAATTAAATTTTCGATGTTCGACTATCGACAAAAGTCGTTTATCGATACAAAAACGACACTCGCAATAAGGCCCTAAAACTCGTGTTGCCTCCCTCAAATTGATGTCAATACCCAGACTTGAGCTTCAGGCCGCTGTCATTGGAACAAGATTAAATTCTCGCACTGTATTGTCCTGGCTACGTTCTGACCATTGACGATACAGACAATTTGTGGCCTTCCGTGTTAGCGAAATACTAGAGTTACCAGAAGTCTCTGAATGGCGATGGATTCCAACAGCTGAGAATGTAGCTGACGAAGCAACGAAATGGCAGCGAATCCCTGATTTTTCTAGCAGTAGCCGATGGTTAAATGAATAAGCATTTTTAAAGCTCTCCACAAGTGAGTGGCCTGAAGGAAATGAAACAGCATCTGAGGAAACAAATGATGAACTCCGTGCCTAGTATGTGGGATTTCATGGCGACAACAGCATGCTTGACGAATGTACTGTTTCAGTAAAGGCAGAACGCTTCTGGACAAAATTGTTAAACGTCATATCAACAAAATTGAAGCTGAAACAAGATCCAAAATAAAAAGTCGAAACTATGAAGCGTCAACCAGTCTCTGAAAGTGAAATGAAACGCGCTGAAATCATTCTTATTAAAAAGGTGCAGCGAATCGAGTACATGGACGAGGTTATACTGCTATCGAAAAAAGACTCCATAAAGAAATCGAGCTCCATTTATAAGCTATCCCCGTGTTTGGATTCAGATGGTTTGCTTCGACTCGAAGGGAGAGCGAAACTCCAAAACTGTGAAGACCCCATAATTTTACCGAGATCCCAGTATATTACGTTTTTAATTTTTGATCATTATCACTCAGAATACTATCATTGCAACCATGAAACTGTCTTCAACGAGATAAGGCAAAAGTTTTGGATTCCTCGTTTAAGAACCGTTCTCCACAAAGTGCGAAAAATCTGTCCTAAGATGTCTCGTCTTCCACATGCACGTTTAGCTGCATTTTGCCGTCCATTTTCGTTTGTTGGTGTGGATTACTTTGGACCTCTTTTCGTTTCTGTGCGCCGCAGCAGTGAAAAAAGGTATGGTGTATTACTAACCTGCCTAACAACTAGAGCGATACACATAGAGGTAGCATATTCACTTTCAACAGACTCATGTATCATAGCTATTAGAAATTTCATCTCAAGACGTGGTACTCCTATTGAACTTTGGAGTGACAATGGCACCAACTTCAAAGGCGCCGAAAGGGAGCTGATGGAAGCATACAATTTAGTAGACCAAAACAAAATAACCAGAGCATTCACGAACCTTTCCACAAAGTGGCGTTTTATACCACCAAGTTCACCACACATGGGAGGCGCTTGGGAGCGCTTAGTGCGTTCCGTCAAAGATGTGCTTTGCCGTCACGTAATCCAACTGATGAAATTTTACGAGGTATGCTGATGGAAGTGGAGATGATCGTTAACACCAGACCACAAAGCCGTTAACAGAAAATGATAATGAAGGAGTACAACTACGGAGGAGTTGGAAAAACACTCAGCAACTTGCGAATGCCTTCTGGAAAAGATGGATTGTAGAATATCTTCCGGTAATAACCCGCCGCTGCAAATGGTTTGAGGAAGTTAAACCTATCGAAGTGGATGACATAGTCTTTATCGTTGATCCCAACAGTCCCAGGCTTTGTTGGCCGAAAGGAAGAGTCATCGCTACTAAAATCGGATCCGACAGCAGAGTAAGAAGTGCGTTAATCAAAACGATTGCTGGAGTTTACGAGAGACCGGCAGCAAAAACCGCAGTGCTGGATGTTCGTCGGCCACAAGAATACGAAGTAGGACCTCAGGAGGACATACTGGGGGGGAGTGTATCGAAACATCTGGCAACGCCTTTGTAAATTTCCGAACTCACCGAGAATCGAATTATCCTACACTGACATTTCCATGCGCTAAATGAAAAAACTGAACATAACCTGGCGAAGTGGCGAAGGAAAGAAGAAATACGAAAGTAATTTGCATATTAATAATAATTTATAGTTAATAATGATTTATATATTATTAATAATAATTATATTCATTTTAGGAATTTTTTAATAAATATAATTATTGAAAGGAATTCGAGATATTTTTGTTCACAACATTTTAAAAAATTCTTTCTTGAACATGCCGCCAAAACCCGCCAAGAATACTGGAACCAAGCCGAAGACTTTCAGTTGTCTGGCGTGCACTAAGGAGGATAATCTTCGAAGGGTTCGTTGCGACAACTGCGATGGATGGTATCACTACTTGTGTGTCGGAGTAACATCTTCAGTAGCATATCGTGATTGGCGTTGCAAATCATGTTCTGGCCTATTATCAAGCAGATTAATTGCATTACAACGAACACCTCCAAATGCTTCAAAGAATCGCTCCAATACATCTTGTAGTGAGGGAAAATCGCATAAAGCAGCACCAGAATGACGAATGTCTCTTAATGACGAAGTCAATTCTTCACGTCCTGCTGTTGACTTTGTTTCCCACAATATTTCGTGTTCTTTGTCTAAAGGTTTTACTGCTTTAAATAACATGCCTCTTCAAGCTGACGGAGTTCTGCCTGCTTCCGAAGATAAAGCTTCTCTTTCAGACGATGAAAGTGTAAATTCTGTTCAAATCGAAAGTTTGCTAAAAGAATCTCTTCCAGATCCTATTTTGCAATTGCCAAAAAATATACTTGGTGCAGAAAGCAGAGCCATACGACTGCCTCAGCATACATTTTCGCTTCCAGTCGACATAGCAACCAGAACCCCATACGAAAATCCAATTTTGCAACAAATCTTGGACAAATTACTTTCTTTGGATATCAAAATTTCCACGAAGCCCGCTGAAACTTACCAGTCTGATTGGACTCCGGGTATTTTTCCCACAATTACAACCAGCACAGTGCATGACACGGAAGCTTCACTCAATAATGCACAGAATGTAGTTCAACGTGTGTCCCGTGAGCAGTTGGCAGCTCGTAATGGTGTACCGAAAGAGCTTCCAAGGTTTGAGGGTGACCCAGAGGAATGGCCTTTATTTATGGCTACATTCGAACAGACTACAAAACTTTGTGGTTTCACTGATTCGGAAAATCTACTTCGGCTTCGGCAATCTTTGGAAGACAGAGCACGTAAAGCAGTTCGAAGTTAATTACTTCACTAAACTTGCGTGTCACAAATAATGTCAACTTTACGAATGAAGTTTGGAAGACCAGAGCTTATTATCGATGTTTTACTGACCTAAATCAAAGATATGCCTGCACCCAAGGAAAGTCGGCCTGAAACTATAGTTGACTTTGCGATTGAGGTGCAAAACATCTGCGCTACAATGAAAGCTTCTGGTTTAGTGGATCATTTGCGCAACCCAGAACTACAACAAGAATTGGTTAGCAAGCTCCCTGGTCTTTTGGGTCCTTTTTGGGGAATGCACAAGTTAACCTTAACCAGCTGCACATTAGAGGACTTCAGTAGATGGTTGCTTCAACCAGCAGAAGGTGCAAACATAGTTATGATTCCAAGTACATCAAGTAAAGCACGTTGGCGAGGAACGCTTAACACACATGCTGAGTCAGTTGAAACTTTAAATGTAGAATCTTGCGTTATCTGTAAAAGTGATTGCCTTCGCGTGGACAAGTGTGATACCTTTTTACAATTAAAAAGAGCAGACAAGTGGAAGGCCATTCGATCGCACCAGCTTTGCAGAAGATGTCTCCAGCCTCATCTTCCTATGCGCTGCACACCTGACGCAGTATGCGGTGTAAATGGATGTCGCTTTATTCATCACCCGAGTCTACACAAATTACATTTACTGGATTCAATACCAACTCGCTTTACGACGAATACTCATTCTACCATCAATTCTCTTCCGTGTTCTTCCAGTGGTTTTATATGGAAATGGTATTGAAGTCTCAACGTTTGCATTTTTTGACGATGGATCATCCTTAACACTAATTGATGAAGATTTGATGCATAAACCAAATTTGAAAGACATTTCGCAACCATTGCGTCTTCGATGGATTTCAGACACGCATCGATACGACTGCGACTGCGAGGTCTCGACAAACAGTGAACTACTCGAGATAGTAAACAATTATATTTGTCTGGATAATTTAGATGTCGATTGCAATAAGGATTTGATGATGTCAAAAGATGATCAAATTGCCTGCAGTCAAATGCAAAAGCTAACGCGAAGAATAGTAAATTGTTTTTAGACTGGTCTACTCTGGAAACATCAGGATTTGCCACACCCAGATAGTTATCAAATTGCATTTCGAAGAGCAAGATGCCTGCAATTAAAAATGTCAAGAGATCCAGTGCTTGCTTCTACACTACAAACTAAAATTATGGACTACGTATCTAAAGGCTATGCAAGAAAGTTATTAGCAAATGAAATTGATGCTAAAAGATGTTGGAAAAGTTAGATTGATGTGGGATGCAGCGGCTAAGGTTAACGGTGTTTCGTTAAATAGTATGCTTCTGAAAGGTCCAGACCAATCGACATCGATGGTATCTGCAATTCGAAAGTTCCGCCAGTGAAGAATCGCAATCGGTGGCGATATAGCTGAAATGTATCACCAGGTAAGAATCCGCAAAGATGATCAAAACTCTCAAAGGTTCTTTTGGTTCGAACCAGATGCCTCAAAGCCGTCCGTCTATGTTATGTCGGTGATGACATTTGGCGCCATTAAATTTCTGAATGCCAAGGAATTTCAAGATCGTTATCCTAGAGCAGTACAGAGTATTTTGGAGAACCACTACGTAGACGACATGTTGGATAGCGTTGACACTGAAGATGAAGCGATTCGGCTGGCGCGTGACGTTCATTATGTTCACTCTCAAGGTGGATTTCAAATACGTAACTGGGTATCTAACTCCAAAAGAGTTTTGACAGAGTTGGAAAGCAAATCCACTGAAGATATAAATTCGAGCGCTGAAAGAGAACTTGCCACAGAAAAGATTTTGGGGATGTGGTGGTCCACATCTGATGATTGCTTCGTCTTCAAAATTTTAAACCGATATAGTAATGAAGAGGTAATACTGGGAAGAAAAAGACCTACCAAAAGAGAGGTTCTGAGTCTTTTGATGACAATTTTCGACCCACTAGGCCTCTTGGCGTTTTATATCATGTATGCCAAAATAATATTTCAAGAAACGTGGCGCTCAGGATGTGAATGGGACGATTCAATTTATGACCAGCAATACTCAAAATGGTAAAATTGGCTTCACTTACTGCCAAAAGTTACAGCCATGAGGATACCACGGTGTTACGTCAAAAATAACTTTAACAATTTTCCGAAGTTTGAGATTCATACGTTTGTCGACCCTAGTGAAGATTGATATGCAGCCGTAAGTTATATCCGATGTTCTGATGGAGACTTAATTGACTGTGTTTTGCTAGGAAGTAAGGCCCTTATTGCGAGTGCCGTTTAACTTTCGATGCGATAAAAGTAGAAAGCATCGATAAATTTTCGTTTTGGTATTGTGTAACTTGATCGACAGAGATATCTATTACTGTGAATAACCAAAACGCTTATTGTGAATAAACCTTATATTTTGGCATTTGGGGTAGTGCCAGTGATAGTACATGTTGGAAAAAAATACTTTTTAGTCTTAAATTGAGTCAAGAAGTATTTCCAATTAATAGATAAATTAAAACAGAAAACTTTATAAATCTTGGAAGTGTGACAAAAATTATCTAAAAACTGTGTAAAACTGGCTGAATTTTCTTATGATGCAATTATAACGCAGTCCTATCACATGCAATGCTCAAAAATAAGCGTTGAGTATCTATACTACACTAACTATCAGCTACAAGGCACCTTGTTTGCTGTGTGTCTGTAAAATGACACGAAGATTTTCCTTTGTTCTCTTGTAATATTTTATCGTTGGGAATTTTGTTGGGACATTTCTTACAAACGTATGGACTTTTTTGTTTTGCAGTTTTATCAGTGTCATATGTTTCAGTCATTCCTATATTTTGGCATTTGACAGATAGTAAACAAATTTTCATCAGTCGAAGGAATAGTTTTTACAAAAAATAAATATTTTAATACTTGTTTTCTTAAAAAAAAATTATTTCATGTTATTTGTTATTAATTTACATCTTTTTTTTGTTTGAAATAGTTATAAGAGTAATACTATAATGTTAGTTAAATAAAGATTATCTTGGTGTGTTTCAGTGATTGTTAACCCAACCCAAATGTTGTGTTTTATTTTCCTTTATTTATTAATATATTGCTCTGTGTTAAAACAATTGTTATTTTAGAAACAATAAAACAATATTTAAAAGGAAATCAACATACATTTGGTGAGAAAATTAAACTCGATGTAAGCAGTCGATCAGGCAAATGTGAACGACAAAGATCGATAGCTTATACGAAATTTTTCGTTCACAATTGAGATTCGCAATACCAAATTAAATTTTCGATGTTCGACTATCGACAAAAGTCGTTTATCGATACAAAAACGACACTCGCAATAAGGCCCTAAAACTCGTGTTGCCTCCCTCAAATTGATGTCAATACCCAGACTTGAGCTTCAGGCCGCTGTCATTGGAACAAGATTAAATTCTCGCACTGTATTGTCCTGGCTACGTTCTGACCAACGACGATACAGACAATTTGTGGCCTTCCGTGTTAGCGAAATACTAGAGTTAACAGAAGTCTCTGAATGGCGATGGATTCCAACAGCTGAGAATGTAGCTGACGAAGCAACGAAATGGCAGCGAATCCCTGATTTTTCTAACAGTAGCCGATGGTTAAATGAATAAGCATTTTTAAAGCTCTCCACAAGTGAGTGGCCTGAAGGAAATGAAACAGCATCTGAGGAAACAAACGATGAACTCCGTGCCCAGTATGTGGGATTTCATGGCGACAACAGCATGCTTGACGAATGTACTGTTTCAGTAAAGGCAGAACGCTTCTGGACAAAATTGTTAAACGTCATATCAACCGTGGTTAACTGTGGTCTGTTTTGGAAAGAAAAGGCTGCAGCAAAATTGAAGCTGAAACAAGATCCAAAATTAAAAGTCGAAACTATGAAGCGTCAACCAGTCTCTGAAAGTGAAATGAAACGCGCTGAAATCATTCATATTAAAAAGGTGCAGCGAATCGAGTACATGGACGAGGTTATACTGCTATCGAAAAAAGACTCCATAAAGAGATCGAGCTCCATTTATAAGCTATCCCCGTGTTTGGATTCAGAGGGTTTGCTTCGACTCGAAGGAAGAGCGAAACTCCAAAACTGTGAAGACCCCATAATTTTACCGAGATCCCAGTATATTACGTTTTTAATTGTTGATCATTATCACTCAGAATACTATCATTGCAACCATGAAACTGTCGTCAACGAGATAAGGCAAAAGTTTTGGATTCCTCGTTTAAGAACCGTTCTCCACAAAGTGCGAAAAAACTGTCCTAAGATGTCTCGTCTTCCACATGCACGTTTAGCTGCATTTTGCCGTCCATTTTCGTTTGTTGGTGTGGATTACTTTGGACCTCTTTTCGTTTCTGTGCGCCGCAGCAGTGAAAAAAGGTATGGTGTATTACTAACCTGCCTAACAACTAGAGCGATACACATAGAGGTGGTACTCCTATTGAACTTTGGAGTGACAATGGCACCAACTTCAAAGGCGCCGAAAGGGAGCTGATGGAAGCATACAATTTAGTCGACCAAAACAAAATAACCAGAGCATTCACGAACCTTTCTACAAAGTGGCGTTTATACCACCAAGTTCACCACACATGGGAGGCGCTTGGGAGCGCTTAGTGCGTTCCGTCAAAGATGTGCTTTGCCGTCACGTAATCCAACTGATGAAATTTTACGAGGTATGCTGATGGAAGTGGAGATGATCGTTAACACCAGACCACAAAGCCGTTAACAGAAAATGATAATGAAGGAGTACAACTACGGAGGAGTTGGAAAAACACTCAGCAACTTGCGAATGCCTTCTGGAAAAGATGGATTGTAGAATATCTTCCGGTAATAACCCGCCGCTGCAAATGGTTTGAGGAAGTTAAACCTATCGAAGTGGATGACATAGTCTTTATCGTTGATCCCAACAGTCCCAGGCTTTGTTGGCCGAAAGGAAGAGTCATCGCTACTAAAATCGGATCCGACAGCAGAGTAAGAAGTGCGTTAATCAAAACGATTGCTGGAGTTTACGAGAGACCGGCAGCAAAAACCGCAGTGCTGGATGTTCGTCGGCCACAAGAATACGAAGTAGGACCTCAGGAGGACATACTGGGGGGGAGTGTATCGAAACATCTGGCAACGCCTTTGTAAATTTCCGAACTCACCGAGAATCGAATTATCCTACACTGACATTTCCATGCGCTAAATGAAAAAACTGAACATAACCTGGCGAAGTGGCGAAGGAAAGAAGAAATACGAAAGTAATTTGCATATTAATAATAATTTATAGTTAATAATGATTTATATATTATTAATAACAATTATATTCATTTTAGGAATTTTTTAATAAATATAATTATTGAAAGGAATTCGAGATATTTTTGTTCACAACATTTTAAAAAATTCTTTCTTGAACATGCCGCCAAAACCCGCCAAGAATACTGGAACCAAGCCGAAGACTTTCAGTTGTCTGGCGTGCACTAAGGAGGATAATCTTCGAAGGGTTCGTTGCGACAACTGCGATGGATGGTATCACTACTTGTGTGTCGGAGTAACATCTTCAGTAGCATATCGTGATTGGCGTTGCAAATCATGTTCTGGCCTATTATCAAGCAGATTAATTGCATTACAACGAACACCTCCAAATGCTTCAAAGAATCGCTCCAATACATCTTGTAGTGAGGGAAAATCGCATAAAGCAGCACCAGAATGACGAATGTCTCTTAATGACGAAGTCAATTCTTCACGTCCTGCTGTTGACGTTGTTTCCCACAATCTTTCGTGCTCTTTGTCTAAAGGTTTTACTGCTTTAAATAACATGCCTCTTCAAGCTTACGGAGTTCTGCCTGCTTCCAAAGATAAAGCTTCTCTTTCAGACGATGAAAGTGTAAATTCTGTTCAAATCGAAAGTTTGCTAAAAGAATCTAGTCCAGATCCTATTTTGCAATTGCCAAAAAATATACTTGGTGCAGAAAGCACAGCCATACGACTGCCTCAGCATACATTTTCGCTTCCAGTCGACATAGCAACCAGAACCCCATACGAAAATCCAATTTTGCAACAAATCTTGGACAAATTACTTTCTTTGGATATCAAAATTTCCACGAAGCCCGCTGAAACTTACCAGTCTGATTGGACTCCGGGTATTTTTCCCACAATTACAACCAGCACAGTGCATGACACGGAAGCTTCACTCAATAATGCACAGAGTGTAGTTCAACGTGTGTCCCGTGAGCAGTTGGCAGCTCGTAATGGTGTACCGAAAGAGCTTCCAAGGTTTGAGGGTGACCCAGAGGAATGGCCTTTATTTATGGCTACATTCGAACAGACTACAAAACTTTGTGGTTTCACTGATTCGGAAAATCTACTTCGGCTTCGGCAATCTTTGGAAGGCAGAGCACGTAAAGCAGTTCGAAGTTTATAACTTCACTTGCGTGTCACAAATAATGTCAACTTTCCGAATGAAGTTTGGAAGACCAGAGCTTATTATCGATGTTTTACTGACCTAAATCAAAGATATGCCTGCACCCAAGGAAAGTCGGCCTGAAACTATAGTTGACTTTGCGATTGAGGTGCAAAACATCTGCGCTACAATGAAAGCTTCTGGTTTAGTGGATCATTTGCGCAACCCAGAACTACAACAAGAATTGGTTAGCAAGCTCCCTGGTCTTTTGGGTCCTTTTTGGGGAATGCACAAGTTAACCTTAACCAGCTGCACATTAGAGGACTTCAGTAGATGGTTGCTTCAACCAGCAGAAGGTGCAAACATAGTTATGATTCCAAGTACATCAAGTAAAGCACGTTGGCGAGGAACGCTTAACACACATGCTGAGACAGTTGAAACTTTAAATGTAGAATCTTGCGTTATCTGTAGAAGTGATTGCCTTCGCGTGGACAAGTATGATACCTTTTTACAATTAAAAAGAGCAGACAAGTGGAAGGCCATTCGATCGCACCAGCTTTGCAGAAGATGTCTCCAGCCTCATCTTCCTATGCGCTGCACACCTGACGCAGTATGCGGTGTAAATGGATGTCGCTTTATTCATCACCCGAGTCTACACAAATTACATTTACTGGATTCAATACCAACTCGCTTTACGACGAATACTCATTCTCTAGACGAAACACCATCAATTCTCTTCCGTGTTCTTCCAGTGGTTTTATATGGAAATGGTATTGAAGTCTCAACGTTTGCATTTTTTGACGATGGATCATCCTTAACACTAATTGATGAAGATTTGATGCATAAACCAAATTTGAAAGACATTTCGCAACCATTGCGTCTTCGATGGATTTCAGACACGCATCGATACGACTGCGACTGCGAGGTCTCGACAAACAGTGAACTACTCGAGATAGTAAACAATTATATTTGTCTGGATAATTTAGATGTCGATTGCAATAAGGATTTGATGATGTCAAAAGATGATCAAATTGCCTGCAGTCAAATGCAAAAGCTAACGCGAAGAATAGTAAATTGTTTTTAGACTGGTCTACTCTGGAAACATCAGGATTTGCCACACCCAGATAGTTATCAAATTGCATTTCGAAGAGCAAGATGCCTGCAATTAAAAATGTCAAGAGATCCAGTGCTTGCTTCTACACTACAAACTAAAATTATGGACTACGTATCTAAAGGCTATGCAAGAAAGTTATTAGCAAATGAAATTGATGCTAAAAGATGTTGGAAAAGTTAGATTGATGTGGGATGCAGCGGCTAAGGTTAACGGTGTTTCGTTAAATAGTATGCTTCTGAAAGGTCCAGACCAATTGACATCGATGGAAAATTCGAAAGTTCCACCAGTGAAGAATCGCAATCGGTGGCGATATAGCTGAAATGTATCACCAGGTAAGAATCCGCAAAGATGATCAAAACTCTCAAAGGTTCTTTTGGTTCGAACCAGATGCCTCAAAGCCGTCCGTCTATGTTATGTCGGTGATGACATTTTGCGCCATTAAATTTCTGAATGCCAAGGAATTTCAAGATCGTTATCCTAGAGCAGTACAGAGTATTTTGGAGAACCACTACGTAGACGACATGTTGGATAGCGTTGACACTGAAGATGAAGCGATTCGGCTAACGCGTGACGTTCATTATGTTCACTCTCAAGGTGGATTTCAAATACGTAACTGGGTATCTAACTCCAAAAGAGTTTTGACAGAGTTGGAAAGCAAATCCACTGAAGATATAAATTTGAGCGCTGAAAGAGAACTTGCCACAGAAAAGATTTTGGGGATGTGGTGGTCCACATCTGATGATTGCTTCGTCTTCCAAATTTTAAACCGATATAGTAATGAAGAGGTAATACTGGGAAGAAAAAGACCTACCAAAAGAGAGGTTCTGAGTCTTTTGATGACAATTTTCGACCCACTAGGCCTCTTGGCGTTTTATAATATCATGTATGCCAAAATAATATTTCAAGAAACGTGGCGCTCAGGATGTGAATGGGACTATTCAATTCATGACCAGCAATACTCAAAATGGTTAAATTGGCTTCACTTACTGCCAAAAGTTACAGCCATGAGGATACCACGGTGTTACGTCAAAAATAACTTTAACAATTTTCCGAAGTTTGAGATTCATACGTTTGTCGACCCTAGTGAAGATTGATATGCAGCCGTAAGTTATATCCGATGTTCTGATGGAGACTTAATTGACTGTGTTTTGCTAGGAAGTAAGGCCCTTATTGCGAGTTCCGTTTAACTTTCGATGCGATAAAAGTAGAAAGCATCGATAAATTTTCGTTTTGGTATTGTGTAACTTGATCGACAGAGATATCTATTACTGTGAATAACCAAAACGCTTATTGTGAATAAACCTTATATTTTGGCATTTGGGGTAGTGCCAAAGATAGTACATGTTGGAAAAAAATACTTTTTAGTCTTAAATTGATTCAAGAAGTATTTCCAATTAATAGATAAATTAAAACAGAAAACTTTATAAATCTTGGAAGTGTGACAAAAATTATCTAAAAACTGTGTAAAACTGGCTGAATTTTCTTATGATGCAATTATAACGCAGTCCTATCACATGCAATGCTCAAAAATAAGCGTTGAGTATCTATACTACACTAACTATCAGCTACAAGGCACCTTGTTTGCTGTGTGTCTGTAAAATGACACGAAGATTTTCCTTTGTTCTCTTGTAATATTTTATCGTTGGGAATTTTGTTGGGACATTTCTTACAATGGACTTTTTTGTTTTGCAGTTTTATCACTGTCATATGTTTCAGTAATTCCTATATTTTGGCATTTGACAGATAGTAAACAAATTTTCATCAGTCGAAGGAATAGTTTTTACAAAAAATAAATATTTTAATACTTGTTTTCTTAAAAAAAAATTATTTCATGTTATTTGTTATTAATTTACATCTTTTTTTTGTTTGAAATAGTTATAAGAGTAATACTATAATGTTAGGTAAATAAAGATTATCTTGGTGTGTTTCAGTGATTGTTAACCCAACCCAAATGTTGTGTTTTATTTTCCTTTATTTATTAATATATTGCTCTGTGTTAAAACAATTGTTATTTTAGAAACAATAAAACCATATTTAAAAGGAAATCAACATACATTTGGTGAGAAAATTAAACTCGATGTAAGCAGTCGATCAGAAAAATGTGAACGACAAAGATCGATAGCTTATACGAAATTTTTCGTTCACAATTGAGATTCGCAATACCAAATTAAATTTTCGATGTTCGACTATCGACAAAAGTCGTTTATCGATACAAAAACGACACTCGCAATAAGGCCCTAAGACTCGTGTTGCCTCCCTCAAATTGATGTCAATACCCAGACTTGAGCTTCAGGCCGCTGTCATTGGAACAAGATTAAATTCTCGCACTGTATTGTCCTGGCTACGTTCTGACCATCGACGATACAGACAATTTGTGGCCTTCCGTGTTAGCGAAATACTAGAGTTAACAGAAGTCTCTGAATGGCGATGGATTCCAACAGCTGAGAATGTAGCTGACGAAGCAACGAAATGGCAGCGAATCCCTGATTTTTCTAACAGTAGCCGATGGTTAAATGGACCAGCATTTCTAAAGCTCTCCACAAGTGAGTGGCCTGAAGGAAATGAAACAGCATCTGAGGAAACAAACGATGAACTCCGTGCCCAGTATGCGGGATTTCATGGCGACAACAGCATGCTTGACGAATGTACTGTTTCAGTAAAGGCAGAACGCTTCTGGACAAAATTGTTAAACGTCATATCAACCGTGGTTAACTGTGGTCTGTTTTGGAAAGAAAAGGCTGCAGCAAAATTGAAGCTGAAACAAGATCCAAAATTAAAAGTCGAAACTATGAAGCGTCAACCAGTCTCTGAAAGTGAAATGAAACGCGCTGAAATCATTAATATTAAAAAGGTGCAGCGAATCGAGTACATGGACGAGGTTATACTGCTATGGAAAAAAGACTCCATAAAGAAATAGAGCTCCATTTATAAGCTATCCCCGTGTTTGGATTCAGATGGTTTGCTTCGACTCGAAGGAAGAGCGAAACTCCAAAACTGTGAAGACCCCATAATTTTACCGAGATCCCAGTATATTACGTTTTTAATTGTTGATCATTATCACTCAGAATACTATCATTGCAACCATGAAACTGTCGTCAACGAGATAAGGCAAAAGTTTTGGATTCCTCGTTTAAGAACCGTTCTCCACAAAGTGCGAAAAAACTGTCCTAAGATGTCTCGTCTTCCACATGCACGTTTAGCTGCATTTTGCCGTCCATTTTCGTTTGTTGGTGTGGATTACTTTGGACCTCTTTTCGTTTCTGTGCGCCGCAGCAGTGAAAAAAGGTATGGTGTATTACTAACTTGCCTAACAACTAGAGCGATACACATAGAGGTAGCATATTCACTTTCAACAGACTCATGTATCATAGCTATTAGAAATTTCATCGCAAGACGTGGTACTCCTATTGAACTTTGGAGTGACAATGGCACCAACTTCAAAGGCGCCGAAAGAGAGCTGAGGGAAGCATACAATTTAGTCGACCAAAACAAAATAACCAGAGCATTCACGAACCTTTCCACAAAGTGGCGTTTAATACCACCAAGTTCACCACACATGGGAGGCGCTTGGGAGCGCTTAGTGCGTTCCGTCAAAAATGTGCTTTACAAAATAATGCCGTCACGTAATCCAATGATGAAATTTTACGAGGTATGCTGATGGAAGTGGAGATGATCGTTAACACCAGACCACTCACGTATGTTCCGATTGATCATTAAGAGGACGAAGCATTAACACCTAACCACTTTCTGCTTGGAAGCTCTTGTGGTACAAAGCCGTTAACAGAAAATGATAATGAAGGAGTACAACTCCGGAAGGAGTTGGAAAAACACTCAGCAACTTGCAAATGCCTTCTGGAAAAGATGGATTGTAGAATATCTTCCGGTAATAACCCGCCGCTGCAAATGGTTTGAGGAAGTTTAACCTATCGAAGTGGATGACATAGTCTTTATCGTTGATCCCAACAGTCCCAGGCTTTGTTGGCCGAAAGGAAGAGTCATCGCTACTAAAATCGGATCCGACAGCAGAGTAAGAAGTGCGTTAATCAAAACGATTGCTGGAGTTTACGAGAGACCGGCAGCAAAAATCGCAGTGCTGGATGTTCGTCGGCCACAAGAACACGAAGTAGGACCTCAGGAGGACATGCTGGGGGAGAGTGTTGCGAAACATCTGGCAACGCCTTTGTAAATTTCCGAACGCACCGAGAATCGAATTATCCTACACTGACATTTCCATGCGCTACATGTAAAAACTGAACATAACCTGGCGAAGTGGCGATACGAAGGAAAGAAGAAATACGAAAGTAATTTGCATATTAATAATAATTTATAATTAATGATGATTTATATGTTATTAATAATAATTATATTAATTTTAGGATTTTTTTAATAAATATAATTACTGAAAGGAATTCGAGATATTTTTCTTCACAACAGAACGTATTGTCCTTAGCTTCTTTAAGAGAGTTAAGAAAATTATTGTAAAAATTAGACAAATCACAAGACTGAATAAAATCCGGAGGAATTGTTAAATTATCTATGTAGCTCGTAATGCCATTGAAATTAGCTTTATAGAATTTGTATTTATGATTTAATAACATTTTTGATTTGAAAAAGTTCAGTTTTTTTAAATAATAAATCAAAGCAATGTGATGTATAGTGTTAGAAAAGATAGGAATAAGAGAATAATTTACAGACAAACATAGGTCTTTATCAACAAATAATAAATCGTTTATATTAAAGGGCACAAGATAACCTTCGTCTGGATCAAATATCCAATTAATATTCGGCAGATTAAAATCACCTACTAAAATGACATGTTGGTTTTCATTTAGTTTAGAAATATAATGAATATAATTATTTATGTGATCTTTACATAAATCTAACGGGCTTCTTGGTGGAATATAGCTTACTATAATAAAAAATCTTTACAACATTCAAGAGATACCTTTATTATTATTTGATCTATATCAAAAGATGTATTATTTGATAATGGCAACGATAATTCTGTGCACGCGTATATAGATCGCACTGCAAGAATAACTCCTCCTCCCCTTTCTAGACCAGTTGACAGAGAACATCTGTCTTTACGAAATACAGAGTATTGTTTGCAATTAAACATCTCGGAATTGTTGTGATTTTCGGTTAGCCATGTCTCTGTGAAAGCTAAGAAATCATATTGCTCAGAAGATGACGTCAAAAACAGTTGTTGCATTTTTGTGCGCATTCTCCCAGTGTTTTGGTAATAACCAAGAAAATTGTATGCATCTGGCTGATAAGACGAATGAGAGGCATTTGTTTTTGATGGAAAAGGCATCGGTAGTGGGCAAGGTGGCGGCGATGGTGAGGATGACAAATCAGAGAGTACATAGCATGCATCTGATGGGGAAAGCGATAGAAAAGACGCAGGCGACGACGACGGTGACGACGGGGGCGATGGTGATAGTGAAGATGACGAAGCGGAGAGAGATCGTTTGAAGAATAATGCACTTGTAATTGTATTGAATGTTGTTGAGGATGTCAATGACGACGATGATGATAAAGAAGGTGAAAATGATGGCATTATGATTGTTCGGGGTGATGCGGAGGCAAGGGTTGTATCATCTCCGTTTTCTCTTTTTTGTACAGAGCTAAACAAAAATTTACTTGAACATGGCTGGGCCAATTTGAAGAATTCATCACAGTTGACAAATGGTTTTGTGTCACACTTAGTTTAAAAGTAACAATTTTTAGTTCTGAAACATTTGCATCTTTTTTTGTTAGCATAAGACACCTAAATGCATCAGGAAAAATTATCTTTACTTCTCTATTTTTTTTTTTTGTTTTTGTTTTGTTTCAACTACAACATAGTCAGACTTTGTTGAATTTTCATTTTTAAAGTTTAGATGAATGTTATTTATATTTAACGATGAACATTGATTGCTACAAGTGGCTACTAAATTTTTAACAACTTTATTTTTTTCACTTGGTTGTAAATTATTTTCACTGTTGCAATTATTGTCATTATCATTATTATCATTTTGAACTGGCAATGAGTCAACCATGCTTTTTTTATCAGATGAGCCACTTTGAAAGAAGAGAACTCTTTTCTGAGCTCATTAACACTACAAGCAAGTTCGTTAAAACTGTTCATGAATTGAGAAAGATTAATACAAGACAAGAGTTATATTTCCAGAATAATCTTTTATCAGAAATTATATTAAATTCAGAGTCACTGATCTCAACACAATTTTTGTGAAAAAAACGGCCACAGAAATATTCACATTTCGTTTAACATTTCGTCATATCGTCTAAGCTTTTAATCTTACAAAAAGTATTGTTTGAAGGCAGTTATAGAGAATTGAATTTCCTTTTAGTATCTAACTCTTGAAATTGGGTTGTTATGAATGCCGAACAAAAAAAAAATTAACAATAAATTGACAAACAAAAAACTCTAAATTAACAAAATGCCAAGTTTATAAAAGGCACGACTGAATCGCACAAACTTGCTCTTGTGGCAAGTTACATAAGAACTTAAAAGAACTTTCCTCAAAATTATTTTATATGAAATTATTTCCTAATTGTTTTCAAATATGTAATTAAATAAGAAATAATTAGAAAAAAATAATAGAAAAATAAATAACTTTGAAAATCAATTTATAACAAACCAGAATTTTCGAAAAAATCGTGGCATGCCAGTAACTTTAATATATTAAAATGTATTTTATAAATTTTTTTTTACCAAAATCGTAGGACCAGTTTTAAAATAAATGATTTTTTTCAAACAACTTTTTTAAAATATTTTTATGAAAAATTTTTAGTATGTCAATTTTAACAAATAAATAATCTTCATTAGAAAACTAAATTAAAAAAATTATCAATTGGTTTTTAAAATATTACATTTTCAAAAATAAAATTCGTTGAATTAATATAATTTTTTTGGAAAAAGTTTTGAAAAAATTAAGTACGCCATTATTGTTTCGCTACCTACCCCTTTTTAGAAATACAATTTAGTTAAGATCCGCAGAGTTGTTAAAGAGAAAGTAGAAATTAAAAAAAACGTTATATCGCAGGTACCGTTTAAACATTTTTTAGGGATAATGGTTACAACAGTCAAAAGGACCATTAGTGGAAAATCACACATGTCAAAACCTGATCAAAATCGTTACAGCCGTTCTCGAGAAAAACAAGTTTGTCGATAACCGTTATAGGGCAGGTACCGTTAAAAAAATCCCCCTGACGGTCACCCTAAAAACCATTTATATCAAGTTTAAAGGATAAAGGCCCAACCGTTTAGGCTGCAGGTGCAAATTACAGACTGACAGACAGATGCACAGACAGAATTGCCATACCCACTTTTTTCAACTTCGCTATCATCGTAATATCATGTTTGATTGTTATCTCAAAACTTTTTTTTGGCACGAATTCATTACTTGCCTTATAGTACGTATAATCGCAAGTAAAAAGTGAAACAAATAATGCATATAGTAAAACAATGAAAAACAATAAAATCCCAAAGAAAAAATTGCTAAACTTAAAAAAGATAATTAATCAAGAAACTAAATGAAAATGACGAAATGAATACTTGGTGACCCTGGCAGAGAGGTTGCAAGAGGCAACATTCTCCCACACATAGACCTGACTAAGGCGAACATTTCAATACAGACATTGTGTCCATGAACATAATGATGTCCATGGACATTGTGTTCATTTGAAGCAGCCATAATGCCCTTGGACATTATGTTCGCGGTCCTTATATCACCCACCGGCATTTCCCATACACTGAGACACCGACACCAAAATTCAAAACATATTAATTTTACTCGCACCATTTCAGTGCAACGAAATCGGTGCGCTCCCGAGTGTTGTATGTAAGATCCGCTTTAACACTAAATATTTTTTTTTAATGGGAACAATAAAAATTATGTTCGTTTCGTCTTTTTTCATCACCATAATTTTATTTTATTTACCTAGAATTTCAGCCACTCTTTCAAGATCATCATTCTTCACTGCGTAGTACATATCCTTTGGAGAAAACTCTGAATTTGTTCTTCTCTCGTTTGTTCTTCCTACAACATTCATCACTGATTCAGGTATGAGTGCCTCAAGTGACATCGTCCTTTTCGCAGACACATTGTTTTTGTTTTTCTCACTTGTATTGTTGTTAGCGCCTGATAGTTTATGTACTAACGGTAATCCCATTTTCGCTGGTTTACTAAAAAGGAAATATCATAAAATATGCTTAAGTTTTAATCAGTCACTTACAAATTTGCTTTTTGACTAGAGAGAAATACTGGCACGGTCTGACATTTCATGGTGACAGTGGAAGTACGCTCTGGTGTATCGACGCCACAGTGAGGGCACTTTATTACCAAAGTAGGGCTGGTGTAGTTTCCTGGTGACGATGGATCGTAGGGACTGTTGAGAATAAATTTCTGTGCACAATCCGGATGAAAAAAGTGCCGCTGTTTGCAGAAACTAAACTTCCCCTGAAATTTCGTAAATAAATCTTACCACATGTTCTGCTCTTGTTATCATCAAATAAAGACTTACTTGGGTACAGAAGATTCCACACCCAGCACAACAATTGTGTGCCCTGAAACGTTTCATATGATCATCGCAAAGGATCATATAACCCACTCTTGAGCTAGGTCGGAGCAGATTTAACAAATCTCCATTCAGTTGATTGCAACATCCAACTTTTTGTTCTTCAATTTGATCGACAGCACAGCAGAACGCTGTTTCAGGAGTTTTCTGAGTGTAGTAGTGCGATTGCCTCTGACAAAGGCATATAAGATCTTTTGTGTTCTCATCATATAAAGGTTTCGTTGGTACTACAATAGGGTTTGGTACTTTCCAAGCAGATGTCTGCATGGATTCGGGATTATTCTCTTTCGTTTTTGGAGCACCTTGAAGTTTTTGTCGTATTCTTTTGGCAGAGATTGTATGTGGTTTATCAGATTGTGCATTTCTCACAGGTGGGGTACTTTCCTTAGAACCACGTACTCGTAATGTAACATTGGTTTTGCCAACCTGAATTCTTTTCGATGGTACAAACTCCTCATTGTCATCTGATGAATTTTCTGTGTCGGAAACATCGCCATTGTTCGTTCGACGAAGGCCAAGCCTTTCCATGTGCTTTTGTTTTTGCTTCATCAGCTTATGTTGCTGTTTTTTATTGAGTTTTTTGTCTTCTGGAGACTTATTGTGATGCCATTTAGCTGCTCTGACTTCGGTTAAAAACGTATGCATATCAGGGCAAGGTTTCTTTTCGAACTTTGACTTTTCTTTAGTTTTGTTAGATCTGGCGAATAATTTTTTCTTAACCACGTTAGAAGGATATTGTGTTTGGCTTTCACTGCTATTCTCAGATTTTATATCCCTATGTTTACTACTACTACGGGAAGAGTATGGTTTGATGGAACCATTAGGAATATTATCGATTTCATTTCCAATGTAAGAAGTAATTCGCTCAATGTTCTTTGTTTCATACTCGTATCGAAGTTCATCGTTTTCTAAGATTTTTGGGGTGGGTTTGATTCGACGTTGCGAGCGCTTTGGAATTACTAATGACGATACTTCAGGATCATCTTTGTTAGATGGTTGTTTTTTATTAACTGGTCTACTGGATCTCGGTGAAGTGTCTGTGGTGTTTGTCCTATCACTTTCTGGAGTTTGTTTTTCATTGATGAAAACTTTGGCACGGCGACCACGTTTTTTTTTAGGAGTTTTCTCATCATCCAACTTACGTCGTTGGAGACTTGGTGATACTAATAAGTTTGAGGTATTACATAGCTCAGCAAGTGGCGATGAATTCGAAAGAGCTGATGTACCAACTTTGATTTCGTCACCTGAATGATAAGGCTCCTATAAAAGGGAATAATTTACTTTTTATTTGTTACATATTTTTAATTTTGTTTTACCAATAGTAATTCAAAAAAAAATATATAAACTTATTCTTTTTAAATTGACATACTGTAAATTTTTTTAAAGTGCATATTCTTTAGTACCGACGTGATTTCAAACATACGATACATACGAGAGAATGAAAATAAAATCCGACACCATAGGACTAAGCAGACGGGAGAATGAGATAATGAAAATAGTAGTTTTTCGTATTGTTTGCCGATTTTAAATATTTTTTTATTGTTGATCAATTTTGGTAACCACAGTAGAAAAAATGCTGAAAAGACGAATTGTAGTTAACCGAGTTCGAAAACAATTGGTTAGAAAAATTAATTGGTGACCAAACCAGAGATTTAGCAAAAGTTGAAAAGACTGGTCCTTAGTCTTTTATAGTACTAAACATTGGATATAGTATAAGCAATTATTTAAATATACTTAATCTAACGCCTAATTTCTTAACAAAGACCTAAATTCTCTTTAAACCTCGATCCAGTAAATCTCGGTCTAACTGTAGAACTTTGTATTGAAAATAATTAGAACTAGTGCATTTCTTCACTACGAAATATTTTTTAAAACTTTGTTTATAATCATCATTGAGTTTTAAGCTCCTAGAACTACTTGTCATTTTTAGAACCAAGTTTCGGCATGTATTTTGAAACTTTCGATACACCCAGTAGCGTTTTTTGACAGATATTTATGTCAACATTGAATTTAAATATTATTGTTTTGCTTTCACAAACATATACCAATTTATGATGAATCTTTTATGTTATTTACTACAGTTGATTTATGTTACTGGATTGCAGGGCGTGGGGTGGACTATTTCAAATGGTAACTCGAAAAAAAAAATATTATTTAAAGTTTTTATAAGAGACATTTTAGCAGCTCCCATAGGAAATATGGGATTTTGCCATTCATTAAAAAATTCACATTGAAGCCTCTCCCACATGAACGGTTTATTTCTCCGTGCCGTTTTTGAGTAACAAACATGAATCCATACAATATTTCGCATGTGAAGTTCCATCCCTCTAGTTTACATTTTCAATAATCGATTCCAATTTAATATCGAAACTTAGAGCAAATACCAAGGCTCAATATACTCGATTTCACTCTAAGCATCTTCCACATCCGCATTTGTAACACAACTAAAAATGAAAATTGACTTGCAACACTTTTTCTCTTCAAAATTCTATCATGTGTCAAAGATTAGTCTCAGCAGTGCTGATATTGTAAGGATGAGTTTTGCTATTTATAAAGAAATGTGTCTATCGTCTACATGAAAATAATTTAAATAAAAACATTTTCATTACACATATGAATGAATTACTTAAAGATATAAAGATGAAGAATTTGATGGTCATAGGTTAATATTGACATATTAAACAGTAGCTTACAACAGTAGCCACACAAGTGCTACAGAATGATACCTATTTCTTAAAATTATTAGAATATACATATCTTAATAATAATGAAATAAAATGAATTTCTTATTTAAATGTAGTTTCTAAATCTGTAATGTATTTATAAATTTAAGGAAATAAAAACAAACAAAAAAATCTTAAAGCTACACGGATCACGTATGCAAAAAATTATCAAAAAAGTATACTTTCTTGGAAGGATTAGAAAAAAACTAACAATTAATACTACAATTAAAATTTATAACAATTAATACTACAATTAAAATTTATAACGCTATTGTAAAACCTCACTTTCAATACTGCTCGGCCATTTTATTTGTATATTCCCAACGATACATTTCTCGGCTCCAAAGACTTCAAAATAAGGCAATGATAATTATTTTCAAATGTGCGCGAATCACTTACATAAAATCTATGTTACAGAGACTTAATTGGCTAAACACAACTAATTAAATTAAATGTTTTATTGTTTGTTTTCAAGTTAAAAAATGAAATGCTTCCGAAGTATTTAAGCAATAATTTAAAATATGTCAGAACCGTATTGTAGCTCTACAACATCCGGAAGTATTAGTTTTCAATTTCTTTTGTTGGGTCATGTAGTAACTTACTTTGCATAATTGCAAGTGAAAATTCTTACCTCTTTGATTTCGTTACGATGCTCCAGTCTGACGCTTCTTCTATTTTTTTTTTCTTTTTCGGATGTATCGTCAATAGCGACATCATCTTCCGCATCTTCCTCTATTCTAGAGTCTTCTATTTCAACATCGATTGCCTGCTTCCGTTTTCTTTGCAGTCGCTTCTCAGGACCTTCTACAGTATTTCCACCAGTTTTCACTTCACCTTTGAAAGCAACCACTCTCTTCGACCTTCCTCGACGTTTGATCGGTTGCGTTTCGCCAGTACTCTCAATATTGGTAATTCCAGTATTCGCTTTACTTTCAGAGGATGGTTCTTCTTCGGATTCTAATGGACGAGAACGCCGTAATCGTCGAATAGACCCTTCTATTGAATCACGTGGCTTCTGGAGAAGTAGACCATAATGGATTATCGTGAAAATATTTTATTACTTTTACAATAATAATAGGTTATAGCTAAAAAAGGAGAGGACAGAACAGCCTATGAGTTTTGACACTTCCCACGAATCACTTTTGGCTTTTTCTGACTCAAAGGCAAATAAAGAAAATCGTGTGTTAAACTCTTTCCGTAAGACCCATTAAAGTGAAAAGTTCTTTGGGTAGCAAAAACTTTTACATTTCTGTACAGAGCATTTCAAGAGTGCTCTTTCTGAACCAAGCCAATTATACTTACGTTTGGAAAGCTCTTAAATATATTGCTCACATCCTCAATGCCCAGCTGAAATTCCGAATCTTTGTCAACTAGCTCTTTTATTATTTGGACACCAGCACTACTCACACAGTCGCTACTATGACCCTTTTTCACGATCGCGAGTTTTTGGCATTTAGTTCTATCATTGTTGCATTTATCTGTTTTCAACAACATATTATTCGTGGCTATATCTTCATTGTCCACACCGATTTTATCATTGGACGAACCTTTATTGTGTATTTGGTGAACATTTAGCTGTGCAGTTGGTGAATTGACTGTTCTCGATATTTTTCTATTAGCCTTTTCACCCCAATTCTTAGCATTACCATTGTTTTTAAGAGTTCGCCATTTAGCTGTTTTATCTTTGTTCAAACTCAAAATACCACCTTTTGGAACCAATGACGAGGACTGTCCAATAGCTCCACCATCTCCTCCTTCGTCATTGTTAAATTTTGTAGACATGCTAGATAGCAAGTTATCAATGTAATCTGTCATATTTGATGGACTTGAATTCACCACTTTTTTTTTCACAATAAAAATTTTGTTTTTACAACTTCTTGAGACAGTAGATATAAGTAGAAATACAGATCGTTATTTTTGATAGTGCTTCTTTTTCTAAGTGCAGTTTCATATTTGGTTGTTGCAATTACATTGCAAGAAAAGCAATAACGAGAAAAAAAAGTTCGATTAGCCAACCCCGAAGTTTGATTCTTTGAAATCAATTTTTTTGTATTATCACTCGTACTCACTAAAAACACTCAATTTGTTTGTAGGCACTAGGACTAGCCAAGACAGATATATAATCTCACTCACGCTAAGCACCATCACCATGCAGATATTTTTTTCTGTGATAGATAACACAATGTACAACACGGCAGAAGAAATGGCATAAAAACTAAACTAATGCCAAAAAGGGAGAATTTTTAATTCAATTTTCACAAGCACAGAACAAATTATTATTTTTTGTATTGCTTCGGCAATTACCACACATATGAATACACTCAAAATTGAGAAGAAGTACCACCATTGGAGGAAGATGGTTCTGGTTGTTGGTGCACCACTAGCAGACGTTTTTTTTACGTTTTTTTTTTCAATTATATTATCTTAATTATTTTTCTAAAAGCAACTAGAATACTCTCGCCTCTCGCGGTTCCGGGATAGGAAAACAAACTAACTTAAATAACTAAACGCCACAATTAATCTCATTTCTATATTTTATCTGTGAAATTGAAATGTATATTATTTTATTCCTGTCTAGTGGATTACAATACACAGGTATTTTCGTGGACAAATTTCAACTGTCAAAAATTAATTTATCTTATAATTCAAATGTAGATGGAGCTTCAAAAAAAACCTGAGGCGCTACTTACACGATCAAATGCGGTATGGCCAGAGTCATAGATTATATATAATGGGCCATATTCATAGATGTTTGACCACTGATCTCAATATATAACTGGATAGCGTATTCCATACAATGTATAACAGTTTTTGTGAAGCAAATTGAAGATGACAGATGGTGGATTTTATCATAATTTGACGTCTACTTTGGGAAAAAAAAACATTTCAATGTTTACAAAACAATTTAAAAGCAAGGGTTTGTAGAAATTTGTTTTATACATTTTGATTCAAAATCAATTGATAAGAAATTCATGAGACGAATTCTTATTCTGTACAAAGTTAGTTTATCGTTTCATTTATTCCTAGTTGTAGCATTGAAGGCGTGAAGTAATTTAGTGCTTATAGTTTCATAACGTTATAATTTAAATGCCTTTCTGTCTATATTTGAAAAAAGACAAAAAAATTATTGACACGAAATATGTTTTTAAAAACAGATTTTCTACCAATGCAATGCGACTCGTGTGATAAGGTTTTCTGTTCTGAGCACTTCAGTTACATGAAGCACAAATGTCCTGGAGCATTCAAGAAAGACTTTCAAGTTCCAATATGTCCACTCTGTGGGGAACCTGTTCCTACACCACGGGGGACATCTCCCGATCAAATTTTTGTCTACGCCATCGCCATACAGCCGAGCACGAATGCATTGGCCCTCAAAAAATGCAACGTAATTTAACAGCGTAAGAAAATTTTATCCGACAAAATCTGAATCTTTAACATTTTTGACACTTAATATAGCAATGCAGCCGAATATAGGACAAATAATAAGCCAACGACATTATTTACAAATCTTAAACCAGTGGCGAATAGAGCTAATATAGCTCATGGAAGCAGTCAGGCTAAAAATATCCAAGGAAATATGGTAAGTTAGTGCAAAAATTCTTATGAAACTTTCTAAGTAAAATGATTTATATTTTTATAGACAGAAGACGAGGCTTTCGCCCATGCTCTTGCTCTCTCTATAATGGAACTTGGTGAGTCAGCAGAGCGTAGCAGGCGGGCGGCAGAGCAAAGTCCCACAGTAGCAGCGGTTGGTGGCCAAAGAAATATTAAAGAAAAGTGTTCACTATCGTAGCATCCTTACCAATTATGCTTAGTTGATATAATGTTATCATACGACCTACATAGATTATGCGGTAAAGCATTGTTCACTTAACTTATCTTTAGATAATAGAAATAATGTAGGTATACAGAAAGAATGATGAGTTCGAATTAATTTGTTAACCCTTGTTTGCTACGCACCGTTTATACTTAATTTTTTAAGGACATTTTCAAATCTTTAGTTTATTGAACAAGTTGCTTTTTAAAATTGATATTAAAACATTCAGCCTTATTGTGTTAGTTGTGATTATATTTGGTTTTTGAAACAAAAAAAAAACAAAGATCACACAAAACAAAGTTTTTCGAACATTAAATATTTATTTACAATAGGCGGAAAGTGAAATTTTCTATTTTTCCGGGTGGAATGCCATTTGGGCCAACTTCACAATATGGCTGATTATTATAAACTTAAATCAATTCTGGTTTTTATTGACATAAGTAAAAAATATTTGTATTTTTAACTTACATCGAAATAAATAATTTGTTTTTTTGCAAAACATTTTATTATTTTATTAAATTAATGGTCTTCTATGGCCATTCCTATTGGTATAGTGCGAAATAAATCAATTTCATAGTTTGTCCACGTTTTGTTGATATTTATCAACTTGATTTATTTACGGTATTTTTTACCATAAAAAAATGCACGGTTGTTAAATGTTATTGATGTTAAACGCCGAAGGCTTTCAAAAATAAATAAAAACAAAGCTTAAACAAATGACATAAATAAATAAATAAATAAATTGAGAACTAAAAATTAATTAAATAATAATATTGATATCAACGATTGCTCGATTTCAATACCCTCTCTCAATCATATGATATAACAATGTTTTCAATGTTTCAATTTAAGTTTAGCTAGTTGATTTTTTGTTCCAATTGCTTCAATTTTAATAATATCTTTAGCGATACAGTCTCGTATAAAATGATGTTTTATATCAATATGCTTGGCTCGCTTGCATTCGAAATTATGAGCCATACCGATGAATCCTCTGTTGTCTTCAAATATAGTAACTGGTTCATCTTTTAGTTCTTTTAGTTCTTGCATTATACCCCACAACTATATAGCTTCTGCAACCGCTCAACTTAAGGCTATATACTCAGTTTCACTTGATGATGTCGCAACGGTCGTTTGTTTCTTACTGCACCACTTACTGATTGCATCATTACATTTTGGTTTCAGACAAAACTACAAAAAACTGTATACCTAAGATAATTTATAAGTAGTACTCAGACATTTTGATGTGATATTTGCTTTTGCAGTAACTTTTTTTGTTAATATTGTCTGGATTCAAAATGTAATGATGCAAATAGTAGCGCTAACTTATTTAGAGTCAGGAAGTGCAAAAATTTTATCTCTGAGTCAAACCGTTTGGACATGGCACCTTAATATGTTCATGACATTACCCAGTTTTTCGTTCATTTTTAATTTTTTTATGAAAATTTAGGTAATGTCTTAAACATATTTTGGTGCCATGCCCGAACGGTTTGACTCAGAGATAAAATTTTTGCACTTCCTGACTTAAGATAAGTTAGCGCTACTATTTGCATCATTACATTTCGAATCCAGACAATATTAACAAAAAAAGTTACTGCAAAAGCAAATATCACATCAAAATGTCTGAATACTGCTTATACATTATCTTAGGTATACAGTTTTTTTTTATTTTTGTCTGAAACCAAAATGTAATGATGCAATCAGTAGCGCTAACTTATTTAGAGTCAGGAAGTGCAAAAATTTTATCTCTGAGTCAAACCGTTCGGGCATGGCACCAAAATATGTTTAAGACATTACCTAAATTTTCATAAAAAAATTAAAAATGAACGAAAAACTGGGTAATGTCATGAACATATTTTGGTGCCATGTCCAAACGGTTTTACTCACAGACAAAATTTTTGCACTTCCTGACTCTAAATAAGTTAGCGCTACTATTTGCATCATTACATTTTGGTTTTAGACAAAAATAAAAAAAAACTGTATACCTAAGATAATGTTTAAGCAGTATTCAGACATTTTGATGTGATATTTGCTTTTGCAGTAACTTTTTTTGTTAATATTGTCTGGATTCGAAATGTAATGATGCAAATAGTAGCGCTAACTTATTTAAAGTCAGGAAGTGCAAAAATTTTATCTCTGAGTCAAACCGTTCGGGCATGGCACCAAAATATGTTTAAGACATTACCTAAATTTTCATAAAAAAATTAAAAATGAACGAAAAACTGGGTAATGTCATGAACATATTTTGGTGCCATGTCCAAACGGTTTTACTCACAGACAAAATTTTTGCACTTCCTGACTCTAAATAAGTTAGCGCTACTATTTGCATCATTACATTTTGGTTTTAGACAAAAATAAAAAAAAACTGTATACCTAAGATAATGTTTAAGCAGTATTCAGACATTTTGATGTGATATTTGCTTTTGCAGTAACTTTTTTTGTTAATATTGTCTGGATTCGAAATCTAATGATGCAAATAGTAGCGCTAACTTATTTAAAGTCAGGAAGTGCAAAAATTTTATCTCTGAGTCAAACCGTTCGGGCATGGCACCAAAATATGTTTAAGACATTACCTAAATTTTCATAAAAAAATTAAAAATTAACGAAAAACTGGGTAATGTCATGAACATATTTTGGTGCGATGTCCAAACGGTTTTACTCACAGACAAAATGTTTGCACTTCCTGACTCTAAATAAGTTAACGCTACTATTTGCATCATTACATTTTGGTTTCAGACAAAAATAAAAAAAAACTGTATACCTAAGATAATGTATAAGCAGTATTCAGACATTTTGATATGGTATTTGCTTTTGCAGATTCAAAATGTAATGATGCAAATAGTAGATTACGCACAGGGTCCTCTTTTGTTGGTGGCCTAAAAAATGCAAATAAAAGTGCATTTGTTTGCTTTGCGTATGCTATATTTAATATAAGATTTATAAATATACATTAGGGTGCATTGCATATCTTTCCTAGTTTTGTACGAATCTTTAAATCTGTTATGGTGCTTCTTTGGTGACATTGCGGACATAAAAGCAAAACATTATGAGAGGTATGCGATTTCATAACTACTGGAAAATGTTTTCTATATTCTCTTGGAACAATTTTTTTTTCTAATATAGGCATCTTTTCGGCCGCACAAAACGCATTGATTTTCTTTTGGTGTTTGATAATAACGTCCAACTTCACCAACGGCTCGACCAACTGGTTCAAAATTCAAGCGCACCGTATACGGATTTGAGTTTACTTGTTGTGCAAGGTTTTGATCAACGTTCCTGAAATATGTAGATTATATAATAATATTTATATGTAATAAGTTCTGTAATATTTAAAAATCATTTAAAGTTAAAGTATTGTCAACCTTCCAAATTTTTCATGTTCACAATTAAAATACAATTTTAATAAAAAAACAAATGCTTACCATTGAGCTTTTTTTCGATCGCAAGTACATAGTAGCTCACCATCTGGTGCTTCCAACAAACAATTATCATACAAAGTTTTAGATCTTGTACTGATTCCTCTGCTCAGAGGCTTTTTTATTACTATATGAGCGGATTTCTTTAAATCGGATGGATTTTCTACAATTGCACCGTGTTTGGCAAAGCTATCTTTGAAGCGAACATCTAAAAATGGATCACATTCTTGTAGTACAAATTCCAAATTTGAATTATGTTGCTGCCAAAATCGTCTGCAAAATGAAAACAATTATTTTACTATAAAAATCAATTAATAATATTTAAAACTTGCATTTACCTCTTTTTCAAAACATTAGACATGGATTTGAATATTTCTACTACAACCATAGCATCATTGGCAGCATATTTTTTTTGAGTAGTAGTCAAACTAGGTGCTTCCCAATCAGAGCAAACTAATCGCCAACTTTTATCAAGATGAAAGTTCAATATTGACTTTGATATCTTTGCAAGACCTTCAGCTTTTTGATTGGTAAAGGAACTGGCCACACCAACACCATAATCTTATGCCAACTTCCCTGCATCGTCATAAGCACCAATGCCAACTTTGATAACTTTGTCGTCTTCAAGAAGTTATCTTAAGCTCATGCGAATAGTTTTAATATTGCAAAAGACGTATTAAAGCACGATACCTTAGTACCATGTTAGTTGCAACATGCGGTGGGTCTTCGAATCCCAAAACTCTGTAGGTATTCATTAAAATTTCTAAAAAACGGGATAAAATAAAATATTTTTCTAGAAATAAAAACTTATTTAATTTAAGACCTTTGGAGCGTTGCTACAATCCTTTGGCAATCGTCTGTTGTTTCGATAATTTCGATTTGGTTGTTCCGAAAGGCACGAAAGTTATAGGCATATTTTAGATGTTGTATTATTTTGACGATTTTTATTACAATACAAACAAGACCGAGACTAATTGTTTTGGCCAAGCGGTAGGTATTTGAAATTTTTCTACTTTCAGGAATGTAGGTTTTTGTTAAATTTTGAGTATTTATTCCAACTTGTTTGTTTGGGCCCACTGATCTCTTTATATTAAACAATAAATTCTTAAATTAATTAATAACTTTTTTTTTGTGCATTTTGAAAATTACCACACATTTTAAATTGCACGATTTGCGTTAATCTTTACTTTCTTAAAAAATATTCTTCGATCTCAAACACAAAGCAAAACGCCATTTTCAGTATTTTGACATTTGTTAAACTGTTATAGTGGTATACTGTTATACAAAATTGGGGACTTTTTCATAATATAACACATCTTCAAATTGCTTCATCTTTTTTATATGCATCCGCTATCCAGTATATATAGAGATCAGTGTGTTTGACAAGTTCTTATTAAGTTGTTTTTAAGCTAAACTCGAGTTTTTTGCTATCCATAGAAAATTTAAACCCAAGTCTAAAAGAAAAATTCGAGTCTAACTTTAAACTGGACCGAACCCATGTTTAAGTTGTATTTAACTCTGATAAACGTCAGAAATAGGTACACAAATTAAATAATTTGTTAAGGGTCGCGAGTGATTTTTTTTTCTTGCAAATAAAATGTTGGTAATTACCACTTTACGAACCAAAAAAAAGAAATACATAAATAGATAGTAATATTTCTACATATCTACCTACCTACAAAGACAAATTTCAGCGGAATATAGGAGGTATATTACATGATACAACTACTAAAGATTTGGCTTTGCGCATGTTTAGGTTTGGCTGTCAAAATGATGTGACGTAATATGAGCGTACATCTGTATGGATATTTTTGGCGCTATTTATTTTACTTACTGTTTCCTATTCCATTATTGAATAGATGTTAATTTCCGAATTCAAATTATTATTTTGATTAAAATTAATAGTTTATGTGTTGAATATAATTTTCAAAATGGGTGTATGTTCTGTGTTTGATTGGAATAATGACCCACAAAAAAAATTGCGCCTGAAACTAAGTTTTAACCAATTTCCGAAAAAAAAAATGACAATCTTGCGAAGCAGTGGATTATTTTTTGTAAGAGAAAAGCTAAAATTAATATTCAAATTGCAACGATATGCAGTTTGCATTTCTTAAAGGATGATTTTGAAAATAATGTACAATTTGAAATGGGTAAGTACTAATTTGATTAAAAATTTTGGAGAATGAAAACATTTATAATTATTCATTCAGGTTTTGCAGGCTTTTAAAAAGAAGGTGCAGATCCTTCAGTCCTCCTAGAGTGCGAAGAAGCAAAATCGAAATCAGACCGCTTAAAACGAATCCAATTAATCGTGCAGTCTAATAGCGCCTTACGATTATTGTACCAGGACATGCAAGAACAGTTTGGTGTCAAATTCATCATGACCTAACCGGTTGAACCAAGATGTATTGGAAAACTTTTTCGGATGTATTGGAAAAACCTGATCTCTAAGAATTTAAAATCAGGCTTTGATCATAATGGGCCAAATTCATAGATGTTTGACAAGTTCTTATTAAGCTGTTTTTAAGCTAAACTCGAGTTTTTGCTATGCATAGAAAATTTAAACCCAAGTCTAAACGAAAAACTCGAGTCTAACTTTAAACTGGACCGAACCCATGTTTAAGTTGTATTTAACTCTGATATACGTCAGCAACAGGTACACAAATGAAATAATTTGTTAAGGGTCGCGAGTGATTTTCATTCTTGCAAATAAAATGTTATTATTTACCACTTTACGAACAAAAAAAAAAAAAACTAATACATAACTAGATAGTAATATTTCTACCTATCTACCTACCTACAATAAGACAAATTTTCTATATAATATTAATATACATTTATAAAAATATTTTTACATATCTACCTACCTACAATAAGACAAATTTCAGCAGAATATAGGTATATTATTCACGCAGATGAGGATATATAACTGTGCAATAAAATAATCTAGATGGAGAAACTAGATACTGTGGCATTTTATCAGACATTTTCTTAATTTGCATTTGAAATTTGCGAAAGTATTGAATACAAAAATTCAAGAAAAAGAAAATATAAAAAGATTATTAATTAACTTTTACTGCACTTGTTTCTATTCCAAAATAATAAAACACAAAGAGGTAAACAAACTTTTCACTTTATTTTCTTCCTAATAACAACATTCTAGTGATAACATTCCACGACGCAATTTAAAGTGAACTACCTATTAAATATAATAAAGTAGGTACACAAACAAAAATGAATACATTATTTACTCTTTTCAATAATTATAAAATAATATATTAAAATGAAAATATTATATGAAAAAGTATTGACGAAACTCTCACATTATTTGTATATGATTTCTCATTGCAAAATGAAAACGTCAAGCTCTCTACGCTCATATTACGTAGATGCGCAGAACGAGACAAAAATAAACCTTCATCGGCGCTATCTTTATTTGTTGTATCATGGGTATATTATTTAAGCAGATGAGGATATAATTGTGCAATAGAACAATCGAGATGGAGAAACTAGATACAGTGGCATTTTATCAGACATTTTCTTAATTTTCAATTGATATTTGCATCGCGAATCGTGCTTATTTTAAATTTTATAATTTTCTGCCCAGGCAAATATTATCAATAAAAAAATATCGCAAACATCTGGCATGCATTGTTTTCAACCTTTCTTTTTCTTACTTAATAAAAAAATCAATCTATCCCACTCACTCCATATGTCGAACCCAAGTTTGGGACACGTTCCACTCGTGTTTTTCTAAACAGAGCTGACAAAACATCTATGCATAACAACTGTGTCTATCCTGAATCTTAACGTTAGACTCCAGTTCAGAAGAATTCAAGTTTACAATACTATGTCTATGAATATGGGCCAATATAATTAAATATAAATATATACAGGGTGAGTCATGAGCAATGCGACAAAATGCTAGGGCGTGTAGGTTGCGTTGAGACAAGAAAAAAATCGTATGAGAGGGGGGGGGGTCTATTCCCCTCCGTTTAGCCGGGAGGGGCAATTTTCGAAAAAAATGACTTAAAATGGGAAAAAAAATATTTAAAATCAACGGCTTCATTCACAATGCTGTGCGATACGTTTTTGAAAAGCCAATAACTTTTTCTTTCATTCTGTGTTTAAATAAATCTATTCTAAGAAATAGTTTTTGAAATATTAATTTTCAAAATCAAAATTTTGAAAAAACAAATTGAAAAAAAAAATAATTTTTTTCAAAATTTTACGTAATTAAGTGCTAATTTTAATTTCAAAATTCAATGCTGTTATCAATTTTAAGTCTAAATAAGAAAACCGGATGCAAAAATTTTATGTCGTTCTCAAGAAATTAAAAAAAAACCAAAACCACCTTTTTCTAAGAAAAACATTTATTTTTATTGTAACGAAGCAATTTAAGAAGCATTAATCTTAGTTTTTTTAGTTTTTTTTATTCCTTTTATTTTTACTATGTTTTTTATTGGAAGTACTTATAAAAAATTCTCGATATGATCTCCATTGTTTAGAAGGCATAGATTATATCTCCTTGTAATGGCTTCACATAAGTTTATGCTTGACAAATTTTCCTGCAATTTGACTCCAGCGACTTCAATTCGTTCCTTCAGTTGTTCCAATGATACTATTTCCACTTCGTAAACATAATTCTTCATAAATCCCCATGCATAGAAATCTAGGGGAGTTAAATCTGGTGACCTAGGCGGCCATTCCGTGGGGCCCCTTCTTCCGATCCAACGGTCACTAAAATGATCACCCAGCCAGTTTCTCACCTGTAAGCTGTAGTGTGCTGGAGCACCATCTTGTTGGTAGATTAAAGTATCTGCTATAACCAATGGAACGCTGTCTAATAAATCGGGTAAAAGGTCTCGTAGGAATTGCAGGTATGATTCTCCATTAATAATGGAATTCAAAAACCGGGGCCCGATCACAGTGTGTCCAACAATACCAAGCCAAACATTACAACTAAAGCGGTGTTGTAATTTGTTTTGTTTTTTTTTTGTGTGGATTGGCGCTACTCCAATAATGTAAATTGTGGAAGTTAGTAACCCCATCCCTAGTAAACTGTGCTTCATCCGTCCAGAATATTCTTCTAAAATAGTTTTGTTCGGTTTCATTTCTAAGTAGTAATGTTCTACAAAATTCGGTTCTCAATAACTTGTCGTTTGAGGTGAGTTCCTGAACAGGCGTAAAGTGGTACGGGTGTAAATTTTCCGCCCGAAGTACTCGACATGCTCTCGATTGGGACACTCCAAGCATAGTGGATATACTTCTTGTACTGACGGAGGGATTATTTCGGACTAAATCCAGAATTCTTTCATCTAAGATTCTTGACTCATCAGAAACTGGCCTTTCGCTTCTTCGATGCTCCAGCACTCCATGATCTCTTAGACGTCGGTGGATTCTTGGAAACGTGCTATGATGGGGACACCTCCTATCGGGATATCTTTCAGCGTATAGTCTTTCGGCTTCACGACTTCGACCATTAGCTAAACCGTATAGCAGAAATGCATTTCCGTTAATTCTTCTCGGGTGTATGAGCTTGAAATCGTTACGTGTTAATGAGTTAATATTCAAATTTGAAATAATTACTAAGCAAAACTGCAATGCCTTTTATTTATCTTGCGTTGCAATTTTCTTTTTTTTTTCATTAAAAAAATGCGGTTTTATTGTCCCTATTGTCCCCATAACAGGTAGAACCCATGGGCTGCGGGCAGGCCAAGGCAAAAATATTGACAGGTCAGTTTTCAGAAGTTATCAATGAAAATAATATTAATCCAGGGTTATTCCAATACTATTTAATTTTATTACGTTCTCATAAAACTCCAATTAAAAAAAAAGTAAAAAAACTAAGATTAATGCTAAATAAATAAATAAATTGCTTCGTTACAATAAAAATAAATGTTTTTCTTAGAAAAAGGTGGTTTTGGTTTTTTTTTAATTTCTTGAGAACGACATAAAATTTTAGTATCCGGTTTTCTTATTTAGACTTAAAATTAATAGCAGCATTGAATTTTGAAATTAAAATTAGCACTTAATTACGTAAAATTGTCGCGTGGCAAAAGGAGGGGAAGGGGTAGAGAGGGGGGGTAAGGGTACCTAACAACAAGAAGAAGAAATCTTGGAGTAGGAGGCAGGATAGGAACGGAACAGACAGGGATGGGAATGCCTAGATCGGAGAACGTGGCCTGCTGGCGGTGCTCGGCTTGAACTCGCCGGACGGGATGGGTTCTTGTCTCCCAAGCTAGGCCTCACCAGCGACAAAACACATATCAGGCCTATTTGAATACATTTCTAATGAACGACATTCAAAAAAAAAAAACGACGACGGACGGACTTCACCACTCTAAGAACGCTGCTGGTGTTGTTGCAGCTGGCCGTTACCCTCCCAACCTAGAAATCCTTAGGCCATTGTAGAATTTCCCCAATTTGACAAAAACTATCCGAAGGTCACTCCATCTTCACCGTCAAATTTAACTTTCCATCAGCACCCCTAAATTTAACACACTAGCAATTCATCTTGGGCTTAACAACACCCAAAAAAACATTAAAGATTAATATTATCATGGCATATAATGTTTATTGAAAGTTTTAGTTTTGTTATAATTATAAGCGGCAAACTGCCCTTAATTTAATGTGATTAACACACTCAATAGAGAACATTTTTATTTTCTTAACAAATAACATGTAATATTAAAGGTTTCCAAATATTGAAAAACAAAAAAAAAAATGAAACGTATACCCTTTCTGGTATTTACTTGATTACCTTTTAAACGCGACTTGAAAATAACCCCTATCCTACCTAAACAGAGCTCTATTTATGTAACATACAAGGCTTACGACAAAACGAACGTCAACAATGACTTAATACGCGGACCTAGTTTGGAAACAATTTTATCACTTACATTCACTTGGACTTTAAAATTAAATTGTAAATTATTTATATATATGACACTATTATTTGGTAGTATTGTATACCAAAAAAAAAGAATTAGGTATCTTTTGATATTAACAAAAAAAAACTCTAATTGAAAATGTATTTCTAACACTATATAACTAATTGCAGCTATGTTGTAGCAGAATTTTTTACTTAAATAAAAGTATTCTCAAACTAGAGATTTGCAAAATAAGTCAAAGATAATTTCTTTTACTATTATTTAGTTCCTTTTATGCTTAAGAAAAAAAAGGCAAAAATTGTACAAAAAAACTATCTATGGCTTAGCTTATAATTTGGATAATAAACAATTTTAAAAAAATCAAAGCATTGAATTTTGTAATTTTTAATTTTTTTTTTTCATCAAGAGGCTCACGTGTTCTCCCTCGTTGGTTCAGTGACTTTAGTCCCGTTGGTATATATGTACTTCTTTTGTGGTAAAATCGCGTTCTTGAACGTTCGACTGGTGACGTCATCAATCGGTGCATATAAATCTTGCCAGTACCAGCGAATAAAATGATGGCGGTCACGACACACAATGGTAGCCCTTGACCGCCGAACCAAAAAAAATGGCTATCAAGACCTGATCAATGAGAAAAAAACAAAAAAAAACTAAGCACTCACTTCACAAAAAAACTTAACAACAAAAAAAAGAAAACACTTCTTATAGCTTCCTAACATGAAGTTCTAATCACACTCACCCTTTTCTTTTATCGGTAAGCCGAATAGGATTCTTGAAATAGCACTCGCCACATTCCTCTTTGGCCCATTTAATCCGCCTTAAGGCGTTGAAAGTTCACCTTGGATTTATAGTTTTTTTTGAAAATATCGCCCTAGATGGGTAATTGTCTTTGAATTAAATTTTTCCGTATATCAAATAAAAATAATTCGTTGTAGCTACACTTCACGGCACGGTCTTATTTATCCTATCCTCTTTATTAAATTAATTTGCACTTTATTTTATCACACTTGGTGTCCAGCAAGTAAAAGTAATTACACATTAATTATTTATAATTCTTGTTCGGTTTTATTATTATTTTTTTTTTCTCAAGGAATAACTATCTTTTCAAATTGAATAGGAGAACACCAGTAAACACAAGGAAGAGTACCAACTCGCTTTGAAGATTCAATGCTTATGACCAAGGTGATGGATCTTCTATTTGAGTTGCCAAAAACCACACCACCTTCTTATTCCTTCTCCCACAACATTTACATCGTATGATTTTCCCGATCCTAACTGCTTCTCTATTCAAATGTATTAGTTTTCCTCTCAATTTTCTGTACTTCCTTTTCCTTTTGCATTTGGTACTAACATCTTTAACCCAATCTTATTTTTCCAAATGACTCTTAGATGTCACTGTTGAGAAATTCCCTTTTCCATGAAAGGAAATTTCCCAAAATTCCAATAAATGTTTGTTTTATTCTTAATATAATTAAAACCATCATAACTTTTTCTATTAACCCGTATTTGAAGGCTGCATACGTCCATGAAATGGACTAATCCCCGATAATTTAAGTTGCCTATCTGTGGTGAGTAAGAAAAATCCCTGACTTTGGAAAATCCCCGAATAGAAGGAAATTCCCTTCTAACATTTTTGGAGATTTCTCATTCTCCTTTGTATTAAAGGGTTCAGTTTTCTGACAGAAAAAAATATTTGTCATTGCTTTCATTGAATCGGCTTCGGGGTAAGTTTACTTTTTTGTATATTTATTTGTAAATAAAATTTACTCATATTTTCTTTAATTTTGTACATTTAGATTTTCAACTGGAACTCTACCTCATCACCCACGACCAAGGCTAGCGACGAGGAAGCAAGGATTCCCGTGAAAACAGGTAAGTTGTTGGTGAAGCCAAAATACCATATGTTCTAACCAGTTTTTTTTTCTTGGTTAAGGCATCCCTACTTCGAGTGGCAAAAAGAGTGCTCCTGGTCCAGTACCAGAGTCTGGTGAAGGCGTACCAGGCAACCTCAACAAAATTTTGAAAAAAATGAATTTGAAATTTTTTTTTCAATTTTTTTTTTCAAAATTTTGACTTTGAAAATTAATATTTCAAAAACTATTTCTTAGAATAGATTTATTTAAACACAGAATGAAAGAAAAAGTTATTGGCTTTTCAAAAACGTATCGCACAGCATTGTGAATGAAGCCGTTGATTTTAAATAATTTTTTTCCCATTTTAAGTCAGTTTTTTCGAAAATTGCCCCTCCCGGCTAAACGGAGGGGAATAAACCTCCCCCTCCCATACGATTTTTTTCTTGTCTCAACGCAACCTACACGCCCTAGCATTTTGTCGCATTGCTCATGACTCACCCTGTATAATTAAATATAATGGCCCATAATTCATATACATTTTGTAAACATGAATTCTTCTGAACTGGAGTCTAACGTTAACAATAAGGTTAGACACAGCTGTTATGCATAGATGATTTTTCAGCTCTGTTTAGTAAAACACGAGTGGAACGTGTCCCAAATTTGGATTCCACATATCGAGTGAGTGGGATAGATTGATTTTTTATTAAGTAAGAAAAAGAAAGGTTGAAACAATTAATGCCAGATGTTTACTGTATTTTTTATTGATAATTTTTGTCTAGGAACAGAAAATTATAAAATTTAAAATAAGCACAATCCGCGATACAAATTAAGAAAATGTCTGATAAAATGCCACAGTATCTAGTTTCTCCATCTCCATTATTTTATTGCACAATTATATTCTCATCTGCGTGAATAAAATTAATAAGAACTTGTCAAACATCTATGAATAAAATTCTTCTGAACTGGAGTCTAACGTTAACACTCAGGTTAGACACAGTTGTTATGCATAGATGTTTTGCTATGTTAAGTAAAACACGAGTGGAACGTGTCCCAAACTTGGGTTCCACATATGGAGTGAGTGGGATAGATTGATTTTTTATTAAGTAAGAAAAAAAAAGGTTGAAAACAATGCATGACAGGTTGAAAACAATACATTCCAGGTGTTTACGATATTTTTTTATTTATAATTTTTGCCTAGGAACAGAAAATTATAAAATTTGAAGAATATCAAATGAAAATCAAGAAAATGTCTGATAAAATGCCGCAGTTCTAGTTTCTTCATCTCGATTATATTATTGCACAGTTATATCCTCATCTGCGTGAATAAAATACCTATATTCCGCTGAAATTTGTCTTATTGTAGGTAGGTAGATACATATATGTAGAAATATTGATATCTATAAAGTGATAAATACCAACATTTTATTTGCAAGAAAAAGAAAATTAATCGCGACCCTAACAATTTTTTTCATTTGTGTACCTATTTCCGACGTTTATCAGAGTTAAATACAACTTAAACATGGGTTCGGTCCAGTTTAAAGTTAGACTCGAGTTTTTCGTTTGGACTTGGTTTTAAATTTTCTATGCATAGCAAAAACTCGAGTTTAGCTTAAAAACAACTTAATAAGAACTTGTCAAACATCTATGAATATGGCCCAATAGATTTACATAAATTCTGTACCTTCGAAAGGAATGATTGGGAAATAATGAAGTTAAAATAGTGTAAATGGTTCATGTTTGGTATTGTAATTTAGGATATTTATTTAGTTGGGAAATGTAGTCATCCTATATAAATTCACGTTACGAGCATCTAGGCAAAACCGGTATTTCACGTTGTTGTTTTTACCTGGGGTGGAACCAGGTAAGGTGATTTGTGATAAGTGACAGTCAAAATCTACACTTTCTGTCTGCGTAAGGTGATCACATCACAGTGATAGCTAAAAACCAATCACCAAAATATTGTGATAGTCATCTTCTGATGAAATTGTAGTTTTATTTTTATTTTTGTGGCAATGTGACTAGAGTTAACACACGCATACAAAACATTATAAAATTTTCAACGTTTTTTCAATTTTAGTCACCAAATCATCAAAAACAATATTTATTGACAGGGATTGACAGCTGTCAAATAAGTTGAGAAGTTTAAATATATATCTTTCCAAATTTGAATATAAAATTTTCTTTAATTTCGTAATTTAAAAACACTAAAACCCTTGTGAAAATAAAAATAAAGACTCCTTTTATATTTAACATCAAAATTCCAAGTGAGTTATATAAATTTAAGGTATTCTTCACCATTTACAAAAATAAGCGCACGCATAACCTCACTATCACATCATATGGATAAGAGAAAAGCGCATGAAATTTCTCCAGAGACTCCCATATCGAAAAAAACACAACAATCTTTAAAAGTGTCATCAGAATTGGTAGGTGCAATGTCTACAAATGATCTTTTAAATATGATGGGGACGCTTTTGGACTCTAAAATGGCAGAAGTTGCAAAAAAAAGTGATATTGAAGCCATCACCATTGTTAATCAACAAATAATTGCAACGAACGTTCACCTGTCCAAAAAAATCGATTCACTTGAAAAAAAGTACGAACAATTGGAGAGCAAAATGGAAGAGATTGAAAAAAAAATACGGAAAATAATCTTCTGCTACGGGTAGCAACCCAAGAAAATCAAGATGAGAAAGAGCTTGCAAAAACCGTATGCGCAAAAATAATTAATCCGCCGTCATCTGATGAAAACTTGCAAATCCACGAGATTCGATCAAAAAATACTAAACTAAAGAACTTTTTGGTCAAACTGGAATCAAAACAACAAGCTATTTCAGCACTTAAATCATTTAGCACTCTACGTAACACCGGAATCATAATGTCGAAGGATCTTCCAGCCTCGGTTCGACAAAAAAGATACAAATTGATGTGTATTAAAAGACGGCTAAACGAATTTAACTCGCAAATCAAAGTCCTTGTTAAAGATGATAAAATGTTTATAAATAAAAATGTTTTCCGCTGGAGCCCTACGCTTGGATTAATACACAGCAATCATAACAATGACACAGATGGAGTTAAGCTTTTAAGTGACATTTTCAGTGCAGATATAGTGCAGCAGCTGGGTTCTCTTATTGAGACTGATGCACAGGTCATCCACTTCCAGTTCGTCCGTCCCCTCCCGTAAAAAAAAATGTTTCACCACACTTTCCTATCTGTGAATACGTGTGAGCGGTGAGTTCATTTGACATTTTGAAACGACGCGAATAAAAATATTTTTATAATTCTTTTTGTAATTACTTCGTCGTCAGCCGTAAGTATTAATTAATAACAAAAGAGTTAATCGTATGAATAAATTGCAATTGATGAACTAACTATCATTGTTTTTATTTTCAGATGATTTCGACAAAAAGTTCAATATAATTTTTCATTTTATAAACACGAAGAAGAAGGTATGTTAGACAATTGGACAGAAGATGGCAACATAACCGAAGGGCGAAGATAGACTTAAGAAACTAAAGCTCGAATTCTTTTGTCCTATTGTAAGTTCACTATAAACATAATTTCAACTAATCCATAATTTATTTTGTTCCCAGGACTGGAATACATTCCTTCCAAAGCAGCATCCATCGGAAAGACCATTTGCGAATGCCAAACGCGAAGATCTCCGTTGCACCGAGTTAACTTACACCCAACTCACTCTGCTCAAAAATATAACTTTGATGGCAGTTAGTTATGCGGCAAGTGTGATTAAAATCTCTGGGTCTATCTTTTTGACCAGTCAGATATGTACCTACCAGGAAATGCCTTGCACCATGAACGTCCTAACAGCAGCATCTTAAGTAATAATAACCCTACCGGTAGCACAGCAACAAATCAAGTTGCAACAGAGTGGTTGTAAGACTAATTATATACTCTATTCAGTGTATGAAGAAGGGATAGCAAATTCAGCTAACAACAACAATCTTATTCTCACCATTCAATGTGCACAAAATCGGTGTTGTGGAATCCTACGCTACTCTCAACAGCCTCGTACAAAAGGTAAGGAATTATTTGTTCATTTTATAAATAAGGCTTATTTTGTTTATTCATAGTTCTGCATAATAAATTGGGTCGGTTATTTTTGGCGGCTGACCGACGGTAGAAGATGTAATGCAAAATCGCATGGTTGTTGGTACCTTTAACCGTAATTAAAGTTCTTGCTAAGAAACTTAAAGATAATTACATATATCTTTTTATGCGAGTATCCAAAATGTAAAGACCAAATAACTGATCCAAACGAGATGCAGAGAACAACGAAAAAGTTGAAGAAAGACAATCGGAATCAGCATTAGCACTCATCTCATTAATTCCTTTTTTGGAGAAGGCATATCAGACTTTTCTTAGTGCATTATTTCAAAAGGAAACGACGCTCACGCTCCACCTTCCGCAAGTTCTTTATCTAACAGTCCACAGTTACCCGAACGTTTCCAAATTTTTTTTTTTTTTCAATATTCCTCGATAAAAATGATGTTCACAAGTTTAGCTCTGAGCGAAAAAAACAACAATGCCGCTATGAAAAGTAATGCAAGTTTTTATTCTTAAAAAAAAAGTATTTGTTTGAAGGTAACAATTAAATCACTAAAAAAGGGAACCGAACAAATCTTATACAAAAGAAAATCGATTCGATACAATAAAGAACGTCGACAACTCATGCTTATTTTTTTAATGAAAATGAAACTTAAATTGTTCATTAAAGCCGATCTTGGTCATTAAAGCCAATCTTGTTTATTTACAGTTCGGAGAATACTTCTTGTTCCTTGTGGTGCTACTTCCTTTCTCCGAAGGTTAAAATGGGCTTATGTATCATGTAGTACACATAGCCCCTGAACTGTTGGACACCAATCGCTCGCCATTCGTTCTCAGACATGAGGTGTGTTTTTGGAACAAGTTTAACAAATTCCTTTGGTAGGAAGCGTGCCTGTGGGTTCATTCTGTCGTCCGCTGTTTCGACGTTGGGCAAATTTATCAAAGGATCTGGCTGGCGACAGATGTTTCCTTTGACTGCTTTTAAATTAAGCCGCTTCTGCGTTGCGACTTACGTCGATTTTGTTTTGTGTTGCTTCCGAGTCTCAGCATCACTTTTAAACTTTGCAACTGAATGCCACTTCGCACGGAACGGCATGAAGCACAACAGCAAGTAGATAACTTTGTATTTTATATTAAAAAAGATAAAATTTGCCAATCGGAAACTTTTAAGGCGAAGGTTGCAAAAATTTGCAAACCAAAAACAAAATTTCAGACTGTCATTTAACTGTCAGATTAAATATGTCAGTTACGTTCAGTGTGCTAACTGCCCACAGTAAAAAAAAAGACTTAGGGCCAATTTTTCATTCGTCAGTTAAACAGTCAGTTAGCTATGAGAAGAATAAAATTAACTGACTCTTTAACAGTCTGATAACACTGTCGGATTTTTCAAGCAATAAAAAAGAGTCAGTTAACTATTCCAAGGAATAACAAAGTTAACTACATCCAACTTCAAAGTGTAAGAGTGAGAAAATCCCTTATTTGTTTCTTAAGTTATGCGATCGAGTGGGATAGACATACGACTTTGAAATCAAATGTCATTTTCTATAGGGCTTTTTAGGTAACAACGATATATCTCTTTCTCGTTCTCACAGAATTGTCAAAAACAGCAGTATGGTGAACAGCTGATTTTTTTTTATCATTGTTGAAAAATTGATTGAAAACAAAAGCGGGAATTTTAAAGATTTGTGGGCGAAAATTGTGAAAATTGTTGGTTTTGCTAATTAAAATAAATTTTTAAGCAACGGAAATCACAAATTTCACACAAAAAAGAATACCGCATTTAAAAATTATTCCCAAATTGTTTTCTCCAAGATCTTGAGTTTGACAGTTTGAAAAAAGCGCGGTACATATTTCAATCTGTCTTCACCATAGTGTGAGCTTTGACAAGATGGTAAAACTCCCTATTGTTTACTTTAAAAAAAATCAAATCTAGCTATCAAATTTCTGATTCAGTTTTTCGTTTAATTTTTTTTTGTTTAACAAAACAAATTATCTATTATATATGTAATATAATAAAGAAAGAGTCTGATTTGGTCATCGACATCACCAAGATAAGCAGTGTGGGACAACGGAGCTAAGAATATCTATCGAGTTGGTTTCGAAGGAATGGCAGATCTGAAAGGTTTATCACGACAATGATTTGAAAGTGAAAATTAAGAATACATCTTGGGCGTACAATCCCCTGGCTGTGACCAAAGTTGTGAGTTTTTTTCTGTTTTAATCATAGCGAAGTTTTATAAATTTATTTGTGTTTTAGGCCTCATCGACGTCCGATGGTAATTTTGTCCCAGTCACCTTGAATAGAGAACGTTTGTCGGCTTTTTGAACCGAATGTCTCAGGTGATGCTACCGAAGAGTGTGTCAAAGCTGCTGCCAATGGTTATGCGGTAAGAATCATAAACATTTTTATATTCTTCAATGTTTTATTAATATTTTGTTTTATATTTCAGACCGCTGTGAAGAATACCTAACTGGAGCATCACCAGTAACATCTGGCAGTAGCTTGGCCGATGTCAACGGAGAATTTGCCGGAGTGGAACTGGCCAGCTTGACAATGTCAAGAACCGATCACATTCCAAAGGCAAAAGATGAACGACTCAATAGTATTTGAACCTGTCTCTGGTTTTAGAGGATCGCAAATAAATGCACGATATTCGAACGTGTCGTCCTCCGACCTCTGTCATCTGTGATGAGATACAACAGCTAAAAAAAGGCATTCTGTCCGATATCGATATGTACCTAAAAATCATTGATAGCTTAAATGTTCAGGTGATTCTATTTCTACAATAGCAGATGCGAGTGCATTGCGTGGTAAAATTGGTCAAGTTGACGAAACATTGATCTTAAGAGCAAGAAGATACTGCTGCAACCAAGTCAAGAAGGAAGTCGAGAAAAAGCTATGAAAAAATCTCTTCGTCTATCATGTGTGTAATTTATCAAAGAGTTTTTTGCTCAATATTGCTTATATAGTAAAATAAAACAACTATTAAAAATATAAATATCTACATAAGCCGAATTTATTTATCGATTGCAACTTCTGTTAGAAATCAAAGTGTTTTGTGACACCTGAGCCGCATTTCCTGCAGAGCTGTTATATCAGCTTTAATGCTAAAGTCGGTATCTGCAAGCTATCATACCATACCTGGTCAAAGTTAATGCAGTATAAGAGAAATGTTAGATTTAAATTTTGTATCCCTTCTATAGTTAGGTTAGGTTGGGTTTGCTTCAGCTTAACTCCAACGCACTTAGGCCGAAGTTGACCAATTTAAATTTGCCTAAGACAGTTGCACACAATCAGCACACAATCAGACTGCAGCATCTTCAGAACGAAGATAACAGACGGCAAGAGGAGCATGTGCTGAGAATGCAAAAATTAAAAAAAACGTAGTACAAATAATAGAAGATAAAATAGTAATTGACGCAAAAGATACATATGTACATATATTATCTATTTTAGATACCAAAGAAAAACATTTGATTTATAAAAAAAGCAATAAAAGACGAAACAATGTTTTTATAGAATTGATGTTTTATTTTATTGTTTTATTTTAGAATATCTCAAATAATATTCAAATTTTGAGTTAAAATAATATTTTATTCAATTATTCTACATTAGTGATCACGCAGCCATCATCACCGACTTTTCCTTGTAGGCTTTATATACATTGCCAAATGTTTGAATAGGGTGGAATTGAAGCATTTGAGTCTGTTATGGTTTTAGTGCTTATAAGTAGTTTGGAAGCAAACATTAGATTTGGAACTAATTTAACTTCGGTGTAGACCTGGAAACGAATTGCTTTATATGAAAAAAAAATCTCAAATATTTGATATATTCTTACTGTTTTAATAAGATCGATAACACTGGATGGACCGTCAAGAACCAACGGCAAACTCAACAGTTGTGCGACACCTTCTACAACTTTTGGTGTTGCATTTGTATTCCTTAGAGGTGCAACAATAATACTGACCTACGAATCATTTAAAAATCAAATTTTAACACTTTAAATGTCTTCCTTTTGTCTTAACAATCTCACCAAATTATGTTGTTTTAAAGAACCTAATTCACCATCGAGAACCTCTTGAATCGATCTGTGTAGAAATGCCAACCATTCTTCATCTTCAATTACAGGACTTTGTGATTCATCACAAGAGTCCCATCCTGGCAACAGACATGGTGGTGTGTTCCTAAAATTCATATTAAAATAATGAATGATCTACGAATATGATCACAATTCTTACTCATTTTGTTTTTCTTCCACTGTCTGTGCGTTAGTCTTCAATAATTTATCTTTTTTCTCTCCACATTTTCGAGCATTCTCTACATCTACACTATTGCCTAATCTCAGTGAAAAATTATCCAAATTCTGACTAAGTTTTCTTTTCTCCAAATCTTTGTTGCGCGAGATGCTTTTGTCTGTAACGTTTACCAATACTGACTTTTTTATATTCAACGTCAGACTTGCCTTTGATTTAGGTGCATCATTTTGAGGCTGTTCAGCCTTGAAATTATCATTCAGATGATTTACAATCATGTTTGAGTTTCCTGAGACAAAACAAATGTTTCCATCTGCTGTTTGTGTTCGCTGATTTGATATGACATTATCAATTGAATTCATAGGGGTTGTTTCAATTGTGTATGGTCTGTGTCTGAAAAGGGAACAGCTACTCTATTGCCAATGTCTTCATTATCTGTTTCTATGTTTTCTATATCGCTCTGGAGGATCGCGTTGACACTGTCTCTGTATGAAGTGAGATTATTATCAGTACATTGTGAACCACTTTGTAGTTAAAGCGATGCTAGGTTTCTACTCAGATTCTCTTAAGTTGATCTAGATAATTTATTAAATTTGACTTATTTTTACATAAAAAATAATATATTTAGAAGGTATTACCTATAGTGAGGTTCTTTTGAGATACTTTGCTTGTTCGCTTTGGAATTTTTTTCGGGTGAATAAATGGTGAATTTTCAGCTGCAATTCCAGATATAAAAAGATAATATTTGTACCCATGTTATACGTAGTGATGGATCTTTTTCGAGAAGGCCCTTTGAATAAAAAAAAATATCAATAATTTCTTTTATCAATAATAAACTTCACTTAATTTTATGTATATATAATTTCTTCATTCATTCAATCATTTTTCTGTCATAACTGCTAGTAATCAAGGAAACAAGCAAAATACTAAATCAACAAGCTGAACAGGCTGTTGATTTAATGTTTGTAGGTATTTTTGATTTAATGTTTGTAGGTATTTTAAAATAATAAAATATAAATAGGTATAAATTATTTGACTTACTAAGTACAAGAACTCAAGAACTTAGTCATATGTTTTTCATAACTCTGGCGTATGCGTTTCTTTAAATTTATTCCAATTTTGTTCAGATGTCCTTTAGTAACACTTCCAAACCAGGTCTAGGAATTCTTCAACCTGGAAAAAACCATTCAATTAGTCCAATAATTATGATAATAAGACAAAAATAAAATGAAAATTTGGGATGGATTCATTTACCAATGGCTTCTTCGTCATGATCTAGGAAGAATATTTTTCTTGTACATGGAGCTGTACGTCAGCCATCAAACAACAAAACAATAAAAAATGAATTGAATTTGAATTGAATTTGAATTGAATTTTATTGAGTCTTTTAGTTTCGAGTTACATTTTTGTCTTATTCTAATTCTAATTCTTGTTCGCTTTAGCGAGTACAAAAGTGGCTGTAATGTATGGCCTTCTTTTTCAGTTGTGTATAATGTAAAGCCTCGTGGCGAACAGTTATTATATAAAAGATATATAGTTACACTACTTTTGCTCATAAGTGTTATTTTTTTTGCTTGAGACGGAAAGTCACATATATATTTACAAATACCTTAAAAACTAACACTAAAATAAAATAATTTACATTGAGAATAAAATTTCTTTTGAAGTTAGAGCGAGAGCTCAGTACTTTTACTATATATGCAATGCATATATTATGTTTAAATTATTAACACTTATAAATGGTATGATTAGATAGCTTGATAGAGCGAGACCGCCCTAGGAATATACGTAAATAATTAATTATTAAGTTTTCAATGAAAATTTGATTGAAACAAATTATATTACATTAAAATATCAAAACGATAAAGTGAAACTATCACAGTATATTTAAATATTTGAACACTTTATATGTATGAAGACAGAAACACTGTTGCACGCTGGATTGTCACGTTATAAAATTGTTGTCACGTTATAAACTTTACTGTTGTAGTCGATGCCTGATGTACCGTTGGGTATCTAGCAGTAAAATATTAGCTGGGTGGGAAGTTTTTGTCCATCGATGTCGTTATATGGAGCGCTATTGTACATCTCTCACAAAATGTTACTTCCATCCTGGCCATTGCTGGTTGCTTGGAGCGCTGTTGAACACCAATCCCTAATGTTGCTTCCTAGCTCCGTATTTGCTGCTTTTATAAGCAGTCCGAATTACTGGGGGACAAGCCACCCTGAAACTACTAACTTGAGTTACGTTTTTATCTTAAAATTGACGGAGGTCCAAAGACCACCGTCGCTACCACTTAATTGACGGTTTTTTTTTTTTTTTTTCTAGTTACTTTTTGCTTTTTACTTTTTATTACTTTGATGGTGGCGCAAAGGCAGCGCCACCGTGTGTACCCTACAAGGGTTCCGATTGATCTCCAATAAAAAATGATTAATGAATGACAATTGACAATGGGAAGGGAATGCAAGAAATGAAACGATACGACGAGACGACACTTCTTGGACTTGGTTCGTTTTTCAATGTAGGGAAACTATCTTAACACCACGACAGCATAATAATGCAAATAACATTATCGCCTAATATGCTACTACCAAAAACCATACCAACTTGAAAATTTTCGGAACCCTCCGAAAATAAAAATTGTATTCATTTCCTTAAATTATAGCAAGTAGTCGAAAATAAATAATTTCCGAATACTGTGGAATGTGTCATAGACACAAACCTCTCTATTCGGAAACTAACAACGTAAAAATAAATCCCATTGGGATAATTAACTACACCTAGTGAACCATAGCAGAAACTGCAGATAAATTACCATTCGAACGAAGCAAAACGAGCGCGAAAAATCTACAGTCCATCAAATGTCACTTCTACACACATACCCGAACACACTTACATGGGGGTAGAACGCTGATACGACATAAAATACAAGATGGATACACACGGTCTAGAGTCAAGGAGAGTCTACTTGGAATGGGAAGCACTGAAAATTAGAGTGGAGCCAATCAACCACACAATAAAAGAATTTTTGAGCCGAATTATTTAGGTAGTAAAATATAGGTCAAATCAGGTAAAATATGAGTAAGAATATATTCATATAGAAGAAATAAAATAATTTTTCAGTAGTTAAAGTAGCGACGACAGACAAAGACCGAAAATGCTCGAAAGCATCTTAGCTAAAAATAGCCAAATAGTCAAGTTAGAAAAACCGATGAAAATAGATAGGTAGTTATACAGTAATAAAAACTTTTATAATTTCAACATAGAGCAGATTACAGTAGAAATAGTCAAACAATTCGTAAAAATTAAGTTTCAGTAAACAATAAATTGTACAGTTGAAGTAAAGTCATCAGAATAAATTAAGCCAAGGTTTAACAGCAACGTCATCCATATCTGTAAAAAGAAAAAATATTAGAAGTAATAATTAGGATATGATAGGTAACTCAGCTGGAAGTTGAACTTTAGTTAGCAGATCAGTCCAATAAGGAGATGTCATAAATCGGAAAAGTAAAACAAACTAATAATGTTAGACATTCCACTAGAAAGACAAAGCGAACTAGAAAAAGTATTAATGAAAAGTTGAAATATACGCAAAACAAATCGGAAAAGTAAAGGTAAAATATACGCGAAACAAATCTGAAAATAAAAGAAGAAATTAGAAAATAAACATGTCATAACCTGAAATAGAAAGGAAAAATATCTAAAACGACAACAACTAAACATCTGAAAGAGAAAAGAAAAAGAAAAACTCTCAATTAAAATGTAAAATGAATTTACATTATATCACGAAATTAAAATTTACTAAATGAAAGAAATGTTCATAAAATAATACTTACCATTCAACGATACTTACCAAAACACCAAAACACCTAACGCCCAAAACTCAAACCAAAGAATTATTGCATTTGCGAACTAAAGGTTAAATTACAAAAATAAAACCCTTAATCGTATTGAGCTACTTTGTATACACACACGACCTTAAGTCATGCCATGCAAGTGCGTAAACAAAATAGGTCGAACGCTGAAGAACGTACGATCAAAGAGTGAAGCAACCAGATCAAAAGAGACAGATAGATAGAGAAGACAAAAAAACTATACCGTGCTCACTCGATCTACCTGAACCAATTGGACAGAATAACTTAGAATATAAAGTCGACCGAGGCTAAATGGTGGCAAAAATAATTACAGGCCGTCTTTTCAATTTTAATACCGCAAAAGTTCAGACGGAAATTGTTTAAAAAAATAAAAATTAGAAAGCCCGAAGTGGGAATAAAATTAAAAGTAAAAATCGAAAAGAAATCAAAAGGAAACATCAAAGAACAAGGCAGAGGAATAGCAGCAAAAATGTAAGTAATTTTTTTAGTAAGCGACCATGTTGGAACAATTTAGTTAAAAATATATTACGCGCCAATACGAATCGTTTCTAATAAAAGTATTTATAGTCTATTAATTAAAGTGATATAATCCGAGTGTGATTTACAAAGAAAAAAGGTCGCTGAAAAACAAATTGAAAAATTGACGCCGTAAAACAAAAACCAACATATGCAAAGTAAATCACATCGAGAAGGAATTCGAACAAAAAAATTGGAATTAAGGAAAAAAAACATCAACGCCACAAAATCCTGTCCAGACAGCCAGGTAATAAGAAAAAATATACATATTTCATTCCATAGTTTCTGCCAATTCGAATCGAAAAATATTTCAACCCCATTTACAATAGAAATGAAAAAGCCAAATATACAGTAATGTGCAAAAGTAACTGCACGGTACGGTAAATCGTTTTTTTTTATTGAAGCCAAGCGTTGGTGAAAAATTTAGTACAGTTGTGTAAAACGTAGAAAGTAATTTTTGAAAAATTTATAGAAAGCTTTAGTAGATTTCGGCTCAAGTAGATAATTCTTTTATTGAAATATAATAGTGCACATTCTAATATAACTTTTTTTTTGAAATAAAATATAGGCAGATTAAAGCAGAAAGTTCCAAGATCACTCTGACGACTCAAAGGACCAACCGGACCACAGGAATTCGCCAAAGAGGCAAAATCACGTTTGGCACAAAACGTTGGATGACCCTGGAACTGACGTCACACAATCTGCCTGGCTTTCTTGGTAGCAGAGGATACCAAATCAGGACAAATTACCTCAGAAGTTCCTCAATACACATGAGATGATTGAAAAACACAATCCAGGAGAAAATGCTGAAAAAAAAACTAAAAATATTGAAAAATGGGATGTACCAGCTTAAAACTACGTAATTAAAGCTACATAAATAATTAATTAAATCATACCAGAAGCAGAAATACTAAACCGACGAATTTAATCCACCAGTGTAAAGAAAATACGGGCTGGTATGTAAACCAGGACCAGCCACACATAAAGATTAATCGACGAGGGAATTTTTGTTCAAAAACATACAACGACATTGGACAGGATACGACATAACACATCGAGGGATTATTTTTGGCCAAAGCGGCTAAAGCCTGAAATAACTTCATCAGACCAGGACATCAAGACATCGACGGACAAAAAGCAGTTTGATTAAAAGATCACCTCATCGTTGGATTTATATACACCATGCAAATAACGTTATTAAGTACCATTTTGTGGATTGGTAAGGTGTTTTACGGTTAAATAAAAATTATAGTAGGATATTATACTCCGTTTTTCCTTGGTATATAATACCTTTATTGCACCCTAGGTACATATGTATAGCAAATATAGTGGGAAAATTATCCTGTTATTCAAATATCCTATGTTAATATCAAAGACAGATAGTGTTATTTTGCTTTTGGTCTAAAATTCCAAAAAAATTGTAAATCCGAAATTATTTTCAATACGAGTATTGAATGATAAATTGTTATAAATAATATTACCTACTTTTGCACCTAAAAAAAAAAAAAGAAGACATAATTTATAAATATATTATGGTATGGACGCAATATATGTCACATTACCTACCTACTCATGCGTTAAAGTTTTGCAAATCTCAACTATGAACTAGTTGAGGGAGAAACATCATCATTTTGAATCTTATTAAAAAAAGAAATAATCTCCTATGCAATATCATAGAGATTTACCTACAAAAAAAATATTAAAGTGAAAAGAAACAAAATTGTAAAGAAAATCTGAATCTGAAGTCTATTAAGTGTACAAAGCCTTTAAGTGTGAGATAAATTTTTTTTTTGTTCATTTTTGTTTGAATCGGTCATGAACTTCAATCCATGAAATTAAATACTCGGACGCTAATAAGTTTACGAACACAAAAAAAAAAAAAAAAAGTAAATTACTTCGATTATTTCGTGAAATAGATACCATGTCAAAATAAGTACCTACGTAAAAATTATTTTTGAGATAAATTATTAAAATTTACAAAATCGTGAAGAGTATCCAAACAGGAAGTTTAAGTGTTCAAATGATTAGTGTGTTTAGCCTTCAGCTTAAGAAAACAAATAGTTTTTCTTTTGAAATTATAGCAAATTGAAAACAGAGGTCATAGACTTGACAAATTTTGTTGTTGCCTGTGGACATTTTGTGATAATTTCATGCATTTATCTTTGCGTTGCAGAAATAAAATAGCAACATTAAAGTAAAGTTTAAATTTTGAAAGTGAATTCGTTTCGATCTACAAATTTGAGTCATTTGGACCAATGTAAAAGAGATTCGAGATCAATTTCGAAATTATATCTTAATGAACACTTACATTTCAGTAATTGTGATACAAATTAATTGTCGCGTATAAAAGTTAATTAATTAATTTTTTTGAATTTCATGTTGTCGAGAGTAAAAATTTTGCGGATTCAACTCTCATAAAGAAAATATATAGTCGGTTAGTTAAGTGAAGTCGAACTTTACTCACATACTTACCCATTGTCTGAATCTTATCATACCCCTAAACTCTTGAAAGAAAACATAATCAACCATAATTTATTTTTGTTACCTATAAATATTAAAGTCTGATCTGTAGGTATTCCATTGAATAGGGTGCACCTTCTTCGACGCTATACCAACCTTTTTATATTTAATGAATTTTATTTAAACTACTATATTGATTTTAAAATATAAATTTTAATTTACTAACTTTTGAACATCCACAGCAGGACACGGTTTGGATGCACCGGTCAAACATTTATTAAATTTTTGCTATATTTATAAAATTTTTATACTTTTTGAATCCAGTGAGTACCCATTTTGGTGGAAAGCTTAAACAATATAATCTTTCTTGAATTTTTGGGTGGGATAAATTTCTTTTAATGTGGAGACGTCCTACGTGTAATAATTTTTGTTGTTTTAAAGATATTCTCGTGAGAGATAGTCTTTTGGTTTCATCAGAGACTACAATTTTCATTTCGCGTTTTGCAAAAACGAATCCGTTTTGCAACCGGTTTAGATCGTGTTAACTTATCATACCAATCAATGTGATTGGTCGCGAAAGCAATTAAGAACGACGTTAATATTCAACACAGGCGAAGTAGCATCGATTACTTTATCTAATACAAAGATAAGCCGCCTATATAAGTTCAATATTACGTTCCGTGTTCAATTTTAACGTTTTTTGATTATTCGTTTAGGCATTTGTCGTTGAGACCGAAAAATTCCTTTCGTTCCAAAGTCAAAAAAAAAAGGAAGAAGATTAATTATAAACTTCTCTCTTTAATACTTATATTATAACATTTAAAAATCAGAATAACGACACTTAAAAGTTTTAGAGACTAGGTGAAGGATTTCTGATTGGAAAATAATTTAAGTAAATTTTAAAAATACGATTTTCAAGTTAGATGCATTTTTGAAGAAGGTCTTGAAAAATCTTATATTATTAAAGATAGTGAAGTAGATAAATTACTTGTGTTCTTATCAGAAGATAATGTTAGATTTAAGTTTATTTAGTTTTTGAATAAAGTTGTGAATCAGGGATTTTGAAATAAGTTAACTTTTCTTTGATTTTGAGACTTTGATTCGAACATGTTTTCTGGGAAGATATTTTCATTCATTTGCAGTCCCATAATAGTTATGGATTAGTGAAGACACATACAGGAGTTGTGGCTGGGATCCTTGCCAACATGGGGTAAGCAACTTTTGCTTCAATAACAGCGATGACTGCTATAACGACAACAACAACAACAACAACATTGATTTAATAAAAGGGGTTTAATTACTCCTATACATTGCGGGAGTTTCTGAGAAGATGTATTGGTGCAATTCAGAGACGCAGGGTGGACGACTGCGAACTATAAAACATGAGTAGTTGCGTTCACTTAGGTCGGGTGTAAAGCACTAGAGGAAATCACAACACCTACATTCCTCACCTTTGGAGATTTTTCACATTACAACGTCGGGACAGTGAATAATCCAATCATGAAGAGCAGATGATGGTCCTGTGCTATAATAACATCTCTACTAGCATTTCGAGGGTTGTCTTCCAAAATCAATTCAACTGTTTTCAAACTTTTCGGAGTTTTTTATCCTTCTTCTGAGTTTATTGATTTCCCAGTTCGTTATCGGGTCCTTTTGCTCATTAGCTTAGCCTTTTCAAATTAACATTTGAGTCAGTCGTCAGCATGACTCTTTCAGGTCAAATAATATGTAACACGACTACACTTCGATTGTCTGATCCGCCTCCCTGAACCGATGAGCTGAGCCAGGGCGAATTTCAGTGACCTGAAGCAGTAGTAAAGTGATAGTCACCCTAATTGTTCGGGCTTGGACGTGCCTATGTGATACGTAGGTACTATAAGTCGTCGTGAGCAATTAGGTTTCTAGAGGATCCATGGGTTGAGTCAAATTATAAGCGATCGTATACCTACGAAGTACGTATACCTACACCGAGTCATTAGGCTGGAGAATTAAACCCTCTCCTTTTTTTTTGTGCTTCGCGGAAAATACTTGTTTATGACGAAATAAGCCTACATAGGATTAAGGTGACTTATGCTGATTGGAGGTTTATGATCTTTTGATATCGGTTTTCGAACCAAAATTTTTCTTTATTCAGCATTGAGCCTATCAATTCTAGGTGTGATATAGAGACGTACATGACACCCACGTATGTCAGGTTCTCCCGATGCATTGAAGAGAAACAGAGATAATCGTTTGTTGGTTAGTGACCTCAAAGTTTAAGATTATTCTGTCGTTAGTTTAGTCATTCTTTCCTGGATCGATTGATCCAAAACCTAATTTTTATGACGTGGATCCTACATAAAGTGATGTTATCTCAATCTACTTTCTATGGATTATAGCTACACTTGATTCACGTATGAATCCCTATTGTGAATAGATATGGATGGACTCTCAAAATGAGGACCAGGAACTGTTCATATAAGTGGAATTCATAGCGGAGAATAAAAGTATATTATTATGAATTTTTGTCAGTCATATATTGAGTAGAATGCAGTCGTTCTTTTTCTCATGATGCATGGTGGAATATGTGATAGCATATCCATAGGTCTGTTGTCGTAACATGTAGATTGGATGGTTTCGTCTTCTTTATGTATCCATTACATAAATGGCTAGTGAAGATACATACAAGAGTTGTGGCTGGGATCCTTGCCAACATGAGGTAAACGACTTTTGCTTCAATAACAACAATAGCTGCTTCAACAACAGCAACAACAACAACAACAATGGTTGGATGAAAGGAGTTTAATTACTCCTATACAAAGTGGGAGTTTCTGATAAGATTTGTGGTGCAATTCAGAAGCATTGGGTGGATGACTGCGAATTGTAAAATATGAGTAGTTGCATTCACTTAGGTCGGGTGTAAAGCACTAGAGGAAATTAAACCATCTACATTCCTCACATATGACGATTTTTCGCATCGTAATTTCGGAACAATGAAAAATCAAAGTCATGGAGAACAACTAAGAGTCCGAAGCAATATTATCATCTCTATTGGCATTTTGGGGTGAGGTCTTCCGAGTCAGAGTTCATCTATTTTCAAGTTTTGAGGTTTTCCTTTTTACTATCTTTCTTCGAAGTTTTATGACTTCAATGTCCGTTATCGGGTCCTTTGCTCATTAGCATAGCACTTTTAAATTTCCAATTGAATCTACCTACAGCATGATTCTTTCAGGTCGAAATAATTGTAACACCGGCTATTTACTTCTGTTGTCCAATCCACTTCCTTGACCCGATGAGCTAAGCCCAGGCGAGTGTAGAGACCTGAAGCAATAGCATAGTAATAGCCACCCTATCTGTCCGGGCTTGGACGTGCCTTTGAGAAGTTAAGGATACTAAAAGTTGACGGGGGCAGATAGGTTCTAGAGGATCCATAAGTTGAGTCAAATCACAAACAGTAGTATACCTACAAAGTACACATACCTACGTAGAGTCATTAGGTCGGAGAATTGAACCCTCTCCCTTGCCATTACATAACCAGTGCTTTGCAGAGGACAACTGTTTGGTATGAGATAAGCTGAGATAGGATTAAGGTGACTTAGGTCGATTAGGGGTTTGTAGAAACACGATATCGATTTCCGGATCACAATTTTTCCGATCCAGCATCAAACCTATAATTTCTAGGTGTGATACAGAGACGTATACGCCACCTACATATGTCAGGTTCTCCCGATGCAGGGAAGAGAAGCAAAGATAATCATTTGTTGGTTAGTGACCTCAAAAGGATAAGATTGTTTTGTTGTTAGTTTGTCTACTCTTTCCTGGATCGATTGATCCAAAACCTAAATTTTTGTGACGTGGATCCTACGTAAAGTGAAATCAACACAGCCCGCATTTAATGGAATAATTCTACGCATGATTCAGACTTGAATCCTTGTTATGTTATGTGCGAGTGGACGTTCGTGACAAACACTAAGTGCTAATTATATGAGTATAAATTACAACTGAGAAAGAAGCTATCTGATTAGGAATTATTCTTTCGTTTTCGAGATATGTAGTTTAGAGCCGTTCTTTTCTCAAGATACGATGTTGAGAATGTATTAGTGTTTCCATTTGTCTATCGTTGAAGCTTGTGAAGAGTACGATTTTCATATATGTTCATACCTGTTTCGATACATGAATAGCGCGGTCCATGTGTAAGGTCGTTTTGTTCCATTACATAGATGACGCAACGTGCAGGGTGTATGATTTCGTTTTATGTATCCATTACATCAATTCGTTTTTCTCTCTGGCGGTAGTAGTTTTTTTTTGTTGTTTGTACTGCAAACACAAATAGAAAAAAGATGAAACGGCGTTCTATCGTTCTTTGTTTATATTGTTTCATTCCTGTATTATGTAGTCACACTTACCAGGCAGGGTGATACAAAAGGTATTTTAATTTATCGAGTAGCAAGAGTTGAAAAATATTCCAAAAGTATTTCTCTTGCGCCACCGGTATTATTTGAAATATTTGATGGTGGTTCTGAATCTGAGGGATCATCCTCATAGTTGTCGATGCAAACCTCAGGATCTGCTGGTGGCTCGTCTTCATTTTGTTCTATAGCCATGTTATGCAGTACTGCAGTAGCTGTTATTATTTGCTGTACAAGGGGTAATTTGCATCGCATTCCAATACTTAGGACAGGGAATCGTCGTTTCCATACACCAAAACATCTTTCTATGGCATTTCTCATCCTTATTTGAGACTCATTGTATAAGCGTTCAACACTTGTCTGTGGGTCGTTCAAGGGTGTAGCAAGATAATCATTTGTACCATATCCGCCATCTCCTAATAGAATACTATTTCTAAAATGTTTGTTGTCAAATTTATATTTGATTGCGGAGTTAGCAAATATGAGGCTGTCGTGAGTGGACCCAGGCCATCGAGCAACAATATCTTGAATTTTTAAATTTGCTGAGCACAAGGCTTGGACATTAATAGAAAAGTAGCCCTTTCGGTTTCGAAAATTCTCAGCCGTGTCCCCACCTGTGAATGTGATATTCAATTTAGGTTTGGAATACGACATTTTGAAACTTTTGTTAAATAATATATTACCAGGTGAAATAATTCGTACATGGGTACAATCAATTGCTGCAACAACTCGAGGAAATCTTGCCAGTTGATAAAATTCTTGTTGAGTAGCTATTATTTCACTCAGGTTTTTTGGCATTTGAACAAATCTGGGCCTTAAGGACGCAATGGCTGTTGTGACCCTTTTTATGATACCACAAACGGTAGACGCATCCACACCCGCGAAATCTCCTATTGAAATATAAAAACTTCCAGTCGCATAGAACCTCAGAGCTATTAATAGTTGTGAAAGGGGCGAAACACATTGATTTCTAGAACAAATACATTTTACAAAGTGGAAAAAGTGCTGCAAAAGTGCAAAGTGCTGAGTTGATGTTCTATTTATTTATTATTCTATGGACTGATGACACTTCAATCTCAAGTGTTGCCAACACCAATAATGAAAACCATGCGGCATCTAGTTGTCGGGATAAAAGTACCTTAGCAGATACACAAACCAATAACATTTATTCCAAAGCATAGGGTGAACTTGCCGTCTGCAAAAATATTAATAAAATATATCAGGATTAAGTAATAAATCTCTATTTTGTGAACTTTTTTAATTATATAAATAATCATGATTTCGTGTTTTTATATGAAACATTTATAGTAAAAGAAGAATGTTATCTTTATGAACATAATTTTATTGATTTTAAGTTTATATGGATACCGGCAACAAAATTAAATACGAGAGGAAGAGCCAGTGGTGGATGCTATTTTGGGTTCAAAAAAGCTCTAACAAATATCACATGTGAATTTAAAGTAGAAGATGAAATGCACCTTTTAAAATTGAAAATAGGAGCTTCGAAGTTGACTATAATACCATCGTATATAAATTGTAACTACTGGGATCGAGATTTCAACGCACTCAGTAGTTTTATAGAACTCAACAATAGTGACGAAGTGATGGTAATTGGAGATCTAAACGCGAGAATCGGAAGTTATTATGGAATTGAAAACAGGTTAGCGGGAAAAGTAAGAAAATCAAAAGACACTACAGTTAATGCACGAGGCACTTAATTGCTAAATCTTTGCGATGCTTTTGGATTTCGAATTTTAAATGGCGTTTCTGAGTCTGATAAATGTAAAGAGTACACATTCATAGGTCAGCAAGGATCTTCAGTGGTTGACTACTGCCTAATAAGAGGAAATTGGATTTCTTTAATTACAGATTTTAAGGTAACAAGTATCCCATATTCCGATCACTTACCATTAGCAGTCGAATTTGGATTCAACTGCGAAGGCCAAGACAATATTACGGTTTTAAAGCTGCCGCCAAAGTTAAATTGGAAAGAAGATAAAGCGCTGGAGTATCGATGCAACCTGGACCAAAATATTGCAACTAATACTCAACTTTCACTTGGCGAAATCGAAGAACTGATAAAACTTTCATGCCCGCAATCCAGCAAACATCAAGGAAAGGTGCTTAAACAAAAAGAAAAATGGTTTGATGTGGAGTGTGTTAAAGCACGACAAAAATCATTCGCATGGCTGAAAGTCTTCAGAAAATTCAGCTGCGACTACTTCAAAAAAATGTATATACTAGCAAACGTTGAATTCAAGAAATTATGCAAAGAAAAAAAAAACAAAATTTTATGAAATGGAAGCCCTAAAATTAACCAACTGCAAGGATTCCAAGGAATTCTGGATGGCAATAAATAAATTAAATGGAACCAAGCTAAAAATAAGTTCGAAATTAAACATTGATGTACTGCACGACCATTTTCAATTTTTTTTGAACCCAGTGAGTCTCACACATCCCTTCCAATTCGCAAAGCCTGCTTACTCTAATGATATTTTAGATAGTGCTTTCTCTTATGATGAGGTTAATAACGTATTGAAGAAAATGAAAGACGGAAAGGCTTCAGGACCCGATAGTATTCCACTGGAGTTTCTTAAATACGGTACGGAGAAGTTAACTTTACAATTAACATCAGCGTTTAATATAATTTTGGATACGGGAATACTACCACAGCAGTTAAAAAGATGTTTTATTTTTCCAATACACAAGAAGGGCGACATTGATGATCCAGCTAATTATCGAGGGATATCCTTTCTAAATGCATCCTACAAGATATTTGCAACATTATTGAACGATCGACTCACCCATTGGATACACGACAAAAAGCTACTCGGGGAATACCAGGCAGGATTTAGAAGTGGTTACTCGGCCATCGACAATATTTTTGTACTTCAAAGCATAGCGGCAACGTTTATAGAACAAAAAAAGAAGCTGTACGTATTTTATGTCGACTTTAAAGCAGCCTTTGATACAGTTGAGCGGCGAGCAATATTTTTCAAGCTTTACAATTTTGGAATGTCAGGAAAGTTTGGACAGGTTCTTGAAAACATTTATGATGGAAATCTGGCAGCTGTGTGGAATGGCTCTGAAAAGTCAGAGTGGTTTGAATCAAAGATGGGGGTTAAACAAGGATGCACGCTAAGTCCAAATCTTTTTGCTTTGTTCATAGAGGACCTTATTGAGTTTCTGCCTGGTGGAATAGAGATTTCTAATACGCACATCAAAGCCCTGCTATTCGCGGATGACGTCATTTTATTTGCATATTCACCTGAATCGCTACAGTTGATGATTAACCGACTGGAGGTGTACTGCCGGTTATGGAATCTGAGGGTCAATTTGAGCAAGTCAAAAGTGATGATACTCCGCAATGGTTCTGGTAGAACAGCAAGGAATGAAAAATGGCACTTTGACCGGGAACCAATCGAGATCGTGAAAGCCATAACCAGCAACCTTAATATGGAAACTCATCTAAAAGAAAAGCTGGTTAAGGCCAAAAGCGCAATAGCTGCAACATGGAAGAAATGCTTCTCAAACCAGTCAATATCACATAGCGTCAAGTATAAGGTGTTTGTCGCGGTTGCTGAATCCATTATGATGTATGCAGCTCAGGTCTGGGGAGGTGAGCAGTATGAAACAGTTGAAAAACTTCAGAGGTTCTTCATTAAAAGATGCTTTCGATTACCGAAAAACACCCCAAACTATATGATCACAATCGAGGCAGGACTGTCACCACTTTTTATTAAAACATTCAAGTGCCATGTTGATTATATCACTAAAATACTTAATATGCCAAATGCAAGACTTCCGAAAATTTTAGCTATGCAAACAATTGCAAAGAAAAACCTGTGGTATAAGAAGATGGAAGAGCATGCTGATCATTGTCGAATTAACTTTCGAATACTTAACGATAATGGAAGATTTTACAACGATGACCTACTAAAACTTATTTCCAAGGTAGATGAACATTTAAGAGTTGACGCTATAAATGAGGCTACTTCTTCGGTGCATAGGTCAACATACAACCATCTCAATCACAATTTATGCGAGCTTAATTACTTCCGGAACGAAAATAAGCAGGAGCTTATCTCAGCGATATTTAAAATGAGAGGGGAGCTGATAAGTCTTAACTACATTCCACATCGACAGGATCTACCTATCTACTGTAGTTTATGTAATTTAAGAGAAAGAGAAGATGTCATCCATTTCATAGGAAAGTGTCCAGTTTTAGGCGAACTTCGCAGAAATTGGTTGGGCAGCAACTTGAAGTCATTGGATGAAGTAGTGGCACCCCTCAACTGTGAAAGAAATATAAATAAATTCTTCAATTATTTTCGAACTGCAATGTACTACCGCAACCAAATTATAAACGAATCATTTTAAACTAAAACTATGTATTTATTTTTATATTCTAAATATTATAACTTTTTATCAAAAAAAACTTCAAATAGATAAATTATTGTTAATTTTTTAATCGGATGTCAATCGGGCAGACGGCAAAGCCAAGCCTTAACGATTTTATATAATATTTTTTTGTAAAACAATCTGAATTAATGAAAATAAATCGAATCTATCTATCTATCTATCTATCAATATTTATTTTACCATATGAGTAGAGTATACAACAATCGAAAATAAATGGTTAAATTTAGAATTATTGCATTTATTCACAAAAAAATAACAATTTCAATGAATTTAATTGAAAATATGACTACGGCAACAATGTTTTTCACAAATGTCACTGACAAATTGAACAAAGTTGAATTGAGTTGAATTGGTGGATGTGATCACCTTACGCAGAAGGAAAAATCAATTTGATCACAAGTGATGATCAAAAATGTGACAATCAACTATCATCTTACGCGATTCCACCCCTGGTTTTTTTATCAGCGCCACGGGTTAACACCAGGGGCTTCGCTCTAATTATCTATCACGTGCTCCATCAGTGTTGTCCTTCCGAGCCCATCTTTGTCAAACCTGAGAAACTTCTCACCGTCTCTAATTTAGCCTGTTGCTCCTCATTTAATTGGTGGACGTCCGCCGCTTCCGATTTTGGATCAAAAAGAGTCGAGCTTATGATATTTGGAGCTGTATGGAGTGACCTCCAAAAACCATAACTCCTAAGTAGAGCTCTTGACATAACGTGGGTACTAGAAAGAACGTGACCAATTGGTTCCTTCATATGCTGCCATTGTTTTTACTTTGGCAACGATGGACTGTCTGCGACCGTCGGAGGTTTTAACACCTAACCCATGTGGTAGAACTAGCAAGTTTTGCGATTTTACGAACTCAACAATTTTTCCCAAAATTACTGATGCTAGCCTCACTGTCTAATAGACCCAAGACTTTTTTTATTAGCATAGCTCTCTGCATAAGGGCGGGGGTCAGAAGCTGTATCTACTACAGTAGACGCTATAAATTGTCTTGTCTCTTTTCTTTTCGCATATTGCTCTCTTGCTTTAAACACTTTTTTGGAATATTTGGAGTATTGGTTTAAAAATTCTATTTCTAACTATATAATATTCCTTCATCCTAACATGCAATGGTTTTGGTTCTAATAATTGTTTCTTACTATTTGAATCTACCTGGTTTTCTCTTCAACCTAGTTTATTAATCTTACTAATATTTTCTAAAGGGATCATCTTTTCTCAGCATTCGTCGTTTGCAGCTCGGTTTGATGTATTTTTAGGGGATGTCTGCGTTGAACGCGATTCCCCCATCAGCGTCGCGTTCGCATTGCGGTTTTCCGGATTGCACCTCCGACATTTCGGGGTTACGACTCCCTTTTGTCCACACTTTCTTGTAACAAAAGGTGTTACGTTGGGATACCTGGTAGTCCATATAGGTGTTACCTTCTATTTTGCAATTCCAGCATTTTAACAACTTCAAGTATTTAGTGGGAATTTCGGCACGAGTCCCTGTGTACTGAAACGCGGCTATTTAATCATGCGCTGCCTGTGTCTTTGATTCTTCGTATTCCAGTTCGTTGACCTTATATGTTGGTGTTGGAGAGGGTTTATGAAACTTGGTAACTTCTCGGGCTGGAAACACATTTTTCGAATCGTTGCAGACGTACCTTAATTGGTCGTACCTTAATCAAAAAAATTAAAAGTTTTTATCAAAAAAAACTTCAAATAGATAAATTATTGTTAATTTTTTAATCGGATGTCAATCGGGCAGACGGCAAAGCCAAGCCTTAACGATTTTATATAATATTTTTTTGTAAAACAATCTGAATTAATGAAAATAAATCGAATCTATCTATCTATCTATCTATCAATATTTATTTTACCATATGAGTAGAGTATACAACAATCGAAAATAAATGGTTAAATTTAGAATTATTGCATTTATTCACAAAAAAATAACAATTTCAATGAATTTAATTGAAAATATGACTACGGCAACAATGTTTTTCACAAATGTCACTGACAAATTGAACAAAGTTGAATTGAGTTGAATTGGTGGATGTGATCACCTTACGCAGAAGGAAAAATCAATTTGATCACAAGTGATGATCAAAAATGTGACAATCAACTATCATCTTACGCGATTCCACCCCTGGTTTTTTATCAGCGCCACGGGTTAACACCAGGGGCTTCGCTCTAATTATCTATCACGTGCTCCATCAGTGTTGTCCTTCCGAGCCCATCTTTGTCAAACCTGAGAAACTTCTCACCGTCTCTAATTAGCCTGTTGCTACTCATTTAATTGGTGGACGTCCGCCGCTTCCGATTTTGGATCAAAAAGAGTCGAGCTTATGATATTTGGAGCTGTATGGAGTGACCTCCAAAAACCATAACTCCTAAGTAGAGCTCTTGACATAACGTGGGTACTAGAAAGAACGTGACCAATTGGTTCCTTCATATGCTGCCATTGTTTTTACTTTGGCAACGATGGACTGTCTGCGACCGTCGGAGGTTTTAACACCTAACCCATGTGGTAGAACTAGCAAGTTTTGCGATTTTACGAACTCAACAATTTTTCCCAAAATTACTGATGCTAGCCTCACTGTCTAATAGACCCAAGACTTTTTTTTATTAGCATAGCTCTCTGCATAAGGGCGGGGGTCAGAAGCTGTATCTACTACAGTAGACGCTATAAATTGTCTTGTCTCTTTTCTTTTCGCATATTGCTCTCTTGCTTTAAACACTTTTTTGGAATATTTGGAGTATTGGTTTAAAAATTCTATTTCTAACTATATAATATTCCTTCATCCTAACATGCAATGGTTTTGGTTCTAATAATTGTTTCTTACTATTTGAATCTACCTGGTTTTCTCTTCAACCTAGTTTATTAATCTTACTAATATTTTCTAAAGGGATCATCTTTTCTCAGCATTCGTCGTTTGCAGCTCGGTTTGATGTATTTTTAGGGGATGTCTGCGTTGAACGCGATTCCCCCATCAACGTCGCGTTCGCATTGCGGTTTTCCGGATTGCACCTCCGACATTTCGGGGTTACGACTCCCTTTTGTCCACACTTTCTTGTAACAAAAGGTGTTACGTTGGGATACCTGGTAGTCCATATAGGTGTTACCTTCTATTTTGCAATTCCAGCATTTTAACAACTTCAAGTATTTAGTGGGAATTTCGGCACGAGTCCCTGTGTACTGAAACGCGGCTATTTAATCATGCGCTGCCTGTGTCTTTGATTCTTCGTATTCCAGTTCGTTGACCTTATATGTTGGTGTTGGAGAGGGTTTATGAAACTTGGTAACTTCTCGGGCTGGAAACACATTTTTCGAATCTTTGCAGACGTACCTTAATTGGTCGTACCTTAATGGTTCACGCAGGTTTCTTTTTAGTATTTGGACCATTTCCATTTCCGGAATTGGAACGCGAAGCTGTGATCTCAGCTTGGAAATCGCTGCGAAAAATTCATCGCTTGACTCCCAAGCACTTTGATTACGGTCCCTTATGTCTCGTATTATTTCAAAATCTGATTTACAGTTGCGGAACTGGCGCATCAGTGCTTCTCGTAACATATGCCAATCGGGGAGATGGTTTGTCCTTTGGAATCGCCAAAACCATTCGCTGGCTGGGTTTTGAAAGTAAGAGATGAAAATCTCACAGGACTTCCCCCCATGAGCACTCGTACTGTCCTTGAAGCGTTTCTAAGCGGAATATGAAGTCTTCAACCGTCAGATTTTCCGGTTTTCCGTCAAAGTTAATGCCCACGTATCGATTATAATTGGGCCTCTTCCGCTCGTCTGGTGAATGGAGTGTTGACGGTTAGGCGGTTTACTCTGAAAAATTCCTGAAGGATATCGCATCCGCTGAGAAGAACTCTTGCGGGCGGAATTGCTGCTGACTCCACTCTGTACCATTGTCTTGATGAATTCGGTCATGGGGTCTGCTCGAAAAATCTCTCTGAGCGAATTCTTCCCTTCTTTTATCCACCACCGTTCTAACTAGTGGAGGATTTGGCAGCCTTTCACCGAAGCCTGACACCCTTATTACGGTTGTCAAAGATCAATTGTTTGATAGACGATAACATTTTATCAATCAAACAAATTTTCGGTATTATGATTTTCGTTTGATAAATTTTTGATCCATTGTGAATAATTAACAAAATTCTCTTGTGAACGGCCATTTTGTTTGACGTTTCAGTTTTCTTTTTATTTGTGATTAGATTGCGTTTTTTTATTGTTTTAATTTATTTTCGAGTAAATAAAGTAAATATCACTAGTCGTTTTAATTATTATAGTTATTTGTGTTGTAGAAAAGTGAATTAAAAAGTGATAAAACATTTTGTGGAAATAATGGAACATGGATGTGCATTATGTAGGTACAATGTACGTACATACATGCACCTCCTATTTGCACACCAAACAACAAAAAGAAAAACAGTGCAAGTGAATTTCAATAAAAATATGTTAACCGAACAGTATTGATTGTATGTTGTATAAATAAATATAAAAGTGAACAATACACTGCGTTTTCTTACAAAAAGAAACGAAGACTGTCCGAAATCTCTCGCGCATTGAGTTTTGGTAGGATGAAAATGCATTTACTAAGGCCAGGTTAATGTATGTTTTTAGTTCATGTTTAACCTTGTTTCTCGCTGCGCCTTCAATTCCATTTTCTCCCTTTCAGTCCCTACTATTTGCTTGATACACCGGCATATTTGACTGCCTAACTTCTGGACGTAAACTGATGCGTAAAGTGGAGGAACCACGCCGTGGGTGGTTAGACTGCTGAACGATGGTATTCTTATTGACTCATTTGAGCTAAGAGATTGGTTACCCAAAAGCCGTTCATTCGAACCTCCCGGTAGTCTGTATTTGGACAAGATACGTTGCGACGGCATCGGACTAACTGCCCTGGCTGTCCCGCGTGTATCCTCTCCGTTGAGGGAACGTCGAGAGCTGTTATTTGGAGCGGGTGCTTTTTGTTCACACTTAGGCAGGCGATGGAAAAATTTCTAGAATTTAACATCCCAACATACCAAATGTTTATAGACTTTAAGGCCACCTATGATAGCATAGCCAGGGTAGAACTTTACAAAGCCATGAGAGAATTCGGCATCCCAAATAAATTGACACGACTATGTAGGTTGACCATGACCAACGTAACAAGCCAAGTAAAAATAGCCGGATTGCTATCCAGACCAATCAACATATTTAATGGACTCCGACAAGGGGATGGTTTGCGAGAGGAACAGTTGGTCAAACAATCAAGGTAGCGGAGCACGAATTTGAAGTGGTGCAATCCTTTAAATACCTTGGGTCTGTAAAGCTTTTTTATCGAGGCTGAAGTAAACTCGTGGGTGTCCAGGGTTTTACTCAAAGAAAGCAAATAAAACTCGGGTTTTGAAGATTTGAACTCTGATCAATTACCAGTTTTTTATTTATAACGAAGATTTTCTAAAAATTTATTTCATAAACAGGTCTTATGATAATGCAATTTAATGGTTACTCTATTATAATGCCTCGCGACTGAAAATGTCGTGGGATAGACGGTTTACATAATAATGCCTCGCGACAGGAAGTGTTGTGGGATAGACGGTTAAAAATAATGCCTCGCGACAGAAAGTGAAGAGTGTCGTGGGAAAGACCGCTTAAAATAATGCCTCGCGACAGAGTGTCGTAGGATAGACGGCTTAAAATAATGCCTCGCGACAGAAAGTGTCGTGGGATAGACGGTTAAAGATACTTAATGCCTCGCGACAGAAAGTGTCGTGGGATAAACGGCTTTAAATAATGTCTCGCGTCAGAAAGTGTCGTGGGATAGACGGCTTAAAATAATGCCTCGCGACAGAGAGTGTCATGGGATAGACAGCCTACAATAATGCCTCGCGAAAGAAAATGTCGTGGGATAAACGGCTTAAAATAATGCCTCGCGACAGAAAGTGTCGTGGGATAAACGTCTTAAAACTTGATATTTGATATTTGATATTTATTCATATTTTTCATATTAACAAAATACAACAAGATTATAATCTTTTAAAAGTATTATCAAAAAGCTTACCAAGTTTCCTATTACATTTATAAACAAATAAAGGCAAAATAATAATAATAATAAAAGAAAAATAAGATCATAATTAAATTTAAATAATTATATCTACCTACTTATATATTATACAAAAGTGGAAAATAAAAAAAAATAAATAGAAAAAAAAGAAAGAACTTCATTGGGATTGATTTAAGAAATACAAGAAAATCTTCTGTTTAAAATTGGTTGGTGATTCAATTGTTTGCAATTCGATTGGAAGACTGTTCCATAATCGAAGAGCAGCTACAAAAAAAGACCGTTCTGCAATAACATGTATGAAACGCGGCAGAATCAAACGCAAGCCCCTTCGTGACTGGGCATACTGTAGCATTTCTCCTAGATACTCAGGACACCTTCCATGAATTATGTTGTGAAGTCTGATGACGTTGCGATATTTCAAATATTCATCAAAGCTCAGACCCCACAACAAAGATTTTATATTAGATACACTTACATATCTTGGAATAAATCGTAAGCAGTCGTTAAAAGCTACATTTAGCCTTCGTTTGCATTCAAAATCCAAGATAGGATAAACAGAGCTGTTAAAATTAAAAAAAGGAAGAATTAGGCTTTTGATAAGGTTTTTTTTCATATCAGGACTCAAAATATATGATGAAGACCTGAGGGACCGAGGACCGAAATAAATTCTCCTCAAAGCTTCAGAAACAGCGTCACAGCAGCTTAAACTATTGTTTATTTGATAGCCCAAATACTTGACCTTCTTGACGTATTCAATATTATTTGGCCATTTAAAACAACTTTAGGAAAATCAAGATTATTCAATGGGTTACGAGAGCACAACATACTTAACGTTTTCAAAGGATTAAGATTTAGTTTATTTGTCTCAGCCCACTTAAAGATATTGTCCAAATCTTCATTGACCCTTGCAACACAGTCTTTGTAGGAAAACCACTTTAACACCACGACAGTAGACAACATATGTAAATATTAACAACGCCTAATAAGCCACTACAGTAAAACGTACCAACTCGAAAATTTCAGAAATTTTCTTAAATGCAGGGATTTTAATATTTCCCTAAAATACAGCGAACAGCAGAAAGTAAAAGAATTTCGACTATAGTGGAATGTGTCACAGACACAAACCCCTATATCCGAAATTTCACAACTCGAAATAAATTCAAAGAATATTATTCAACTACACCTAGTGGATAATAGGGGAAGCACGGAAGAAAAATCAGCTGTAGCATGAAGTAAGATGCGCGCGAAATCTTAGTCCATGGAGAGCACATTCACACACACTTCAGAACGTACGTGGTACGGAGTAAGAACGTCGATATGACCCGTACGCAAAATGGCAGCTAACAATCGAGAGCCGATGGAGATGTGGATGGGATGGGTAGTACTGGAGGAGTTAGAGAACCAAATACCAAATCCTAGTGAGAAGATTGAGCCAAATACTTAGGTCCGTCAAATTAGAAAAGAATAGGAAATTCGTAGTAGAAAGGTGTTTATTTGAAAGGCACATTGAAATCATCCAATTAGTAATTTATAGAAGTAACAATCTAGTAGGAACGTATGTCAGCTTATCACTCAAATAACCAGGTAGTTAATTTGTTGAATCAATAAGAACAAAACCGGCAGTAGGAGCAATAAAATATATGTAACATTAGTGCAAAAATTTTTATAGCAAATAATAGTCAGTCAATCAACAAGAATGAATGTTCAGTTTATTAACAAATTATAAGTTACAATAAAGTCAGAAAATTAGTTAACCATGGTATAACTCCAAAGCCGTCAACATCTGGAAAAAAATAGAAGATACTGATATAACAAAATATAAGAAAGTACGTAAAATAGGAAAACTTAGCTGAAAAACCAAAAATTTGCCATCAGTCAACTCATTCAGAAAGAGTACGATTCATCAATCTAAGTAATAGAAAAATTTTAGATCAATTGAAGCGATAAGGGATAAAGTAGAGATTTATAAATGATAATAAGATAGTGATAAAAGAAAGAAATAAATACTTACCGAAAAACATCCGAAAATATAAAAATAAAAAAGGAGAAACGTAAAACCTGAAAAACAGAAAAAAATACAAAATGACATTTGAAGCGTTACGTCAAAAACATCCAGAAAAGAAAGAAACTACTTGTGACATAAATTATGTATATTGAATGCGAAAACGAAAAGTTTATGAATTACACAAAATAAAATAAAAATATATCTCATACTTACCATTCAACAATATATACGAATACATATAGAAAAACGCAAACCTAAATAATGAATAACCAATCTTGTTAATTTATGACAGACAGTCATGTCCAAGCTGCCTAACCACCAGATACCTCAACCAAGATACATAAGTATACGATTTTAAGTCATGCCAATAACACTCAATCAATAATAGAGCAATGTCAAAAGAACGTACGTTCAAAGAAATCTAATATCGACTTGAGAGAGACAGGCATACACACTCAGGTATACATATGGTTTTCGCAGCAAGAACAATTAACAAATTGGAAATTCGAAGTCCGCAAAAATTTTATAACCGAGGTAAAAAGTCGCGTCGGAAACAAAATAATAATTCTTTTAAAATCATCAACCAAAAAGGCAAGTTATACAAACAAAAATTTAAAGAAAAAAAGAACAATATAAAGCTAAAATAAAGTGCGGTAAAAGAAACTGAAAAATAGAAATACATACATATACACCAAGGTGCGTAGCAGAATTAGCTGAAGAAATCCGTGAGTAAAATTTTTTTGTTGAAAATTATTTGCTAAAGCCCAAACATATTATGGCATAATTAATACGAATTCACACATAATTGGTGATATAAAATCAATCTTTTTAACTTTGTGCTGAAAATGCAATAAAATTTAAAAGAAACGAATTCTTTTTTACGTACAGTAACTGAAGTGACGCATTAAGAAAAAGAGGCAATCCGTCGAAAGTGTCCTATAAAGTATTTATTACAAAATACAAAGCGACAAGGATTAATTGCAGCATAAAATTCAACAAAATATCCAGGTAATAAAGTGGGAAAAAGTTAAAAAAAATCAAGCGCCAAAGTAAGAAGAAAAAAAAAAAAAACATAACCTTAGATGCGCTAAGGAGAAAAATCGAAAATCACAGTACGGTACAAAAGTAACTGTACCAAAAAGACAAAGAAAAAGAAATCACATGGCAACAAATTTTTAGTAAAAATTTTTCATTTTTTTTAAAGAAATAATATTTAGCAGTAGTAGTTTTAGCAAAGCTTCAGTAGTTATTTTATTTGGCTCAATTAGTTAGAAAATTTAAATAATTTTTGTGACATGATTAGCTAACAAAATTTCTTTTGTGGAATATATAGGCAGAATAGTGGACCACAACTTCAAATACATACGGATGACACTCGAAGGACGAATCGAAATCCGAAAACCCATCAGCAGGATTCAACCACATGTCCAGAGGTACCCACAGGATTTTCGGAATTGTACCAACCATTCTGCCTGGATTTTTTTTTGCATTTTTGGATGTGCTCTGGACGACAGAGAACGGAAATCCAGCCACACAGTAAATTCTACCATACGGATGTAGCAGATAGAAGACAAAATAACAGCAGATTAAGACAAAATGCACAATATTAAAAAAAGGGATGTACCTACTTAATACAACAAGCTAATTCTACGAAATTAATATATATGTCACCACAGAGAAGCAAAAATCTAAATCTACGAATACTAATACGCCAAAGTAAAGGAAATCAGGCTGGTATACTAGCTAGGACCAGCCACACATAAACTCAGAACAGCGAGGGAATTTTACCACAACAAACATACAACAAAAAAGAAGACATAACCATACGACAAGCGACGTGGGATTTTTTTTTTGGCCGAAGCGGCTAACGCCAAAGAAATACACCAACAGACAAGGACAAATAGACACCAACGAACGAAAATCAACAGTGTAGCAGAAACCCCTCATCACCAATGAAGATGTGCTGATGATAAAAAATTATAGTGTGAAAGATAAGTTGCTGTGCTAAAAGGTATTGTGACCTGATAATAATTTTTTTATTATAATATTGAATAATAAATCCTTGCTGTCTGAATAAGTTTCTTATAAAATCATATGTCTGTTATTGGAATTAAAATTTTGATTTATATAACATAATAGCAAATAGTGCTTAACTGGCATTACATTCACATAGTGCAATTAAACAACCGCTATAAATCGATTGCGTATTTAAAAATTTTATTTTTTTTGAAAAAAGATCTAATGTATTTTGAATCTTCAGATGTCTTGTACACATTCAAAACTTAACAGAAGAAGTATAAAATAAAAAGAATAAGAATATTAAGTGGTGTAAAACCATTATAGTTCCAATCGGAACAGAACAACTTTGCAAAAAAAAGTCTCTTCATGTACAGAATTTTTGAGCGTGGAAACAATATTTTTCCTAAATTTTATATATGTGTTAATACATTCCGTTTTATGCATTCCGGATCTTAATAACGAATCAATCGGTCGTGAATAATACATTAAAGAAAAAAATTGAGAAAAAGTAGATTTCGGGTTAATATACTGATAAAAAGATATGGTATATATTTGAGTACCTACATTTTTATATCCATTTAAACGGTTGGATTATTTGTGTATTTTTACATGCTAAATTGTATAATGTACCTACAAGTGAAATTTGGATGTATGGTGTCATAGTGAATACAGCCTTCAGCTGAAACAAATTTTTTTTGAGTGAAGTCAGTGCAAGTCAAACATAGAGGTCATTGGACTTAACATTTTTGTTGCCTATGATAGACTTAGATTGTTTTCACATATATAGTGTTTCGTGATGCTGAAAAGAAAACAGCATAATAATAATTTTTTTTTGTAAAGATTACTTACGAAAGTGATTTCGACTGATCTGATTGACGAGTTCCATCTGAGCTTAAAATATAAAGAAGGTCGAGGTTAATTTCGAAGTGTACACAACATACGCATCCAAATTGAACTAAGGTTCAGTGACACAAAAGTTTTTTTTTGAAATTTTTTGTTGAAAGTTTTTTTTTGAAACTCAGTACTATAACGAAATTGTGCTGACGATATACATGTGAAGTGGACATAAAAAGAGGATTCAGTCGTTCTGAATTAAGGGTGAATAAATTTCATTTCCTCTTATTGTCTACACATTTTCAGAAAAACTATCGTACCCCATTAAGGATAGAAAGAAATTTTTTTTTGTAAAACTAAATCTGTACAAATACTCCTGTGAATAGGGTGCACCTTCTTCATCGTACCAACATGTATTTTAGAATCTTTTGATATTACTATATTGCTTTTAAAAAAATATAAATTTAATATAATTAACCAATTTAACTCCACAGCTGGACTCATTTGCAATATATTGATCAAATTTTTAAACATTTTTAAAATTTTTATTCATATTTTTTTTATCAAGTGAGTACCCATTTTTGGTGGAAAACTATACGAGTGATGCTTTCTTAGCTTTTGGGTGGGGATATTAATTTTTGGAATGGAGGCGTCCTACGCATGTTCAGTCCGTATCATAATATAGATACATGTTTAACAATTTTCTCTACAATTTTAAATCTTTGAAATCGCGTTTAGCGAATTGTTGTTCGTTCGTTGTCCGTTTAGCTTCGCGATAAAATTATTACACTAATCGTGTCGATTAGTCGGGTATCTGTTCAAAGACACCGTCTATATCAGATTTTGGCGAAACAAAAAAAAAAAGTCAACATTGATTATTGTTGAAATAAGCCAATATTATAAGTCTGGTATAACGTTATGTTCATTTGAAACGTTCGTTGTATGCGCATAGGCAATTGTTGTTGGAACAGAAATTAAGTTCCTATTTCGTGAAAAAAGGAGTGAGTCCAATTTTTTGACTCTCAATCCTTCGAAATTTATTCGATTAAATTTTTTTTTGATAACAGTACGTGACTGTGTCTATGATTGTAACCGTAGATTAACTCAAACGGAGTACACACTTAAAAATTCTAGAGACAGGTCAATATTAATAATAAATAGAAGAGATTGGTATTAAAGTAATGTTTGAGAAAATTAAGATTATTTTGAATAATAACACAATCTTATTAAAAACTTAATGAAATTTTTGTATAGAATAATATTAGAAAATAAATGGTCCAAGACCTATAAGATAGATTAGTTTAGAGAAGAAACCAATGTTAGTTATTAACTTATAGAATAAAGTGTAAATAAGAGATTAATCAGTTGAAAGTCTTTTCGTGATCATTTTACGTCGTTGAGTATAGATCATTTATTGATACATGGGAAGGCAGATTCGAATTTCTTACAGATATTTTTAGTAACCATGGTGGAGTGAGTCAACTAGGTTGAAGGGCGTGGCTGGGATCCTCATCAAGATGAAGTGATCATCCTCTGCAACATCAATGGTAGATACAACAGCAACAACAACAACGATGGTTTGAGTAAGGGAGTTTAATCGCTCCCAATACAATGCGGGAGTTTCAGAAACAAAATAGTGGTGCAATCTGAAGCATAGGGTGAATGACTGCTAGTAAGTGTAGTAGTAGTAGCATTCACTACGGTCGGGTGAAAGCACCTGAGGAGTTTTAACATCTACAACCCTCACTTTGATGAATCTTTTCTTTTATAATTCGGAGGCGAGAAAAGATGGAGTCAGTTAAGCAAAGAAGATAGCCTCAATCAATCGTAACACCAGTATTGATAGTATAGATAAAAAGTTTGTCTTTTGGATTCACCATACCTACTTCCAATTCCTTCGGGAATTTTCATCTCCTTCTTCAATGTTTTATAATGTCACACGTTCGTTGTCGGTCCCTTTGCTCATTAGCACAGCATCTCAAATTAACAATTGAATCTATCGTCATCTTGATTCTTTCAGGTCAAAAAAAAGTGTAACACCGGCTATTTACTTCTATTGTCCAACCCACAGCCTTGAACCGATGAGCTGAGCCAAGGCGATCGTAGAGACCTGAAGCAGTAGTATAGTAATAGCCACCCTATTTGTCCGGGCTTGGACGTGCCATTAGTGCATATCGTTATGACTAAGGGTACTAAAAGTCGACGAGGGCGAATAGGTTTTTTGAGGATCCATGAGACTTATTGAATTTCGAACGATCGGATTTTTTTTTATTGATTTCGGAACCTACACCGAACCTCTAGGTAGGAGGATTAAACCCTCTCCTTTTTGACTTCCAAAAGATATCGTGGGAAAGTTAGTTCGATCGAAATGAGATAAGCTTTGTTGGGATTAAGGCTGAACTTCGCGATTGGAGGTGTATGGATGTCGAAGAGTGACTTCCAGGTCCAAACACCCTCAGATTAGTTCAAAGCCTAGAAGTCCTTGGTGTGATGTGTAGACATATACTATACCTACATATGTCAGGTTCACTCGATAGTAGGAAGGGATACAGAAGAGCTTATTGATAGTTAGTGACTTCATAATACTAAGTTATTCCGTAGTAAATACATTTCTTCCTGAGATTGATTGAACCTAATTACAAATTTTTTTATGACGGATCCTATTTCGAATGTGATCATAGCGTTCCGTTTGAAGCAAACCAACCCTACCTCTAATGCGACTTCGTATTAGAACCCAATGCGCAGAAGGCACTTAAAGCAAGGTCATGGAATCTCGTTGGTATAGAAAAATTTCATAGGAACGAAATCGTAAGTTAGAGAAAGTTAATATGAATTTTTGCGGTTTCGGTCATCATTAGTGCAGCATCGGTGTGAAACCTGACGTCTCTTTTGTTTCAATAAGTGAATGTGTATGATCTCATCACAAACCCTACCGCATAAATAACGCCTAATGCGAGCCATGAACTTCGCAGACGCAAAATATTTCGCTAGAATAAAAATTCCAAACCTTAGGATTTTCAATGAGATACTTTTAGGTTTCGGTCCACATTAGTGCAGTATTTATGCTAGGTTTGTGTTAAAGTTCCATTACATAAATGGCGCCCAACGTGGGGCTACGAAATTTCGCAGGTGCGGAAATTTTCGCAAGAGCGAAATCCTGAATCATAGATTTTTCTATGCATTGTTTTAAGGTTTCGGTCCCCATTGGCGCGGTGTTTGTGTAAGGTCGTTTTGTTCCGTTACATAAATGGCGCCCAAGCGTGTGGGGCCCGAACAGGGAACGATTATAAAATTTTGAAGAAATTTTAAGAAGTAGGTAGAAATTTTGGTCAAGTAGTAGAAAAATATTAAAAATTTTTTTTTCATTTAAAGTTTTTCGATAAGAAAGATTATCATATTTAGTGTGTTTGCGAGTTGAAAATCTTACTGAGATTTAACACCGGAAGGTAGGTGACTTAAGTGTCGACCGGTGATTGGTTGAAATTTTCCCAGATCATGTCTGTAGCGACAACCTGCTCAAATGCCATTCCACTCGTAAGATAAAATTTTTATTAGTAAGAGTTACCTTGAAATTAGATGTCCGTACTGGATGTTTGAATCTAGTAGCCGTAGCTTCTAACGAAGATAGCTCGAACGTAGTAAAGTCTTTTCAGTCTAGCCGTTTGTACTTTCGACCGATAGTTAGTAGATCCTTGTCCTGACTATATTAGCTGCGAAAGCCAAATTGCTTAGACAACGCAAAAGGCATTTCAACGCAAACAGTTAACTTATATTTTTTTTGTAGACCATCAGCTACACTTGACAAAAGTAATTATTGGTAGTATTTTGATAATCAGTTGGTCTTGAACTTTTAGTCTGTTTTCCGCTAAGGGATGAAGTTGTTCTTCCTTAGGTCCGTTGTTGCAGGGAGGAAGTGATAGGCGAAACGAGATTGCGGAAGGTACTAATGATTACGAAAGATGAAGTTCAATAGATGAATGTCGTTGTTGTTGGAAATTGTGTTGAAAGAGAAAAAGATAGCGTTGTTGTTGCGAGGTTGGTCATGGAGGAAGGGAATTCCAGTCACGACCCCAAACCACAATGAATATAGAAAAAAAAAGATTAATTTTTTTTGAAGTTAATAAAGTTTAAGATTTAGTTACAGTTTAGTATAGAGATTCAGTTTAAAGCTTATACTGAGATTTAGTTGGAGCTTTAAATAAAGTAATTTCGAAAGTAGTTCGAGATTTTTTTTTGAGTTATTGCCTAGAGGCACATGTAGTTTAGTTATTGCCTAGAGGCAGAATTTGTGAAGTTGAGTTATTGCCTAGAGGCAGAAATTTTGAGTTATTGCTTAGAGGCAGATTTTGAGAAGTTTGAGTTATTGCCTAGAGGCAGAAATTTTGAGTTATTGCCTAGAGGCAGATTTATTTAGTTGTAGTCACGTATTGCCTAGAGGCAGATTTTTAGTTTAGTTTGCATAGAAGCACATATTTAGTTTTAGTTTTGTCGAGTGACAATATTTAGTTAAAGATCGCCTAGAGGTGCATATTGAATAGTTAAGTAGTCAGTAATCAATTTTGTTTTGGTAATATAGTTTTGAGTTAAATTTAAGAAAAACTAGTTGTGAATATTTAGAGGGTTTACCCTGAAGAAATATTAGGTTTAGTTAGTTAGTAAGTTTTTATAGGTAGTAAGTTATATATTGTCAATAGGAATTTAAGTTTAGTATACAAATTTTTTTTTGATCAGGTTCTTAATAACAACTTTATTCGTAAAGTTTCTATAATTTTCAATTTCACTACTTTGGGAAAAATAATTCTGAACTTTTTCTTGGAAATATGGGTCGCCACGGAAAGAATAGTCTCAATAAATCTGGGAGAAAAGGGAATGACAGGTCAGCAGATCGCACAACACCCAGACCACACAGACCAGCTACACCCGAGGATCATGATACTCGTTATCGCAGACGGCAAAACTTGTTCCATGATATGACAATGGAAGCAGCCGCTGCTGCTGACATTAGTCAGGTGGAAGAGGTAGCGAGACCATCAAATACTGAAAATATTCGAGAAGAAATCAACCAGATATTAGGAGAAGTGATAGAAGTGAACCCAAGTCAGCAACGGAATCAACAATCGTATCATCAACCAGGTGCAAGGCAGGAAGCTTCGTACCAGCGTGATAGTAGGTGGGAAGAATATATAAAGGAAATAGCCCAAGCAACTGTAGGATTCGGCCGAGCTGAAGATCGTAAGAATTTACAAGAAGCAATAGAGCGTAGCCAAGAACAAATTCTCGAGAAAGTCAGCCAGGTTATCAAAACAGCGTTAGAGAAGAATGCAGCCGCAATACCACTACCAGCTACAGCAGTCCCATTGTGTGACATGCCGACACCTGATACACGCCAGTATAATATAGCAAGGGTTCCGAACCCAGTTACGGTGACGAGACCCAACGTTGCAGGAATACATAGAGAGCCATCAAGAAGTGAAGCCATACCACCTGGAGTTGAAACGATTAGAGACAATGTACCCGAATTTCACAGAGAACGACCAAGAAGACCAGCATCACCACCAATAGCTGAAACATCAAGAAGATATGAACCCAATTTCTACGAAAGATTAGACCAAATTCGTTTCGAGAATACTTCCGCCAACCGAGGGTATCGCGTACCAATGCCATCACCAGCTACCTCAGTGTTACGTTCACCACACTACCACAAGTGGGGGATAGTGTTCAATGCTAAAAATATGTCCATCGACGAATTTTTGTTTCGCCTCGACAAGGTGAAAGATAGTTACGGTGCCTCGTGGGAGGAAATAGTTGCGAACTTTCATCACTTTGTCGGAGGCGCAGCTGAAATATGGTACTGGATGTTTATGAAGAACAATCCTTATTCGACCTGGGCAGCATTAAAATTAGCATTGATTGAACAATATAGAAGCTTAGAGACCGATTCGGAACTGTCTAGGCAAATGGCAGAGCGAAAACAGGCTCAAGGCGAAAGTTTCGATTCCTTCTATGATGCAATTTTGAAAATTAATTCGAAAATGAAGAATCCCAGGCCGAATGAGGAATTGGCCGAAATCATCAAACAGAATGTACGGAGACGAATGGGAGAGCTATTACTGACGTTCAAATCTACGCGGTTAGCAGACTTAGTATTCACGTGCCGTGACATGGAAAGATACTTAGCGCAATATGATCCGATGAGGAACCGAGCACCACCGATGTATAGTAACCCACCTCGCAAACAAGTGCACGAGATAGAGATCCAAACGGATTTCCAAAATGAAGAGATGTCAATGGCTTTGGAAGCATTTCACCGTGAACGCAACAGAGACACAAAACCAAACCCAGAACCAGTCAAGTGCTGGAATTGTATGAAGACGGGTCACGTGTTTCGCGATTGTGATGATTTGCAGAGACGCATATTCTGTTATAGATGCGGCCAGCCAGACGTGCTATCTCCAAATTGTACCAGATGTGCGGGAAACTTAATCAAGAGTCAGACGTCATCCGAGAGGGCACTGGCAAAGACGGAAAGCTCGGGGAATCCGATGTAAGTCCAATCATAACACCTGAAACCAAAGTCACAATTTTACAAAATTCAGAAACCCGAACAAAAGAAAATACATTGTTAAAAACTTCAAAGATACCGATATTAAAACCCAATAAATCCCTTCATCAGAGACAGGTTGAATATAACCTAGCCCGTAAACGTATTTACACCTATCCGAACCATATCAAAAAAATTCAAAAGTTAAGAAACCGAATATATTTAAAAAAACAACAATTCAGAGCTATAGCTTCTACAAAATTAGCGAATGAGACTGACGATCCACGTCCTTACGTAAAAGTCAACTTTCTTAATGAATCGTGGATGGGTCTTCTAGATTCAGGGGCCAGCGTAAGTTGTCTAGGCAAAAAGGCAGTTAGTTGGTTAGAACAGAAGAACATTCCTTATAAGAAATTCGACACCAACGTTTCAACAGCGGATGGTCAAAAACAAGCCGTCATTGGCGTAATTAAAACATCAATAAGTTTTAAAGAAGAATCTCATGTTATGAGTTTATTCTTAGTTCCTTCTTTAAATCAAGAACTTTACCTCGGAGTTGATTTCTGGTCAATGTTTAAATTAGCTCCTCACATTATTTCAGCATTGAGTCCTGTCACGGAAAATAAACCAGAAAAACCAACTTTCGAAGAGTGTAGATTATCACCAGATGAAAAATTACAGTTGAAGGATACCATCAAATTATTTCCGTCTTTTGCAGAGAAAGGACTAGGGCGTACACATCTTGTGGAGCACAAGATTGATACAGGGGATGCTTTGCCCATAAAGCAACGCCACTACCCTATATCTCCAGCGGTACAAGCCCTAGTGTACGCGGAATTGGACCGCATGATTTCTTTGGGAGTGATTGAAGAGAGTTCAAGCCCATGGTCTTCACCCGTTGTTTTAGTCAGAAAACCAGGGAAGAACCGAATGTGCTTGGACTTTCGGAAAGTCAACTCCGTAACAAAGAAGGATGCGAGTCCAATTGCGCATATAGAGGGATTGCTAGCACGCCTTTCGGAGACACGTTATATCTCTAGCGTGGACCTAAAAGACGCCTTCTGGCAAATACCTCTGGAGAAAGAGTCCAGGGAAAAGACTGCCTTCACAGTGCCAGGTAGACCCCTGTATCAATTTTGTGTAATGCCATTTGGGTTGTCTAATGCAGCTCAAAGTCTGACCTATCTTATGAACAAGGTCATTCCATCTAGTCTCAGAGAACAAGTTTTCATATATTTGGATGACTTATTAGTCATCTCGAAGTCTTTTGAAGAACACGTTGCAATTCTAAAAATAGTAGCAACTCGGTTACTGGAAGCAGGGCTTACGATAAATGTCGAAAAGTCCCGGTTCTGCTTCCAGGAACTGCAGTATTTAGGATACGTCGTTGGGCAAGGCTGCCTCAAGGCTGACCCATCCAAAATTTCAGCTATAGTAGATTTCCCGGCACCCACCACAGTTCGACAAGTTCGCCGATTTTTAGGCATGGCTGGATGGTACCGGAGGTTCATTGCGAAGTTTTCAGAGGTAGCCGGACCGATTACTGACACTTTGAAAAAGGGGGCTAAGTTTATTTTTGGCGAAGGGGCGCTAGCGGCTTTTGAGCAGATTAAAGTTGCTCTTACAACAGCACCTGTTCTTCGCAACCCCGATTTCAATAAACAGTTCATCTTGTTGTGTGATGCATCGTCTACTGGAATCGGGTGTGTGCTATGTCAGAAGGATGAAGGAGGTAACGAGTTACCGATCTATTATTATTCTCACAAATTGAATTCCGCACAACGCAACTATTCGGTCACCGAGCGTGAATGTTTAGCTGCAGTTATGGGCATATACAAGTTCCGTCCTTACATTGAAGGATACAAATTTTTGGTGATTACCGACCATGCTAGCTTAAAATGGTTGATGAGCCTGAAAGACCCAACTGGGAGGTTAGCTAGATGGAGTTTGAAGCTTCAAAGCTTTGATTTTTCGGTGGAGCACCGTCGTGGAAGTTTACATGTTCTACCAGATGCACTCTCACGTATGTTTGAGGTAGAGGCATTAGGTGTAAACGAACCTCCGGCGGAATCCATCGAAACCAGCACATCAGAAGTGCTACATATCGATTTAGAGGATCCGTCTTTCAAGTCGGATGAATACCTCCAAATTATTGCGCACATTGAGAAAAATAAAGAACGTTTGCCGGATCTACAAGTATCTGACCAGTTCATATATAAGAAGATCCGACACGTCACAGGCAACCCCATCCAGGACGATCAAGCTTGGAAACTTTGGGTTCCATCGAAGCTAACTGAAAGGTTGATCTTTCAAGCTCACAATCCACCTCGAGCAGCACACGGCGGTATCGCCAAAACCTTGTATAGGCTTCGTCAACAATTTTATTGGCCAACCATGGCAGCACAAACGAAATTATTTGTAAATAATTGCGATACCTGTAAAGAGACTAAAGCACCGAACCAAACACTTCGTACAGAGATGGGCAAAGGATACGTAGTAGAAAGACCTTTCCAACATCTCTATACAGACTTCCTGGGGCCCTATCCTAGATCGCGTAAAGGAAACACCTTCATAGTTATCGTAGTTGATCAACTCACAAAATTCGTTGTGATAAAACCCCTAAAGAAAGCAACTTCAGCAGAGGTAGTAAAGTTTTTAATTGATGAAATTTTTTTGATCTTTGGAGTTCCGGAAACTCTGTTGTCCGATAATGGTTCACAGTTTATAAGCAAAGAATTCCAAGCACTTCTGAAAAATTTTGGCATAACCCACATAAGAACGGCCGCGTACGCACCTCAAGCTAATGCTAGCGAGAGAGTAAATCGGTCGATCTTAAGCGCTATCAGATCCTACATCGATGAGAAACAGCTGAATTGGGATGAGCACTTATCATCTATCAGCAGCGCCTTACGAACGTCGGTACATAGTACCATTAATATGTCGCCATACGAAGCTTTATTTGGGCAACGGATGGTAGAGCATGGGGCAGACTATCAACTTCTAAAGAAATTAGGAGGGCTCAATCAATCAGAGATTGATTGGCTACCCAAATCTGCCAAAATGAATATTTTACATGCCTACCTGAAGACAGCCCTCAGTCATGCTCATGATACGTATGAGAAAGTCTACAATTTGAGAAGCCGTGTAGTATCCTATGACATAGGAGATGAAGTGTTCAGGCGTAATCACATTCTCAGCGATGCATCTAAGCACCGAAGCGCCAAATTATGTCCGAAGTTTATAAAAACCAAAGTGATAAAATTAATCGGTAACAATTTGTACAAAGTCAAAGACAAGAATGGTTTCGAGACGGTGGTCCACACAAAGGACTTACGCAAATAAGATTATTATCGTAACATATTTGAAAAATTTTTTTTTGTGCCCGTGCTTACAGTCTGAGCATGAGACACCAAAAAGGGTCGTGGGTAAATATTTAAGTTCCAAGCAACAATACAGACAGAGCTAATTCACATACCAATACGATGCATTTCCGTTTCATCGTCGTTGCTCGAACTTACGTAGCTAGCAACTACGATGTTTTGTAGGAAAACCACTTTAACACCACGACAGTAGACAACATATGTAAATATTAACAACGCCTAATAAGCCACTACAGTAAAACGTACCAACTCGAAAATTTCAGAAATTTTCTTAAATGCAGGGATTTTAATATTTCCCTAAAATACAGCGAACAGCAGAAAGTAAAAGAATTTCGACTATAGTGGAATGTGTCACAGACACAAACCCCTATATCCGAAATTTCACAACTCGAAATAAATTCAAAGAATATTATTCAACTACACCTAGTGGATAATAGGGGAAGCACGGAAGAAAAATCAGCTGTAGCATGAAGTAAGATGCGCGCGAAATCTTAGTCCATGGAGAGCACATTCACACACACTTCAGAACGTACGTGGTACGGAGTAAGAACGTCGATATGACCCGTACGCAAAATGGCAGCTAACAATCGAGAGCCGATGGAGATGTGGATGGGATGGGTAGTACTGGAGGAGTTAGAGAACCAAATACCAAATCCTAGTGAGAAGATTGAGCCAAATACTTAGGTCCGTCAAATTAGAAAAGAATAGGAAATTCGTAGTAGAAAGGTGTTTATTTGAAAGGCACATTGAAATCATCCAATTAGTAATTTATAGAAGTAACAATCTAGTAGGAACGTATGTCAGCTTATCACTCAAATAACCAGGTAGTTAATTTGTTGAATCAATAAGAACAAAACCGGCAGTAGGAGCAATAAAATATATGTAACATTAGTGCAAAAATTTTTATAGCAAATAATAGTCAGTCAATCAACAAGAATGAATGTTCAGTTTATTAACAAATTATAAGTTACAATAAAGTCAGAAAATTAGTTAACCATGGTATAACTCCAAAGCCGTCAACATCTGGAAAAAAATAGAAGATACTGATATAACAAAATATAAGAAAGTACGTAAAATAGGAAAACTTAGCTGAAAAACCAAAAATTTGCCATCAGTCAACTCATTCAGAAAGAGTACGATTCATCAATCTAAGTAATAGAAAAATTTTAGATCAATTGAAGCGATAAGGGATAAAGTAGAGATTTATAAATGATAATAAGATAGTGATAAAAGAAAGAAATAAATACTTACCGAAAAACATCCGAAAATATAAAAATAAAAAAGGAGAAACGTAAAACCTGAAAAACAGAAAAAAATACAAAATGACATTTGAAGCGTTACGTCAAAAACATCCAGAAAAGAAAGAAACTACTTGTGACATAAATTATGTATATTGAATGCGAAAACGAAAAGTTTATGAATTACACAAAATAAAATAAAAATATATCTCATACTTACCATTCAACAATATATACGAATACATATAGAAAAACGCAAACCTAAATAATGAATAACCAATCTTGTTAATTTATGACAGACAGTCATGTCCAAGCTGCCTAACCACCAGATACCTCAACCAAGATACATAAGTATACGATTTTAAGTCATGCCAATAACACTCAATCAATAATAGAGCAATGTCAAAAGAACGTACGTTCAAAGAAATCTAATATCGACTTGAGAGAGACAGGCATACACACTCAGGTATACATATGGTTTTCGCAGCAAGAACAATTAACAAATTGGAAATTCGAAGTCCGCAAAAATTTTATAACCGAGGTAAAAAGTCGCGTCGGAAACAAAATAATAATTCTTTTAAAATCATCAACCAAAAAGGCAAGTTATACAAACAAAAATTTAAAGAAAAAAAGAACAATATAAAGCTAAAATAAAGTGCGGTAAAAGAAACTGAAAAATAGAAATACATACATATACACCAAGGTGCGTAGCAGAATTAGCTGAAGAAATCCGTGAGTAAAATTTTTTTGTTGAAAATTATTTGCTAAAGCCCAAACATATTATGGCATAATTAATACGAATTCACACATAATTGGTGATATAAAATCAATCTTTTTAACTTTGTGCTGAAAATGCAATAAAATTTAAAAGAAACGAATTCTTTTTTACGTACAGTAACTGAAGTGACGCATTAAGAAAAAGAGGCAATCCGTCGAAAGTGTCCTATAAAGTATTTATTACAAAATACAAAGCGACAAGGATTAATTGCAGCATAAAATTCAACAAAATATCCAGGTAATAAAGTGGGAAAAAGTTAAAAAAAATCAAGCGCCAAAGTAAGAAGAAAAAAAAAAAAAACATAACCTTAGATGCGCTAAGGAGAAAAATCGAAAATCACAGTACGGTACAAAAGTAACTGTACCAAAAAGACAAAGAAAAAGAAATCACATGGCAACAAATTTTTAGTAAAAATTTTTCATTTTTTTTAAAGAAATAATATTTAGCAGTAGTAGTTTTAGCAAAGCTTCAGTAGTTATTTTATTTGGCTCAATTAGTTAGAAAATTTAAATAATTTTTGTGACATGATTAGCTAACAAAATTTCTTTTGTGGAATATATAGGCAGAATAGTGGACCACAACTTCAAATACATACGGATGACACTCGAAGGACGAATCGAAATCCGAAAACCCATCAGCAGGATTCAACCACATGTCCAGAGGTACCCACAGGATTTTCGGAATTGTACCAACCATTCTGCCTGGATTTTTTTTTGCATTTTTGGATGTGCTCTGGACGACAGAGAACGGAAATCCAGCCACACAGTAAATTCTACCATACGGATGTAGCAGATAGAAGACAAAATAACAGCAGATTAAGACAAAATGCACAATATTAAAAAAAGGGATGTACCTACTTAATACAACAAGCTAATTCTACGAAATTAATATATATGTCACCACAGAGAAGCAAAAATCTAAATCTACGAATACTAATACGCCAAAGTAAAGGAAATCAGGCTGGTATACTAGCTAGGACCAGCCACACATAAACTCAGAACAGCGAGGGAATTTTACCACAACAAACATACAACAAAAAAGAAGACATAACCATACGACAAGCGACGTGGGATTTTTTTTTTGGCCGAAGCGGCTAACGCCAAAGAAATACACCAACAGACAAGGACAAATAGACACCAACGAACGAAAATCAACAGTGTAGCAGAAACCCCTCATCACCAATGAAGATGTGCTGATGATAAAAAATTATAGTGTGAAAGATAAGTTGCTGTGCTAAAAGGTATTGTGACCTGATAATAATTTTTTTATTATAATATTGAATAATAAATCCTTGCTGTCTGAATAAGTTTCTTATAAAATCATATGTCTGTTATTGGAATTAAAATTTTGATTTATATAACATAATAGCAAATAGTGCTTAACTGGCATTACATTCACATAGTGCAATTAAACAACCGCTATAAATCGATTGCGTATTTAAAAATTTTATTTTTTTTGAAAAAAGATCTAATGTATTTTGAATCTTCAGATGTCTTGTACACATTCAAAACTTAACAGAAGAAGTATAAAATAAAAAGAATAAGAATATTAAGTGGTGTAAAACCATTATAGTTCCAATCGGAACAGAACAACTTTGCAAAAAAAAGTCTCTTCATGTACAGAATTTTTGAGCGTGGAAACAATATTTTTCCTAAATTTTATATATGTGTTAATACATTCCGTTTTATGCATTCCGGATCTTAATAACGAATCAATCGGTCGTGAATAATACATTAAAGAAAAAAATTGAGAAAAAGTAGATTTCGGGTTAATATACTGATAAAAAGATATGGTATATATTTGAGTACCTACATTTTTATATCCATTTAAACGGTTGGATTATTTGTGTATTTTTACATGCTAAATTGTATAATGTACCTACAAGTGAAATTTGGATGTATGGTGTCATAGTGAATACAGCCTTCAGCTGAAACAAATTTTTTTTGAGTGAAGTCAGTGCAAGTCAAACATAGAGGTCATTGGACTTAACATTTTTGTTGCCTATGATAGACTTAGATTGTTTTCACATATATAGTGTTTCGTGATGCTGAAAAGAAAACAGCATAATAATAATTTTTTTTTGTAAAGATTACTTACGAAAGTGATTTCGACTGATCTGATTGACGAGTTCCATCTGAGCTTAAAATATAAAGAAGGTCGAGGTTAATTTCGAAGTGTACACAACATACGCATCCAAATTGAACTAAGGTTCAGTGACACAAAAGTTTTTTTTTGAAATTTTTTGTTGAAAGTTTTTTTTTGAAACTCAGTACTATAACGAAATTGTGCTGACGATATACATGTGAAGTGGACATAAAAAGAGGATTCAGTCGTTCTGAATTAAGGGTGAATAAATTTCATTTCCTCTTATTGTCTACACATTTTCAGAAAAACTATCGTACCCCATTAAGGATAGAAAGAAATTTTTTTTTGTAAAACTAAATCTGTACAAATACTCCTGTGAATAGGGTGCACCTTCTTCATCGTACCAACATGTATTTTAGAATCTTTTGATATTACTATATTGCTTTTAAAAAAATATAAATTTAATATAATTAACCAATTTAACTCCACAGCTGGACTCATTTGCAATATATTGATCAAATTTTTAAACATTTTTAAAATTTTTATTCATATTTTTTTTATCAAGTGAGTACCCATTTTTGGTGGAAAACTATACGAGTGATGCTTTCTTAGCTTTTGGGTGGGGATATTAATTTTTGGAATGGAGGCGTCCTACGCATGTTCAGTCCGTATCATAATATAGATACATGTTTAACAATTTTCTCTACAATTTTAAATCTTTGAAATCGCGTTTAGCGAATTGTTGTTCGTTCGTTGTCCGTTTAGCTTCGCGATAAAATTATTACACTAATCGTGTCGATTAGTCGGGTATCTGTTCAAAGACACCGTCTATATCAGATTTTGGCGAAACAAAAAAAAAAAGTCAACATTGATTATTGTTGAAATAAGCCAATATTATAAGTCTGGTATAACGTTATGTTCATTTGAAACGTTCGTTGTATGCGCATAGGCAATTGTTGTTGGAACAGAAATTAAGTTCCTATTTCGTGAAAAAAGGAGTGAGTCCAATTTTTTGACTCTCAATCCTTCGAAATTTATTCGATTAAATTTTTTTTTGATAACAGTACGTGACTGTGTCTATGATTGTAACCGTAGATTAACTCAAACGGAGTACACACTTAAAAATTCTAGAGACAGGTCAATATTAATAATAAATAGAAGAGATTGGTATTAAAGTAATGTTTGAGAAAATTAAGATTATTTTGAATAATAACACAATCTTATTAAAAACTTAATGAAATTTTTGTATAGAATAATATTAGAAAATAAATGGTCCAAGACCTATAAGATAGATTAGTTTAGAGAAGAAACCAATGTTAGTTATTAACTTATAGAATAAAGTGTAAATAAGAGATTAATCAGTTGAAAGTCTTTTCGTGATCATTTTACGTCGTTGAGTATAGATCATTTATTGATACATGGGAAGGCAGATTCGAATTTCTTACAGATATTTTTAGTAACCATGGTGGAGTGAGTCAACTAGGTTGAAGGGCGTGGCTGGGATCCTCATCAAGATGAAGTGATCATCCTCTGCAACATCAATGGTAGATACAACAGCAACAACAACAACGATGGTTTGAGTAAGGGAGTTTAATCGCTCCCAATACAATGCGGGAGTTTCAGAAACAAAATAGTGGTGCAATCTGAAGCATAGGGTGAATGACTGCTAGTAAGTGTAGTAGTAGTAGCATTCACTACGGTCGGGTGAAAGCACCTGAGGAGTTTTAACATCTACAACCCTCACTTTGATGAATCTTTTCTTTTATAATTCGGAGGCGAGAAAAGATGGAGTCAGTTAAGCAAAGAAGATAGCCTCAATCAATCGTAACACCAGTATTGATAGTATAGATAAAAAGTTTGTCTTTTGGATTCACCATACCTACTTCCAATTCCTTCGGGAATTTTCATCTCCTTCTTCAATGTTTTATAATGTCACACGTTCGTTGTCGGTCCCTTTGCTCATTAGCACAGCATCTCAAATTAACAATTGAATCTATCGTCATCTTGATTCTTTCAGGTCAAAAAAAAGTGTAACACCGGCTATTTACTTCTATTGTCCAACCCACAGCCTTGAACCGATGAGCTGAGCCAAGGCGATCGTAGAGACCTGAAGCAGTAGTATAGTAATAGCCACCCTATTTGTCCGGGCTTGGACGTGCCATTAGTGCATATCGTTATGACTAAGGGTACTAAAAGTCGACGAGGGCGAATAGGTTTTTTGAGGATCCATGAGACTTATTGAATTTCGAACGATCGGATTTTTTTTTATTGATTTCGGAACCTACACCGAACCTCTAGGTAGGAGGATTAAACCCTCTCCTTTTTGACTTCCAAAAGATATCGTGGGAAAGTTAGTTCGATCGAAATGAGATAAGCTTTGTTGGGATTAAGGCTGAACTTCGCGATTGGAGGTGTATGGATGTCGAAGAGTGACTTCCAGGTCCAAACACCCTCAGATTAGTTCAAAGCCTAGAAGTCCTTGGTGTGATGTGTAGACATATACTATACCTACATATGTCAGGTTCACTCGATAGTAGGAAGGGATACAGAAGAGCTTATTGATAGTTAGTGACTTCATAATACTAAGTTATTCCGTAGTAAATACATTTCTTCCTGAGATTGATTGAACCTAATTACAAATTTTTTTATGACGGATCCTATTTCGAATGTGATCATAGCGTTCCGTTTGAAGCAAACCAACCCTACCTCTAATGCGACTTCGTATTAGAACCCAATGCGCAGAAGGCACTTAAAGCAAGGTCATGGAATCTCGTTGGTATAGAAAAATTTCATAGGAACGAAATCGTAAGTTAGAGAAAGTTAATATGAATTTTTGCGGTTTCGGTCATCATTAGTGCAGCATCGGTGTGAAACCTGACGTCTCTTTTGTTTCAATAAGTGAATGTGTATGATCTCATCACAAACCCTACCGCATAAATAACGCCTAATGCGAGCCATGAACTTCGCAGACGCAAAATATTTCGCTAGAATAAAAATTCCAAACCTTAGGATTTTCAATGAGATACTTTTAGGTTTCGGTCCACATTAGTGCAGTATTTATGCTAGGTTTGTGTTAAAGTTCCATTACATAAATGGCGCCCAACGTGGGGCTACGAAATTTCGCAGGTGCGGAAATTTTCGCAAGAGCGAAATCCTGAATCATAGATTTTTCTATGCATTGTTTTAAGGTTTCGGTCCCCATTGGCGCGGTGTTTGTGTAAGGTCGTTTTGTTCCATTACATCTTCGATTAAACCTAATTCACAAAAAATATAAATAAGGACATCATCCGCATACATATGTATAAAGCTATTCACAACAACTTCAGGCAGATCGTTTATAAATAACGAGAATAAAAGGGGTCCAAGAACAGAGCCCTGTGGAACACCACAGTTAACAACATAAGGATTCGAAGTCCCGTCACCCCTTTTTATCCTTTGAACACGATTAATAAGGTAGTTTCGCAAAAGTTTAAGAGCAGTCCTTGAAAAACTAAAATTGTTTTTTAATTTAGAAAGAAGAATTTGATGGTTAATACAGTCAAAGGCTTTAGAAAAATTTAAAAGAACCATGATGCCCAATTGACCAAGATCCAAAGCACTACGAAAATCAGAAGTTACTTTCATAACAGCCGATTCACAGTTGTGATTATTGCGAAAACCACTTTGCCACTTAGATATTTTTGTATTAATTTGTAAGAAACTGAGAATTTGACCAGCCATTAATTTTTAAAAAACTTTTCCAAAAAATGGTAACAAACTTATTGGTCTAAAGTCTGCAGGTTCTGTAGGATTACTTCTTTTTCCAATAGGTATAATTGTCGCATTTTTCTATTCTTCGGGAAAATCACTACTATATATACAAGTATTAACAATATTTAACATAGGTGGAAGAACAATAGGTAAAATTAGCTTCAAAAATTTTGGTGATACATTATCCGAACCAACTGCGTTTGATTTTATTGACCTAATAGCTAAAATTAACTCGTCTGCATCGATACAATTAATGGAAAATATACCTTCATGTTCAGTAACATAAAGGGGACGGCAAGCATCACAAGGTGGAGGGGCAAAAAAAGTTTTCATAATCTCTGAGTTTAAAGGGCATTTTGACAAGTTTTTACTTTCAGCAACACCGATTTCTTTAATGTTTTTCCTAAGCTCTTTGGAATTTAATGAAATCTCAAGTTTTCGAAGAAAGTATGTGCGTTTACAAGACCGTATAATATTTGTGACTCTATTTCGAGCAAAAACATATTGACGTCGATTATAGTCCGTTGGATTTCATTTAAATTTTTTAAAGAAACGTTCCCTTTCTCGAATTTGTAAGTTTATATGTCATTACTATACCAAGGGCAGAACTTATTACTTTTTAGTTGCCTCGTCACAATTGGAACGTGCTCATCATAAAGTCTGTTTAATAAATTAATAAATAAAGAAACTTTGTTGTTAACATCAGTTGTATATAATATGTCATTCCAATAGTTGGTACCAATAATATTTTGTATGTTTTCTTTATTTAAAAACCGGAAAGATCTATAACTAATAGTTCTGGGAACAAATAGGTTATTGACATAAAACTGAAACGAACAAAAAATAAAATCATGTATAAAATCAGATGTTGGTCTGACCTGGTCGTTACACAAAACTTTACTCTTAGAACTAGTCAAGAACATATCAATAAGTGAAGGATTCACTTGAGATTGAAAACAAGTAGGCCAGCAGTTATTTACCACAGTTAAGCAAAGTTTATCACAAAAATAATGGAAAATAATGCCTCGCGACAGAAAGTGTCGTGGGATAAACGGCTTAAAGTAATGCCTCGCGACAGAAAGTGTCGTGGGATAAACGGCTTAAAATAATGCCTCGCGACAGAAAGTGTCGTGGGATAAACGGCTTAAAATAATGCCTCGCGACAGAGTGTCGTGGGATAAACGGCTTAATATAATGCCTCGCGACAGAAAGTGTCGTGGGATAAACGGCTTAAAATAATGCCTCGCGACAGTGTCGTGGGATAAACGGCTTAATATAATGCCTTGCGACAGAAAGTGTCGTGGGATAAACGGCTTAAAATAATGCCTCGCGACAGTGTCGTGGGATAAACGGCTTAAAATAATGCCTCGCGACAGAAAGTGTCGTGGGATAAACGGCTTAAAATAATGCCTCGCGACAGAAAGTGTCGTGGGATAAACGGTGTCGAGGTAAGTACTGTGGTTTCAAACGGAAAACCTTCACAGGGGTACTGAGGTGCACTCTGAAGGAGTGAATCCCAGTGTTCCTAACTTTTGATACCAAAAAGCGAACAGAGTGACTAGTGAGTACTATGTACGAGGACTAAGTATCGTACTATGTGCCTCTCTCCGTTCCCTATAACCACTTCGGCTCCTAGTAAGCTTACTTAGGTTAAAGTGTGTACGGGGTTTTTATATGTTGCTGTCTCAAGCAACACATTAACCTCTGTGTATCACACTTTCTCTTCGCATTCTAGTGCATTTTTCACTTCTATTCGTCAACTTTTCTGAATTAAGACGGTGCGAAGTGAAAGATGACGAATAAAAATAAAAAAATATTTTTAATATAAATAAATATATGGGATGCACAGAGGAGCTAACAGAGAGGGTAATCCTGTCATTTTATTTGACTTTACCCACAAGCTTCGACATCAGCTGATCTCAGCTTAAGTGAAAAAGTGTGCGTTAGAACAAAGGAAAACTGCACACACTCTCACCTAAGCTGAGTGGTGGATTAATTTTCCCGCCTTTTTCAAAATCATCAGCTTTTTGGGTCTGTTCACAAACTCGTTTATTTTTTGGTTAGGCTGTTCCTACACCAGTAACTCATTACTTCACTAGTTGCGTTTTCGTTTGTTTGTTTTGGTATACAAAAAAATTTGGGGTAAGAAATTTACCTCCATTAAAATATAAGTACCTAATATTTAGAAGGTTGAATCATATACAACAAAAATACTAAAAGCAAAACTTAAGAATGTAGTACACACCGCCGTATACTTAGCAGCACTATGTCGGGAATTTCATTTTTTTTTGTTCGTATAATTTGGGAAACATTTGGGAAAATTTGGTAAAGCATTTTTAGAATTTGGTAAAGTCTAGTTAATTAGTTATTAACAATTTAAGGTTTGGCGTATACTTAGCAGCACATAGAAACAAAAGTGGACTTTTTTGGTATCAAACGATCGGAATTGCTTTTCTCAAATTTGGTAAACCATTTTTAGAATTTGGTAAGGCATAGTTAAGTAAATATTTAACAAAATGTAATAATATTGACAGTTCTATAAACAATTAAAATCGTAACGTAAAGTGATGTAACGCAAAGAAAATTCTCATGCCTGAACACAAAACTAACACATATAAACATAATTCTGTCCCAATTTCTGTCAAATGTCAGCTGTTGTCAGCAATCTGTCGTATTCATTAAGGACCACACCCATAGAACGCGTTGCGTGCGTTGAGATGTCGCTTTCAACTAAGCATTCCAAAAAATAAACACAAATTTAAAGCAAAATCAACTAAGCCAAGTAAAATGAAAGGATACTTTATAAGTTTCAACCACGAGTTAAATTAAATAGCGAGGGAAAGTTAAGCAGATAAAGAAAACTGATTAATATAAACTAGGCAAATAAATCAAACTACAAAAAGAAGAGGGTGTAGTTTTAGTTCTGAGAATTTTCTATTTTTTTTAGGTTTGTCAATAAATACTTATAATTTTGCTTTTATTTTATGCGTTTTGCATTTAATGTGAATTAGGGCCAGTCTTTTCAGCTCTGGTTAAATCTCTGGTTTGGTCACCATAGATTTTTCTCAACAGGTGGTTAGGAAACTCGGTTAACCACAGTTCGTCCAGATGTGAAATGGAATCTCTGGTAAAGTTTGTCTATATTTTTTGAATACGAGAGAAAGAGACCAAAAATTTTGTCAACAATATTAATACTAGCCTGTCTCTTTTCGATGCGCATAAATAAACTAATGTTATTTATTTACAAAAAAAAGAAAACAAAAAATACATAATAAATGAAGGGATAGAATTTATTAAGATGGTAGATCATTATTTTCTTTAATTTTATTTCTTACGATTAGTAGTAATAATCAATTATTATCTAAAATATTATATATAATTCAACACAAATGTCAAAAAAATAATCGCTTTACCATAGAAGTTCAGAGGTTAACCAAGCAAAATTGACTGGTTAACGAAATCTCTGTTCACCATACATTCTCTGGTTAAAATGTCAATATTGTGAATATTGTGAACTTTTCTGATTCTATATTGGCGTGTCTCGCAACTAAAGTACAGTTTTGTTTTTTCTCCATTATTCATGTATAGAAAAGCGCGTGTAAAATATTTTTTCTACGGGAGGAGACGGAGGATTACAAGTTGATGACCTGTGTAGCGCTGTCTCAACAAAAGCAGTCAATTAATTTTTAAGGAAACATACCTTTTTAACAAATATGTCAAGCATTGACTTACTAGATATGGACCGCCAGTCGGTTGAAATTTTCATACAACCAACCAAGAAAAGTTGTTCCAGCTAAAAACAGTCTAAAAACGCCATCATCTTTTAGTGTTAAATACGTGTACTAATTTCGCCATTAGAATTTAAATGAAAACGATAATATATTCTCTGTAAGTAACTCATGGCATAAGGAGTGGATGTGTTTTGTAAAATAAAAGTAGTTTGATAATAATTTCCACCAAAATATTTCAATAGTAAATAATTAATTAAAGAAATCATATCACTGCTACGCAGATTCCCTGCTAGTAGTTGATGGCGCCCATAGTTATGTTGGAACACGCGTGAAGTTGGCTACTGGCGGTCCATACCTAATACGTCAATGATGTCAAGTATGACATTTGGTAAAACGAACAAACCCCATTACTTGTACTTTCTTATAAAAATTATAAATTGTTGAGTAGATAATAAGAACATTTTAATTTAATTCAAGTGACTAAGCTGGTCTTAGTTGTACATACATTTTATTAAAAGAATATTTAGAAGATATTAAAATGATTTTGTTAAAGAACGGATTCCGATTCAATAAATTTTGAAGGATATGCAGCAATTGTATTCGTAAGGAAACACATTTTTTGGAGACTTTAAATGCCAAGAAGAACGAGAACTTTTTCTGCTTTCAAACCAAGTATCAAAAGATAGATTGCTTGTTGAAATTGAAATTGCAAAACCATTGGACTCGAAAATGTTTGGACAGGTAGAATGTCCACCTGTACCTGGAATTTCGCCATTGAGTTAGTTAAAATTGCATACAAAAAAGGAATATAATTAAACATCATCATTTTCCCATTAGAAATATACAATCTAGATGAGCTAAAGGAGATGTGTAACAAATTTAAAGGTCCTTACAACTCATGTTACCTGGATTCGACCTTCTTTTCGATGTTTGCATTTACAAGCGTATTTGAATCAGAAGCAAGTTTATAACTTGTTGATATAATTTGATGTGCAGTGCATACAATATTTTTGTTTCAAAGACATATGACATTATGAAGAAGTACAAAAAGTTATTCGAGAATAAATTGTGAATCCTTTGGGAAAGATTTTGTTCATATCATTGCATCTGGATGACTTTCATACAGAGGCAGTAAGTCTACTTAATAAATGTTCCAGAATAATAATACTCACAAGTAGTTTTGGATACGAAAAACACACTATAGAAGCGACTCCGTTTGAGTATATAGCAAATGAACGTTTCAAACAAAATCATTTAGGCAAACTTGACCAGCTTCGATGGAACGAATTTTGTGGCGAAGTTGTACATGGAGGAGGTAACGCAGTTAAATTGTACAAAGCTTTTAGTGATTCCAATGTTGCTACCCTTTTGCTGTTTAAGTATGTTTTGGAAGGAGATAATTCTATGGACGCTTCGTATCTGGTTAAGGAACTTGATGAATTTTGTGAATCAGAATTTAATATTAAGTCTACAGGAGGATTGAAACTGACTGTGCCAGCTTCTTGGAAACCTTTGTTCGGTAATGAAGTTGGAGATTTAATTTTTTTTAAATTTGGTACTGATATAATAAAAGAAGGGTCGAGAAATTCTGTTTAAAAGTGTTTTTTATTTAAAAAAAAGAACAATTTTATAAGCGCTGCAAGTCCCAAAAATAAAGCTTCGTAGTTTATGAGTAACATAAATACCTATAGGTAGATCGTCCAGAAAAGATGGTCAGTACTGGATGACAGGCTTTATGGGAGAGCTTTTTTGAAGTATTTGGTTGATCAATTTGACTGCGGTCGTTATAAACAAATGCTTTCTGAAAATGGTTAAATAATGAAAAGCAAAATTAATAAAATAATGTTCTATCTTCCTTCGACAAGCTCCATCTTTTTAAAAAGCCTTGTTTAGTTGACAAATTAAATATTTAATTTATTTGATCTTAAAAATAGTTAACTATAAAATTCAACAGGTACATTGCGCACGTTCGGGTGCACACCAAAAGAGCTATCTGGATACTTCTATATCGTATGAGTTTGCGAACGACCAAAACCGGATAGGTGTCAAAAGACACACAAACACATATTCGTAGTCAGCTGTTTGCCAATCCTCCCTTGGCTTCGTGAGTATACTAAACATTTTAGGATACTTTCAGATTTATTTCCCCACCTCAGCTATATGGTCGATCAGTTGTTTTTTAACGTGGAATTACAACAACAGTAAAGTATGCGAACCACAATAGTTGTGCACGCGAACGCAACACAATCTAACGTATTTTGTGACAAAACAAATATTTTTCTTCTACTACGGTGGAACAATGTGTCGGAGAAATTTGTCTTGTTTTCCTATTCAGCCTTAAGACCTAAATCATTATATCTTATCTAAAAAAAAAACGAATACAAGCCTTGAGAGACAATTCTATTATTTGGTAATCCAATTTAATTAGTCTTGCTATTAAATTTCAAAATTCAACAAATTTTTTTAATATAAAAATAAAACTCTAATTTGAACTTAAACGTTCTTTAAAACACATTTATTACATAAAAAAATGTATGCTTTTAAAAAAAAATTTTGTTTACTAACATTTAAAAAAACTAGTATCCGAAGAAAAATGATTCATACTTGTTTACTCCATTTAATTACAAATTCCCGCAAACTACAAAGTGCAATCATGGTTGTTGGTTCTGATTTTACCAATCCCAAGCCTCGACAATACTTGTCTTTACTTTCTGCTCCATCAGAGCCATTCTCCTTAATGCTAACCACACAATAAAAAAATTCATCGCCATACATTTTATGAGCACAATTAATAATTCTATCTAACTGAATTTCACTTAGAATGTGTCGAGTATTATTACTATTAGTAGTTTTATTTAAAATGTTCATTAATTTGCCAAAATTTTCCATCGATATACATCCGGATAGATTTGACAGTAATCTCAGAACCAAACGATTCACATCCGATTGAATGTGTTGGAAATTATGAAAACTTTTTTCATTAGCATACCACAAATTATTGATTGTGCTGATGACACCTTTGATTATGTCGAAGTGATAGAACTCCACAGCAGATAAAAATCCATTTAACCATGGAATGATACCCACATGTTCGATCATAATTTTCGATGAACCCGGAATCTTAACACACTTGGAGAGGACTGATAAAATTTGCAAATTAACATCCAACGTTGACATGCTACTAGAATCCCATTAACGCCTTAAATGAGCTTGTTGTAACCAAAAGGAACTCCATTACGAATGATCTCAACTATGAACTGCCGGAAGGTCTGATGTTCGATCTCAGGATTAAGAAAGAGCACATTGAATTCAGGTACACAAAGGAAATTAAAAGTATCTTTGAGTCGCAAAAACATTGTGAGTTGTTTGTACAGCGTGTTTGTAGGATCAGTGGTTCAATTGATTGCTTTTGCCAGGAAGAGACCCGAAATATAAGGAACTCTGGGCATTCCTCCGTTTTTTTTGTGTTTTAACCAACCGCTGCGTAAGGCATCCAATTCACTCTGTATATTGTCATAAGCTTGTTTCCAAAGTGGCTTCTCAAAGAATTTACCGCTTTTAAAATGATTTCGATATCTAAGATGGACACAACCAGCTGCCATACGCATTTCTTTATCCTGACTGGACAGAGCAGTAAATACCAGCGACAGCAAACCATTCTGGACGCGGCGCACTGGATGTGAATATATCTCAGGTGCAAAACACATCGACATCAGAGGAACTATAAAAGCCGGATCGTAGCACTGCTAGGATCTAGTTTGCGCCAAATGGGGAAATTGTCCAAGGTGTATTCCGACACCTGCCGATCGACAAGCGACATTACTTGTGCCACTGACGTCTCCTGATGCTGTAGATTAGCCTTCTCTTGCTGATCCTCACGAAGAGAATAAAAAGCTATTGCTGATTCACCCCAAATAAAGGGCCGATACTGATGCAATCCAAAATCAGCTTCTTCGTACAGCTGCAACAAAGCCAAAGTATATCGATCACAATCAGATAGTTTGGCTTGGTATGCAGCCAAAATCAGTGGAATCTGTTTTGGTTCAAGTGCACTTGAGCATTTTTTTGACAGCACATAAAGTAAATGCATAATTTGTGTCTTGACCGCAGTTGGATGGATTTGTACGACAATGCTCAAGAATTTCGAATGAGTTAAAATCATTTCCAAAAGCATTCTGGCTTCTTCACTTTCCGTCTTGTCCTCATAAACTCTATCGATAAGAAAAGCAAACAGCTTTAGCAATTCTCTATTTAAACCATCCACTTCGAATTGATTCTCTTCTGTTTCCCTTGTGTTCATACCCGATTTGAGACTAGCTTTGCAGAAATTCATCCAGTTTTGGGTTTTTAGTATTTTTATATAGTCGACCTGCTGATGGGCATTTGGGCAATCCATTCAAACAATGAGTACCCAATAAAGTTGATCTTCTCTTCGTCGAGAACATCTTTTTTTAATAAAACTGTAAGCATTTGAATGGAAAGATTTACAAACTGTACAAAAACTTTTGGAAAAACTTCACTTTCCTCTCAGTAATAAGTTAACTAATTTCAGATAAATTTCTAGTTTACTCATGGTTGGAATTTCCACATATCCTTGGACTGATAAACCTTTTTCTATATAAGAGAACAGCTTGGTCAGTTGCTTTCCTTCGACTTCGATCGAAGCTTGGTCGTCATTTCGTCAAAGACAGAAATTGGGACAGAAATATGTTTATATGTGTTAGTTTTGTGTTCAGGTAGAGAATTTTCTTTTCGTTACATAACGTTACGTTACGATTTTAATTGTTAATAGAACTATCATTATTATTACATTTTGTTAATTATTTACTGAACTATGCTTTACCAAATTTGAGAAAAGCAATTCCGATCGTTTGATACCAAAAAATCCTACTTTCGTTTCTATGTGCTGCTAAGTATACACCAAACTAGAGCTTCTCAAATTCTTAAAATGGCTTACCAAATTTTGCCAATGTTTGGGTGAATTTGATAAACCATTTTTAGAATTTGGTAAAGTCTAATTAATTAGTTATTAACAATTTAAGATTTTACGTATACTTAGCAGCACATAGAAACGAAAGTGGACTTTTTTGGTATCAAACAATCGGAATTTTCTCAAATTTGGTAAACCATTTTTATAATTTGGCAAAGCATAGTTCAGTAAATAATTAACAAAATGTAATAATATTGATAGTTCTATAAACAATTAAAATCGTAACGTAACGTGATGTAACGCAAAGAAAATTCTCTACCTGAACACAAAACTAACCCATATAAACATAATTCTGTCCCAATTTCTGTCTGACGACGAATAGGGCTTTTTAGGTAACAACGATATATCTCTTTCTCGTTCTCACAGAATTGTTAAAAACAGCAGTATGGTGAACAGCTGATTTTTTTTATCATTGTTGAAAAATTGATTGAAAACAAAAGCGGGAATTTTAAAGATTTGTGCGCGAAAATTGTGAAAATTGTTGGTTTTGCTAATTAAAATAAATTTTTAAGCCACGGAAATCACAAATTTCACACAAAAAAGAATACCGCATTTAAAAATTATTTCCAAATTGTTTTCTCCAAGATCTTGAGTTTGACAGTTTGAAAAAAGCGCGATACATATTTCAATCTGTCTTCTCCATAGTGTGAGCTTTGACAAGATGGTAAAACTCCCTATAGGGCTTTTTAGGTAACAACGATATATCTCTTTCTCGTTCGCAGAGCAGTGTCAAAATCAGCAGTACGCGGATGACAGCTGAAATTTTTTTTTTATCAATTTCGTGCGCGAAAATTGTTAATAGTGTATTATTAAACCTTTTAGTCCAGTATATCTCAAATTTCACAAGAAAAAAAGAGATTATTTACAAAATTCTTTTATTTTTTTGAATTAAAAAAAAAAAAAAAAAAAAAAAAATGGAAAACTAAACAATTAACAAATAGTTTCTTAGTGTTTTAAATAATAATTCGATTAAAAATAATGGAAGTGTTAGTGATTATACGGGATTGAAGAGCGAGATTGTACTCCGCCAGTACAAAATGCGATTGTTTTCCATGGACGAATTCTCTACAATTCTTCAAGCTTAACAACAAATGCTTCTTGGCAGCCACAGGTAAGAAGGTGTGCGCGGTATAAGTGTTGATTTTACTCCTTCATCTTTTCCTTCCTAGATATTTCTTATTCAAGTAATCTAATTCACGGATATTGGCGGTGGGAAGTAGACAGGCAGCTAATGATACTTCAGAATTTAGTGGGGATAGATTTGAGGAGGATTCTCCATACTACGGGGCAGCAAAATTGTGGTTTGATTGAGCCTGCTATCCAAACCAAGAGCTATCTGAAGGTGGGTCTGCTTCAAAATGAAAGCGTACTTGCTAGGGCCATCTCTGAAAAATGAACAATACGTCACAAAAAAATTCTTTCAAACCTACACTTATGTCGAATTCCTTGGATTTTTTCATATTTGATCGGAAAAGTTGACTTTTTTTCCTTCCCAGGGATGTTGAAACAAAAAAGTTGCTTTTTTCTGTGATTGCATTGTGTGTTTTTTAAAGATGTGATCTAAACAATTTATTGTAGTTCACTTTATTCACAAAAAAAAAAGCTCGTCTGACAGAAGAAATCGAATCTGTTAAGGATGTGTGCAAATACGTGTAAATCTTGCTATCAAATCGAGATTCAAGAAAAGTTGATTTGAGGGAAAAAAAGCAACTATTTTGTGTCCATGGATCATGATTTTCGGAAAAAAATCAACTAGTCCGAAAAAAGTCAACTTTTTATTTCCAAGGAACTCGACATTATTATATTTTATTTTTTTCGAGTTCTTTTTTCAAATATAACTGCCTTCAATTTGATATACTTTAGTATACATTTTTTTCTTAATTTGCCCTGAAATCAAAATATATCTATGCAGTCAGTAGTGTTGATCTATTATCAGCCAGGAAATATGTAATTAATATCTGTCAGTAAAACTATATGCAAATGACACCAAAATAAGTTCAAGATTATTCCATTTTTTTTAAGAAAAACTGAGAAACTGGGAATTAGGTAGTTCGACTTTTTTTGCTGCCAGTTGCAAAATATCGTCCCAGGTTTTTTTCATTTTTAGTACCTACCTGCAAAAGGATATGTATACTTTAGGTATACAATTTTTCTTAATCTGGTCCGAAACCAAAATATAATTTTGCAGTTAGTAGCAGCAAATAATTTGAAACCAGGAAATATATAAATCTTTTGTTTCGCCTAAACAAAAAAAAAAGTTGAAGTACTTACCCAGTTTCTCACAATTCCTAGAAAAAAATGAAAAAAACCTTGGACTTATTTTAGGTTCATTTGCAAAAAGTTTGACTAAAAGACATAAATTATATATTTCCTAGCTCGCAATTGATCAATGCTACTAATTACATAAATATATTTTAGTTTCCAAGCAGACTGAACAAAAATGATATACCTAAAATACCTATATTAATTTGCAGCTAGGTATTAAAGTAGTTTTAAGTAGTTTTAAGTCAAATTTCACTGCATTTCCACACCAACTTAGATATAGATATTATTTTCCATACATAATAATTGTGTGAAGATAAATGTATTGAAAATAATATTCACTCAAGAGGTATGCATATTGGTGCGTTAACCGATTTTTTTTTCTAATGGGTGTTCGGTTTCCCCTGTAGGCCTATTGCACCCATGCTGGAATTAGAAATAGGTTAAAATTGTATTTTCAAATTAAATTAAAATTTAAAGGCGTAGGGCTTAAACATATGAACAAAAAGAGAAAACAAAACAATTGAGAATGATTATATACACCTAAATTACGTTGTATAACAAATGCAAAATATATTTTGTTATGATCTGTGTGAAGATTCGAAACAAAATTAAATGGTAGGTATCAATAAATAAAATAAAAAAAAAAAAAATATGTTAAACATATTTTTTTTTGATTTTATTTATCGATACCTACCTTAATTCGCAAATCAGCTAACTCCAATTTTTTCGAGATCGAGTTTTTGTTTTTGTTTAGTTTATATTATTCTGAAAAAATTATAAAAGAAATAAAAATACAATTAAAATAATAGATTTACTACACTATGTTCTAATGCAGTTTTCAGTTTTTAAAATTTATGTTATATAAATAAATTCAAAGGTTTTAAATGTCTCCTATGGAGTTAGACTTTTTAGAGTTAGCTGGTTTGCGAATTAAGGTATCGATATGTAATAGTTTTAATTTAAAATACCTTTTACCTCAGTTCTTACACTGTAAGTCCAGCGTCTTTTTTGTCCTTGACAAGTAGCCCTAGTGACAATGTCTTTTAAGCCGTTTTTGCTTGAAAATTACGATATCGTTTCATTAGCTTATTTGTAGTCATTCCTATATTTGTTATTTTGTATTATTTACGAATATATACCTTAATTATCGCGAATGTAAAAAGCTGCCATTGGTATTAAAACCACACTTCTGTGGCATGGGATAATTTCATCCTCCAAGTCATCGCAAAGTAACCACATATGCCCTGATTCTGATATTTTCTTATAATATGTTATAAAATGATCTGCAGTCGATTTATGCTTGGCGATAACTCCAGTCAATCTTTAAATTAAAAAATATAATACATAAAACATGAACGATTAAACAAATTAAAACTAAAAAAATAATGTACCTATATTGTTGATGCTCAAATTCCAACGTGTCTGGTAAATCGTCCAATGTGCATTGAAGACTGAAGTCAAACTGCAGGTTTGGTCTTATGTCCAGTTCAACCCATATATGATTGGTGAATGTTGTTATTTCCTCTAACATTCCAGAGCAATTTGATGTTTTGCACTTAATGGGATTTCTTGATTGATATACTATAGAATTTTGCAAATTTTTGAACCCTTCAAAACCCTTTCCAAAAGATAGATGGTTGACACCTAATAGTTCCTCTTCTCTATAGAATTCCATCACTCCACAGTTCGGGCTGGTACATCGTTTACTCCTCATTATAGTTGGTGCTGAGGTAAAAAATTTTTTTAATAAGCCGCCAATTGAGTCTGTTGCATCAATATGATGAGGATGCATTCTGGTAGTTAAGTCTTCTTTTATTTTGTAATGTGGCTTCAAAAGCTCTAATCTGTTTTTGTAAATTGCTGTTTTGGGCCCAGATTTTATTAATTTTACGACAAATTCTAATACTGTATTTGATGAGGATTTTATTGCTTCGAAATATTTCGGATTAAACACAGCACTTAAATAAACCACATGGACGATTGCGTCAAAACCACATGTGTTGACAATTTTATAAGAAGTCCCATTTAATTTTATTGGTTGTGAAATGCACCCATTTTTCAAAAGACTCAATTTTTTGTTTTGAGTTTGTGTTTTATTGATGTTTAAAATGTTTTCAAAATAAAATCCTTTTGCCGGTTTAGAACTTTTTTTAAATTTTAATTGTTTTTGTTCCTTTTCTTTAATGAGTTGTTTTATAATCTCTATCTCTATTTTGTCTGTCTCATCGTCATCACGATATGGGCTGCTGGTGAATGGTATGTTTTCAAATTCATCGTAAAACGAACTTTCACTCACGTTAGTTTTTCGTGGTGTAAAACTTTTATCACAAGTTTTAAAACGGGGATGGCAGTCATTTTCAATGCTGGTTTCCTGAGTATTTTCTTGATATTTACTCTTTTTGGAAAGACCTCGCCAATCTTCATATGAAAACAAATCAGAATCATCCTTATTAAAAATAAGTGGGCTTTCGGGCACGGAAGATGGAAGATTTCTGTGCAGATGATTTATGTGTTTCAAGTTTGATGCCACTACCATTGATCCAGTTTGGATTCCCATCAGGTGTTCATGCAAGAAACGATTAGCTGTGGTTGGCAATCTCACAGTGGCCAGGAGCGTTCTTTTCAAGCTGCCAAAATAACCTTCTTGATATGCAGTTGATGCGTGCTTTTCAGGGCAAGGTATGGCAGCTGCAGTCCAAAGAGGGAACTCTTTTCCAAGTCTTTCCAGGTTTTTAATAAAGTCCGGCAAGAAATAGGCATTGGCATCTCCTTTAACATGATTTTCTTTAGGCTTCGCAAGGGCAATATTTTCTTTTACGAATTTATGTGTCAAAGTGACATCATCCTCATCAAAAAAGTTGTCAACTGGCTGTGGAGTATCTTCAGCACGCTCTTCATACGTTTCAATAGTTTCTTCCATTTCAACAATGATCCTTTCCCTTTTGACCATATAGTTTGTGAGAGTATTTCTTGCTTCTTTTACATCTATAACTTTGCCAAGAATTGTAACTTCACCGTTTTCATATGGGTGTAGAGCAACAGCACAAGTCAAAAAAAAATACATTCCCAAATTCTTCGATTTCTTGGCAATCGATCATAAGGGCAATAGTGCGGAGGAAAAATCGTTTTACATCCGGATGACATGCTCTTTTTACGCATTCCCAACGTGCAACTAATGCCATAATATGTGCTACGTCGACTCGAATCAATGTCTTAGCTGGACGTGTGTTTTGTCTTTTAAGTTCATCAGTGGAAGCCCATTTAAAACATTCGTCCACATAATGTTTTAACGACATGTTATTAAATGAGCGGCACATTCCTAACAAAATGGCTCGCCCATAATCGCTTATAGCTTGTGGCGGAGCTTTAATTCCTGCTCTTAGCCACCTGTCCAACCAAAATGTCACAAAACCCGTGTCATGGCTTTCTGTGATCATTTGACTCACTGGGACGGTCTTATGGTCAACATTTATTGTGGCGGTATACAAAAAAATGTGGCCCGTCTTTTTCCCCTCAAATAAGTCAAATTTGTTCACAAACTTCCCAGTGGCATCGACGGATATTTCAGCTTTTGGACCCATTGTACGCAGATATTCCCTGTACACATGAAGCTGATTGTTTGTAAAATAAATAACAAAGAAATTTATGGATCCCAGTTCTCGGATGGCGTTGTCGTATTTAGGATCTTTGGACATTTTTTGTATCATTTTTGTTACGTCAGTTTTTTCCTTGGACTTCATTCCTTGCTCAATTTTAGCACTTTCCATTTTTACCTGCCTGTATATATAGTTAGGCCGTATGTTGGTTGGCATGTCTTGTCCAAACTGCATGCTTTCTTTCAATAATTTGTCGACATATATTCCGGCGCTTACACCCGACAAATCTTTACCAATATTTTTTCTTTCATCTCCTTTTACAGTGGTGCATACTCTTTCGTGGTAAATGTTTTTTCGAGTATCATCCGTTTTTATTATTAAATTTATATTTTCTCCATCATGTGGTTTTGTTTTTGCACAGCCCGAAATTTTATTGCCGCATTTTTTGCTGAGACAGTAGCCGGAAAATTTTAAATAGTCCACGTCATTTAAGTAATTGTTGATTCTTGAATTTTTGAAATTGAAGGCACATGGCATATTGTATCTTCTTCTTAGAGCATCATTTATAATGCTTGACCATCCGAACTTTTTTAGCCTAGTTTGATTTGGCTCAGTGGGTTTTATCTTCTGCCATTCTTCAGAAGAAAACAAAACATGAAAAATCTCCAGATTTTGTATTTTGTCTTCTTCATCGTTATAAGAAGAATGGATAATGCTTCTTGAAGTTTCCGTCTTTGATGAATCTGACGAATATATTGAAAGATTTTTTTCTTGATGAATTTCAAATCCATTTGATTTGAGCACTTGGTTCAAGTGCCCATTTTTGTTTCCCCGAATATAGGTGTAGCAAGATTGAAGTTTCCATAAACCACCCAAATCCTTACTCATCTGCTTATATACTTCTGCAGATGAAGGTGGTAGATTATTTGTCGTAAAGTGAGCAATATGCGTCGAAATTACTCTTAGTATCTCCTCTCTTTTGACGGTTGGCTTTCGACCAGTCATTTTTAAAAAAAGAAAATTTCTACAAGAAAAAAGTTAGAAGAAGAAAAGTTCGAGAAGGAGATTTTTAGTTAAAGATTAAGGTAAAGAGGAAAATTTGGAGAATAGATAAGCAGTTAGAAAGGTGAAAAATAATAGAAAATAGTTTAAAAAGTGGAGAAAAGTCGATTTATTTTTCAAAAACAAGTTCCTCTAAATTAACAAAATAATTTTTCAGTCCTAGGTGATCTACGAACAAATCAAAATCCCGCCGTTCTTTCGTTTTCAATTCTCTTCCTGCGATGGCACAATACAGTTGCCAAGAGAGTGAAGTCACAACATCCCGATTGGAGTGATGAAGACTTCTTTCAACGTGCTCGACGTATTGTAGTAGCAAGTGTTCAAAATGTGATGCCCTATGAGTACTTGCCAACATTTCTAGGATCCGATATACCTTCATATGGAGGCTGTAGGCAAGATGTTCATCCTGGTGTTGGACATGTCTTTCAAGCTGCAGCTTTTCGATTTGGTCATACAATGATTCCTCCAGGTATTTATCTCCATGATGGAAAGTGTATTTACAAAACTACTCCAATGGGATATCCTGCTATCAGGTTGTGCTCGACGTGGTGGGATTCCAGTGCAAGAATATACCATCTCTTATATATTTCTGGCTTAAATAATCTTTTTTACAGGACTTCTTGACAGATTCAACAGTCGAAGAAATTCTTGGCCATGGCTTCTCAGATATCTGAACGTGAAGACTCTGTTCTGTGTTCCGACCTAAGAGACAAACTCTTCGGGCCCATGGAGTTTACACTACGTGATTTGGTAGCTTTAAACATTATGCGGGGAAGGGACAATGGTTTGCCTGATTATAACTCAGCTCGAATAGCTAATGGTCTTCCACCAAAAAATTACTGCATGGATATCAATCCGGAACTAATCGAAGAGCAACCAGAGCTCCTGAGGTGAGCGTACATGAAAATATACTTTATACAAACAATCTTGTAACTTTTACTTTTCCAGAATGCTCATTTCGGCTTAAAATAACCAGTTAGAATCATATGGCAAACCGGGAGAACTCTTCACAAAAGTCATTAAAGAACAGTTTACCCGTCTTCGAGATGCTGATGGCTTTTGGTTCGAAAACGAGATGAATGGCGTATTCACCAGCGAAGAAATCGCCGAACTCTGTAAGATCACCATGTATGAAATTATCATCAATAGCGCAGATATCAACCCAGATAAGATTCAAAAGGATGTCTTCATGTGGCATGAGAGAGATCCATGTCCACAGCCAATGCAGCTTAATGCCACTGAACTCGAACCGTGCAACTAGCTAGAAGAATATGACTACTTTGCCGGATCAGAGCTGACTTTTATCTATGTTTGCGTTTTCCTTGGATTCGTGACAATTCTATGCGTAAACAAATTGACATATGTGTGTTGTCAAACATAAGTTTACAATTGTTCGCTGGATTGAATATTTTATTTTGCTTTTGCAATGCAAAATTAAATCAATTATAGATTGATTTAAATGAAAATAAATAGAAAACATACAAATTAAACAAAATATAATTGTTCTATGTACCAAAAGCAAAAAATTTCAAGTTTTAATTTCGGAAACAAATATTTTTTGTTTCTTTCTTTTTGTCAACAACACAAAACCTACCCTTGTGCGTTTTTTGAAAACCAAAAAAACCCAGTTTTTTTACACCTCTTGGGGCTGTCAAGAAAACCTGGGTTCACCCTGGGTAAAATTGATAAAATTCAACGAACATAACTATTGTTATTGTTCATTTGTTTTTACTTTAATTTTTAAAGCCAATTTTTTTTTTCAAATTTCTTGCATTCTATGTAGGTTCAAAACTAACTTATTTTCTATTCATTTCAATTCACAGTTTGCGAACGTTGTTGAATTGGATTTGCCAGCACACACGGAATATGTTATGTACTGCTAATAGACAAAGAGCGGAAAGAAAGCAACATAACGCAATCGTAATAAGGGTGGCGAAGGACTTAAAGAATGCAAGCAGCTTAAAGCACTGCATTCTTTGCTTTCAAGTGTTTTCATGGTCTGCTCTAGAGAAGTGTTTTACTATAGAGTTAAAAATTAATGGGGATACTTAAGTTTCATATTATTATATATTTAACTATATATGTAACTATTAACACTGATTATTTTTGCAATATTGTGAGACATTGAAAACACATTACGCAATATTTTGTCATTATGCCATAATGAAAATAAATGATTACTTTCAACGTATTTAATGCACATGATTGTATTCAATTGAATTATATTATTTTACTTGTGTAAGTTGTAGTTTGAAGATTGAGTAACAATTATAAATAATATAATCTTACATAATGCCAAAGACTTTTGCTTCCAAATTTCAATTCAAAATTTTGTATTTTCTATTCGTCACTGTGATACTGCTGGGCTTTTCTTATCTACATCAATATTAGGATTGCTTTGTGGACCAGGAACACCACTTGGACTCGGAGGAACACCAGTCGATCGCTCAATATTCCATGGATTATTTCCAGCCATAGGGGAGTCAGTGTGTACAAATGCAGGATGGTTCTCGTGATCTAAAGCAACAGTTGCATCATATTGTGTGTTTTCTAAACGTGTAATTAAACGTTCATCTTCTTCTCCGAACTCTCCGCCCATGAGAGTAGGTTCTCCAACGACCATTACATCTTGGGAAGCTAAGGAAAAGTTTGGGCCGGAGGGAGAACGTTTTTGGCTTGTGACAGGGGGTGTATTGCTTCCAGTTGTTCCACCAGAATTTGATCCTTTACGTTTTCGTCGCTTATTTGCTGGTCGCTGTGGGTCTTTTTTCCCGGGCGGCGCAACCATTCTTTGCCATTTTTGAAATAAAGTCGTTTTTAGACAATCTAGGGGACTCAGAGCATATGCCTTGTGTCGGGACATGAGCTCTTGCATTGGCTCGAGAATAACACACAACCTAAGATAGTTTAGTGTTGAGTTAGTTATACCCATTCTTGTAATATTTTTTGTCATTTGATCCAAAATCATTGGATCCGGTGGCAAAGATGTACCTATAACAGTACGTGGTATAAGTTCGCGATGGTATAAGTTCGCGATGGTGGTGTACCTCCAGACGGTACACCACCTTGTCCATCAGGATTTCCCCCAGAACCTCCAATCATGTTATCGCTTGGAGCACCTGATTTCCAACTACCAGGGGTATCCTCTAAGGAAGAAGATGAGTTAATTGGCGGACCAGCAGTCCCTCGCCTATTCAGGCCAATCATTTCCCTTTTAAAAAAAAAACTTGAACCACGATCAAGAGTTAAGATTATAAGGCTGAATATGGCTTTTTGCTACCGAAATAATAAAAAAAATACTGCTTTCTTCTTCTTTTAATAAGAAATTACTTTTCATACACGCCAATATAAAGTCTAAAATCTATAAAGACTAAGGTCCTTACTCCACTTGAGCAACGCAACTCACAAGCAATTACCAGTAAAAAAAATATAAAAAATACGGTGTATGGAAGTTGTGTATTTTTTTTTATATTGAATTTCCTTGTGGGTTGGTTTAAATTCAGATGAATAGATATTAATCATCAGATTATGAATGTATAAATGTACTTACGATATATTTTAGGTACAGAGAAAAATATTTTTTGTCTGAAGCTTCAGCTGCAGTCTAATATGAATATTTGGTAATTTTGTGAATTTTCTTAAACACTTTTAACTCTAAACTTTTTAGGTGATTTCCAAGCGAGGAAATCAAAATTATTAATCGATATTTAATATTACACAAAACAAATTGTTATTGCACAACACAAAGAACTTTCGTCGTTGAAAAACAAGCAAAAGTGAAGATAACCGTTAAAGCCTACTTAAATTTTAAATCATACTTAGCAGTTCATTTCCGACAAAATGACGATGAATACATTAGACCGTGTTTAGACTAGGAAATTTGGGTCTGGCGTGGTGAGTACTCGTGATTACAAAGGTCCTCAATTGAGGACGCTTCACTTCGAGCGTAGTATTTTCATGCTGAATAATCACCGCCTGGCCATCTTAAAAAACTTGTGAACAACACATTTTTAGGTTCGTGCATTTACTAGTTGTCTATTCTGTAACCCTGATAACAGTCGTAAACATATATGATTTTTGTTTTGCTTACGACTCTTGTCAAGGAAATATGGATTTTAGAGGCAATGAAATACATTATATATTATTAACTTGTTTTGTTGACGACTCTTGTTAGGGTAACAGAATAGACACTTAGTAAATATAAGAACCTCCAAATGTGCGGTTCATGCTCCATGATTGTACTATAGAAATTTATATACAATGGTTATAGTGAGCTTTTTTGTATTTTTGTTTATCATTTGTATATTTATTTTCTCACTTTTTTTATTTTTTGAAAATTTGTTAAACTGATTTTTTTCTACTGCACTGCAAAACTCTATTTAAACGTAAGATTTGCAGTTTAATTTTCCCGCCTTCGTTAAATGTCAACAAAAATGGCGGCTTTTACTGCTTTTAGATTAAGCAACTTCACCGTTGCGACATACGACGATTCTGTTTTGTGTTGCTTCCGAGTCTCAGCATAACTTGTTTAAACCTTGCAAATTGAATGAAACAACTTTTCTCCAATGCTTTTTTCTAAATCCTTTTCATTTAATTTTCTCTATTTAACGCTAGCAGAGACCGCATGTAAAGAGACAATTAAAAAAAAAAACTTTTCTAAGCAATTAAAGTTATTAATTTAATTCACTTTAAGTAAAAAGCACATACAATAAAAGCAAAAATACAAGTATTTATTGACAAACCTAAAAAAATAGAAAATTCTCAGAACTAAAACTACACCCTCTTCTTTTTGTTGTTTGATTTATTTTCCCAGTTTATATAAATCAGTCTTTTCCATCTGCTTTACTTTTCCTTGCTGTTTAATTTCATTCTTGGCTGAAAATTATAAAGTATCCTTCATTTTACTTTGCTTAGTTGATTCTGCTTTAAGAATTTTTGTTTAACTTTTAAAATGCTAAGTTGAAAGCGACATCTCAACGCACGCAACGCGTTCTATGGGTTTGGCCCTTAATGAATACGACAGAATGCTGACAACAGCTGACATAGACAGAAATTGAGACAAAATTATGTTTAAGGGCCAATTTTTCATTCGTCAGTTAAACAGTCAGTTAGCTATGAGAAGAATAAAATTAACTGACTCGTTAACAGTCTGATAACACTGTCGGATTTTTCAAGCAATAAAAAAGAGTCAGTTAACTATTCCAAGGAATAACAAAGTCAACTACATCCAACTTCAAAGTGTAAGAGTGAGAAAATCCCTTATTTGTTTCTTAAGTTATGCGATCGAGTGGGATAGACATACGACTTTGAAATCAAATGTCATTTTCTATTGTTTACTTTAAAAAAATCAAATCTAGCTATCAAATTTCTGATTCAGTTTTTTGTTTAATTTTTTTTTTGTTTAACAAAACAAATTATCTATTATATATGTAATATAATAAAGAAAGAGTCTGATTTGGTCATCGACATCACCAAGATAAGCAGTGTGGGACAACGGAGCTAAAAATATCTATCGAGTTGGTTTCGAAGGAATGGCAGATCTGAAAGGTTTATCACGACAATGATTTGAAAGTGAAAATTAAGAATACATCTTGGGCGTACAATCCCCTGGCTGTGACCAAAGTTGTGAGTTTTTTTCTGTTTTAATCATAGCGAAGTTTTATAAATTTATTTGTGTTTTAGGCCTCATCGACGTCCGATGGTAATTGTGTCCCAGTCACCTTGAATGTAGAACGTTTGTCGGCTTTTTGAACCGAATGTCTCAGGTGATGCTACCGAAGAGTGTGTCAAAGTTAGTGTTAGTTTTGTGTTCAGGCATGAGAATTTTCTTTGCGTTACATCACGTTACGTTACGATTTTAATTGTTTATAGAACTGTCAATATTATTACATTTGTTTAAATATTTACTTAACTATGCTTTACCAAATTCTTAAAATGGTTTACCAAATTTGAGAAAAGCAATTCCGATCGTTTGATACCAAAAAAGTCCACTTTTGTTTCTATGTGCTGCTAAGTATACGCCAAACCTTAAATTGTTAATAACTAATTAACTAGACTTTACCAAATTCTAAAAATGCTTTACCAAATTTTCCCAAATGTTTCCCAAATTATACGAACAAAAAAAAATGAAATTCCCGACATAGTGCTGCTAAGTATACGGCGGTGTAGTACACAGAATATAAAAAACCACATGCGAATGTGTCTCTGACGTCCCGTACCAATGGTGTATTTGTGTTACTAGCACAACATTTAGCGATGTTGTTATATCCACGAATATTTCGGTAGTAAGTACACCGCATGTTTACCCAAAAAGACACATGTGCAAATGTAACCAGAAGGGTTGCATTCGATGTGGTTACATAAGAATGCACATGTATTTGGTGCTTACGTATGGCTAGTATACGGCATGTCATGGACGTATATATATGGACTGCTAGTCCAATGTCAGTTTCATACAACAATTGTCAAAAAAATGTCGCCAAAATTAGATATTGCGATACTAGCCCTCGAGCCGCCACTGTCGGCAAAACAAAAAACTACAAAATTCTCACGTAGAAACTCGCGACATCTGTTTTAAAAATTTAATTTTCATTCATAGAAATGTGCGACATCTATGAGTATTTACCTGTGAATGGTTTTGTTTTGACGTTTCAGTGTACAAATTATTTTGTAAGGATATCTACCGAATGCTCAAATGTGGCATGTTATGTTCAAAGTGGGCTAGAGACGATTGGCAGGCATTGGAATTTGTAGTTGATTTAATTAAAAAGACGTTGAAAGGAAAGCCTTATAATAAATTTTCATTTATTTCCAAGGTAAAAATGCAGTTATTTTTTTACAAACAACAATTTTTCAACAATTTTCTTAGAAAATAGATGCAAATCTTCAATATTCAAAGCATTCTTACCGGAACGAGTCTCCAATTGAATCGCAAAATGTTGAACTCGGAAAATCTCACAATATATTAGCTGGAATGATGTCGGAGGTTCTAACGGAATGCCCTCGACTTGACGAAAAAAAACATACAAATTCCATCCGGACTTCATAAAGATTTGTCTCAACAGGATATTACAGAGAGAAATAAACCACAAGAAGATGTTATAACTGTAATAGCAGAAGTTCTCACTACGCAACCGGAAACTGTAAGACCACCACAGGCTGAAGTTTCTTTAAATTTTAAAGAACCGATGATTGATTTAACCGAAAAAGTTCCAGATGATAGAAGTCTTGAAAATATTGCCCCAGTAATGGAATCAAGAACTAGAAAACCAAAAAGCCCGGTTCATGTTTCAAAGTGGCTTCAGTTTCTGCAAACTCAAAGCAGACCAACAATCAACATTGAAAAACCAAATGTTATGCCTACAAGAAATCTAAATAACCATCCTAAGTCGATTAAAGACAGCATTATAAAATTGTACAAAGATCAGCCTTCAGGATCTAAGGATATTCAAAACAATAAGCAGAATCCTAGCACAGGTGTCTATTCCAATAATCATAAACAGTTAGAGAAGTCTAACTCTGCCCAAAATAGATCTCGAATAATTGAAAATTCTAAACCAAAACCTTTACGAAATACACAAAATATATTAAGACGAGATTCCGAGTTTTCTCAGGTTGCCCAACGCACTGTACAATCGGAACAATTTTGCAGCCGTTCCCCAGATTTCCTTCTTGAAGAATTTTTAAAATTGACTACTCCAGATGCCAACGAAAATGACAACGATAGTGTAGAATAGTTTTCACCATCGTTAAAAGACAGCTTTAAAAAAGTCTTTGGAACGGATAGCTTAAGAGAAGTTTTTGGATGTGAGGAAGTCGTATACAATTTGAAAGAAAGTCATGTCAAGCGTCTGGCAAAAGCAATCAACGTAGAACATGGAACTCTTAAGAAAACTATAGAAGAAATCTTGTTTAATGATAGTTGTGGAATACCTGAAGATGATATTAGGCGCGAAATGGGATATCAAAAATTTTTTTAAATGTTGGCAGCAGGACCTATGATCGACACTTAATAACTATTTTGATTCATACTGTTTGCTTTATTATTTAATTGAATATATAAATATGTTGAATATACCTATTAATCTGCCATCTGACTTTTGTTTCACACGATGGACCACCTTGATCCAAGAAATGTAAAACTCCCGACGAAAAGAATCAAATGCTGAGTGGATTTGCATCTGGGCACGAAGTCAAAGACAGCTCCAAACATTACAGCATTTTTGTCACCATCAGATAAAAACTTTCAATATAAATATCTACCTATGTACATCGGGAAAAAAGAATAGTTTTCTGTTTCTTTGTCTGTAACCAATAAAGACGAATAAATCAATCTTTATCGTTTTCTCTTTCAAAACAAAAATGTTTCTTTTAATTAATTAATTTTTTGCACTCAACTTTAGCCCCTATGCAAATTTATTTTATACAAAATTATTAATAGTGCCATTTGTTTTGCGTTCTTGTATAGATATATTTCTACGGCACGTTCGGATTCTTTCATTCGCTTCGCATCTACAAATTTCTTCATGTGATTCTCATAGCGATTAGGTTCCTCCTTTTGAACATCTTTAAACAAAATATAAATATCAGATTAACATGCATAAAGCCAAACAAAAAAAAGTACCGGATTAACTTCACCTTGCACAGTTGATCTTGGTCGCATTACATAATCCTTATTTAAGTTCATTTGGGACTCGTGCTCTAGCAACACAACCCTTATCACCAGGTAGAGGGTACTATCGTCTTGAATAAATAGCCTAATTCACAATACGATTTTTACTTTTCCGAAACCCTTGCCTCTGGTTCAGGAGCATTCTTTTGCCTGGGCATCTGTTCTAAATCACGTTGCACAACTCAGATTGATAATACTGGCAGAGCTCATTAAGAGATCAGCCGACCTCTTCGATATTGTATTTTGTTTTATTTTGATGTTTATACAAGTACATGACTGCTTTACCGATAAGATTGCTTTAGGTGACTTTTATCGATTGCGGGGAACTAAATAAAAAAAACTGATTAGAAACTGATTGTTAGTTTAATAAATGCTAACTTACATAAGAAAGTAGTTTTATAATCCTTTTTTGATCTGAAATGAATGGAAGAGCTTTGATGGGTAGCGGTGCCAATCAATCTAAATTATGTTCGCAATATATGAAGGATAAATTTTATATTAATTAAATTATAAATTTTATTACATTTTTTGTTTACATTTTTTCAGATATCCACTTGTCACTATTTGACAGCCTTTAAAATGCACTTTTCCATATACAATAATTAATGGATGTGTTCGTTATGTTCACCAGTAGGACCGCGTTATGCGGAAAAACTAAGAAGCTTTCAACCAACGAAGGTTGCAAGAAAGTTTCGATCTGTATCGATAGCTCACTTCCCAAATCCGATCACCAATAAAACCATCAAGAAAATAAATGAAACACATGATTTTATAGTGGAAAAATATTATCAAAAAACCACTTATTAAAACTTTATTCCGTCCGTCCGTCACTTAATTCTATAAAGAACTGAACTCATCGAAGTAACATTTTCTCGATAAAGCTCATTCTTCGTTAACTTAATGTTATATATACATATACCTACTAATACATCGACAGCAGAGTTCACAATACTCGTGCAGTTCGATACAGTCCGGCGAAAACCTACGGTTTTCTATAACTTATATGATAACCCTCTTATTTATTCCAGCTCATCAATCGGCAGGATGCAAATCTTCTGAACCGGTCTCGTAAGTTGATTGGTCGCTGTCTGTAGTACTACGTTACGCACCAGCCCATCCTTGCTGTGAATCAGCTTGATTATCCGTCCCATTGCCCATACTGAAGGGGGATAGTTCTCACTCTTTATGATACAAAGTTGTCCTTCCTTTAAACCATGCTTCTCTCTTCGCCACTTCTTCCTCTCATACAAAGTAGAAAGATATTCTTCTGTCCATCTCACCCAAAAGTGCGCTAACATCGTCCTTCTCTCTTTCCATAATCTCACACCCTTCGTTTTTGGCATTTCCTTGTTCACAAATGGTAGTGGTAGCACTAGTGGTTCACCAACCAAGAAGTGTCCCGGCGTTAACGCCTGCACATCATTCGGGTCATCACTCAGAGGATGTAACGGTCTTGAGTTTAGAATCGCCTCTATCCCAGTAAGTAAAGTTAACAGTTGTTCATAGGTTAAAATTTTCGCTCCGATCACTCTTGTCAAATGAAATTTCATGGACTTCACCGCTGCTTCGTATATGCCACCTTGATGTGGTGCTGCAGGCGTCATAAACTTCCATTCCGTCCCTTTCAAACAAAGATGTTCAAAAGTTTCCTTCACGAGCCAACGCTCTTTTGCCTTCACTATTTCCTTCGCTGCACCAACAAATGCTGTGCTATTGTCACTGTACATCCTTTCGCACCTTCCCCTTCTCGCTATGAATCTTTCGAAACAAGCAATAAATGCCACTGACGTCAAGTCAGATATCAAATCTATGTGCACTGCTCTTGTCTTTAGACACACAAAAATTGAAACCCAACATTTCTGTTTTATTATTTGCTCTCCTGCTCTATTGATCATCTTGATCTCAAAGGGACCAGCATAGTCCACTCCTGTATGCAGGAAAGCTTTTCCCGGAGTTACCTTCTCGTATGGTAAATTGGCCATTGTCAAGTAGGCAACGATTAAGTGAAGACTGAATAGTACTTTATTGAATATAATAATGATATATAATATAATAATACACAACTGTGTACCTACATGTTATATAAGAGTGAATGCAGTTGTGTGCAGCCTATGTGACATTTCCCTTTTTTTCGAATTTAATACTAATAAATACATTTTTGAAGTTAACTCGTAAAGAATATTTTAAATTCAGAAAGTAATTAGTTTAATTCAAGAAAATTTAATTCAAAATACATAATAAAAATAATGTGTAAAAAAAAACTAGTTTAAGAATTCGCAAAGAGTATAATATTAATGATTTATTGAATAACTCCATATAATAATCATAATAAATTTAAGGTTTATTAGTGTAACGGTCAGGTTGTTTTATGACACGTCCATATCTTGTCGTCTTAGCTGGGAAGTTTGTTGAATCTGGTGGTGTGTAAACCTGCGTTGGTAAAGTTCTATCTGGTGTTGGTGTAATTCCATCTGGCGTAGAGGTTGTTCTAGCTGGTGTTGATATACCCGTGTTTGCTGATGATGTGTTTGTTGATTTTGGTCTGGTAGAGTTGCTGATGTGAGAGTCTGATGATAATTCAAGATTCGCATGTGGTATACTCGATGTTACTGATTTCGGAGTTTTGATGATCGATTTAGTCGGCTGTATATGAATTGTGTTTCGCCTGAGAAGTTTTCCGTCGTCTGTTCTTATAGCGAGTGACCTTGGTGCATAATTTGGTGAATCTTCCACGACTCCAGATATCCAATCACGATGGCCCCGTTGTATGCGTACTCTATCTCCAGCATTAAAGGGTTTTGCTTGAATGGTGTTGTTGTCGTAGTTGGTTTTGTAGTGTTGTCGCAATTTGGTGATGTTTTCATGTACTTCTGGTATAATCTTTGGTTTGAGTAGTTCTTTAGAAATTGGCAAAGTTGTCCTTGTTAGTCTGCTCATAAGACGTTGGTTGGGAGACTGCAGGCTTTCATTTCGCGGTGAATTTCGATAGTTGAGAAGTGCTTGGTATGGATCTGTTTTGTCTTTGTAGCATTTCTTCAACATTGACTTTGCAGTTTGCACGTAGCGTTCAGCCAGGCCGTTAGATCGTGGATAGTAGGGACTTGATGTTTGGTGTTGAATGTCCCATTCCTTAATAAATGTAGCGAATTCTCTAGATATAAATTGTGGTCCGTTGTCTGATTCCATGACAGATGGGATGCCATGTGTTGCAAACCAAATTTTCAGAGCCTTAATAATGTATGTTGATGTTGTTTGTTTTAGTTTCATGTAGTCGAAAAAACCAGAGTAGCTATCTGCAATTAATAAAAATTCATTATTATGGAAATGAAATAAATCGATTGCTACTATTTCCCAGGGAAGAGTGGGAATCGTTTTAATAATGAGTGGTTCCTTCGGCTTGGATGGTTGATAAGATTGGCATATGTTGCATTGGTCTACAAATTTTTTCACGTCATTGTTCATTCCCAACCAAAAAACCGTTGCTCGTGCCCGGTGAAGGCATCGTTGTATTCCGAAATGGCCTTTGTGAATTAGTGTTATTGTTTCTAGTTGCTGGGTTTTTGGAATAACAACTTTGGATGCTTTGTAGACAATGTCATCCTTCAAGGTTAAGTCCTCACGGAAATTCCAATAGTTTCTTATCTTAAGTGGTAGGTCAGTGATTTTTTCTGGCCATCCCTGTAATATAAATTCTTTTATTAGTGACAGTTCAGGATCAATTGCTGTTTCTGTTTTTAATTTATTTTTTGTCATTGTGCTCAATTCTGTTACGACATGTATTTGTATTTCGTCGTCTGGTGTTTTATTAGTTTCATTGTTGCAGTTTCTGCTTAGAGTGTCCGCAAGTTTTATTTCCGTTCCTTTTCGGTAAATAACATTCGGTGCGTATGGGAGCACATAAAGAAGATTTTTTTTGTAACCGAGGGGAAGCAGAGCACAGAGGTTTTTTAAAAATCGTTTCCAACGGTTTATGGTCGGTCTCAATGGTAAGTTTCTTTCCATAAACGTACTCGTGAAACTTCTCGCAAGCAAAGCGTATCGCGGTGGCCTCTTTTTCAATCTGGGCATAGCCTTTTTGAGTGCTCGTCAGCGCTCGTGAAGAGTAGGCTATCGGCTGATCGTTCTGAAGGAGTGCTGCTCCGAGACTGTGTTGGCTTGCGTCCACTTGTAATTTTACATCGAGGTTAGAATCGTAGTATCGCAGTAATGGAGTTGAAGAGAAAGATTTTTGAAGGGTTTGGAATGCTGCTTGTTGATGTTCACTCCAACTCCATAAAACATCTTTTTTGAGAAGCTCTCGAAGAGGGTGAGTGATTTCTGAAAGATTTGTGATGAATTTCGAAAGATATGTCGCCATACCTAGAATTCTCTGCAGTTCAGTTCGATTTTTGGGAACTTGTAATCGCTCAATGGCTACGGTTTTCTCAGGGTCAGCACGAACACCTGTGGATGTGAGGATGTGTCCAAGGTATTTTACTTCCGTTGAGTAAAAAACGCATTTTTCCCTGTTTAATTTAAGGCCAGCATTAGAAAGCACTTTAATCACTTTACCTGTTTGTTGTTGCAGTTCCTCTTTAGTTTTTGCATGAATTAAGATGTCATCAATGGCAACCTTGGTGTTTTGGCATCCTTGTAGGGTTTTTTGCATAAAACTTTGATATACCTCTGGTGCACATGCAAGTCCAAATGGAATTCGAGTAAAAGAGAATAATCCCCAAGGAGTTGACATTGTTAGATATTGCTGTGTTCTTTCCGATACCTCTATCTGCCAAAAGCCTCTAGTGCAATCTAATAATGTAAAGAACTTAGATCCCTTGATATTTGCTGTTATCTGTTCAATGGTTAGTAAGGGATGGTAACGTCTACGTATGTTTTTATTTACGTCAGTTGGATCTATACATACCCTGATTTTATTCTTCTTTCTTACCACAACCATTGGCGAGACTGCAGGGGGAAATCCTTTTGTTTTGGTTAGAACACCGAGTTTTAGCATGTTGTCAATTTCGTTTTTGACATCATCACGAATAGAATGTGGAATTTTTCTTGGTGCGTAATGTTCAAATTTTGGATTTTCGATTAAGTCAATATCGTAAACAAAATCTTTGACCTTTCCGAGTCCTTGAAATATTTCGCTATCCAAATTAATTTCTTGCACACGCAGAATTAAAGAACATCTTTCGCAATCATCTTTGCCAAGTATTGGTTCACAGTCCGGAAAATCTTTCACAATTAGGAATTTTAACTTCTGTATTTTATTTCGCACAACACAGTCCCGATTTAACTCACCACGCACGTCGATTTTTGTTCCACCGAAAGCTATTAGCTGTTGTTTCGTTGGCTTAAGTTTTTCCAAATTCGATTTATTTAAGAAACTGTATGGAAGCACATTGCATTGTGCAGCTGTATCGAGCTTAAATTTAATTGTTTTTTCATCGATTTTAATATCTTCATACCAGTTCTTTGTTTCATCTTTATTTGTTTTTGATTTTGTGAGTGTTAGCACGAACAGACCGCTAGAATCGTCACTACCGTTGTCGCTGTCATCAACAGGTTGTGTGTGTTCTTGTAGTGTGTATACTTTTTGTCTTTTGTCGTACTTTTTTTTTTTCTGGAAACATAATTCGGTAAAATGACCGTTTCTTTTACACTCATGGCATTTGACTTTATAAGCAGGGCATTTATTTCTTTCATGCTCTGTGCCACACCGCTTGCATTTGAAAGTGAGTGTAGATTTTGATGTGGTTGATTTTTTGTGATAGTGTGGGGCATATTTTTTTATTGCATTGATCTGTGTAGTTTCAGGCTTATGTAATTCGCGTATTTGCTGAGATGCTATCTCGCTTGCTCTACATACTTTTATGGCTTGATCTAGTTTTATATCATCTTCTGCTAGCAATTTTTCACGCACACTATCATTTTTTATACCCGTTACTATTTTGTCCCGCAATAATGAGTCTTCTAGGGTTTCAAAAGCACATTTTTTTGACTGATTTTTTATTTTTGTAAAAAATTCTTCAAAACTTTCACCTTCACTTTGGTTAAGTGTGTTGAATGTGTATCTCTCGAAGGTTAGGCTTACCTTAGGAGAAAAATACTCGTCAAACTTAGCGATTATCGCTGATACACTATTTCTTTCAGCTTCTGCAAAGGAAAAAGAATTGTAAATGTTTGCTGCGTCTGCCCCTATGCTTGTCATGAAAGTTGCCACTTGGATTTCTTGTGATTTTCTATTTAATTGAGCTGCAACCTCAAACCATTTGTAAAGTTGAAGCCAATTCTTCCAAGTTAGTGAGAGATTTCCACTTGATATTTGGAGTGGCTTTGGAGGTTTGACAAAATTAGTTGCACCATTATCACTTTCGACATTTGGAATTCCATCATTTGGAACTGACATTATAATTATAATATTGGTATATATTTTTATTTTTAATCTCGCGAAACTGATTTCTATTTATATTTTATACTTCTGACACCATGTCAAGTAGGCAACGATTAAGTGAAGACTGAATAGTACTTTATTGAATATAATAATGATATATAATATAATAATACACAACTGTGTACCTACATGTTATATAAGAGTGAATGCAGTTGTGTGCAGCCTATGTGACAGCCATTAACTGCTTCTCAAAACGATGATTGTATCGCACACAAACTAAACATTTATGAATGCAGTTTCTTAGCTCACTTCGAATCCTTGGAATCCAATATCTCTCGCGGATATACTGTATCATGATCTGTGTAGCTCCGTGTCTTGTTGCTCTATGTGCACTTTCCATAATAAGCCTGGCTAACCTGGACCCGTTTGGTATGATTATTGGGTGCTTCCTTTCATATTCCAGCTCTGATTCTTCCAATCTACCGCCAACTCTTAGAATCTTACGATTATCTAGAATTGGTTTTAATGACTCAATCCTGCTCTTCTCAGGTAAACACCTGTCCTTCTCTATACAATCGATTTCCTTCCCATAGTATTGTTCTTGTTCCATTTTTATTAAGTAAGTAATCGATTCCAGCTTCTCTTCCGGTGATGGCTGCTCCAGCGCTTCTTGTCCATCCTTAATACCTTCTCTCCTTCTCTCTTGACGTATAGAACGTCTTTGTCTTTTCCCATATCTCTTTTCATCATCCTTCCTTTGCGTTATCTTTGCTCTAATTACATTGATGAAGCGAAATGTATAGCTCATTATATTGACTGCCTTCTCTAAAGTAGATGTATATTCCATCAATGGGATATTCTTTTTCCAGCACTTCACATAAATAGATAAAGGCTCTGTGATCTTTGTGATCACGAAGACTTTCATCTCATCCCTTCCCCCATCTTAAACATTTGGCACAAACGTTTTAGATAACCAAGTTGATCGAGGCTCTGATAGCCATTCCGGTCCATGAAGCCATAGCTTGTTGTTCACCAATAGTGAAGCCTTCACACCTCTGCTTAGAAGATCAGCAGGGTTCTTTTTTGTACCAATATGTCTCCATCTCTCGATTTCAGTGTTAGTCTGGATGGACGACACTCTATTTGCTACAAATGTCTTCATATCGCATGGTAGTTTATGTATCCAATGCAATGTGACGAGTGAATCCGTCCATAAATTGTAATCCATCTCATTCCAATCCATCGTAGCAGCAACGCTAACTACGAGCCGTCCGAGTAATTCAGCTGCCGCAAGTTCTAAACGCGGTATAGTTACTGTTTTAAGTGGTGTAACGCGTGTTTTTGCTGTTAATAAGTTCACATGAATCCTTCCATCAGTACTTATAGCTCTTACATATATTACCGCTCCATATGCTCTTTCAGACGCATCCGAAAAACCATGTATTTCCTTTTGTGCACCTTTAAATGTGCCTAACCATCTCTCAATTCGTATGTTTTCCACGAATCTTATCTCTTCCCAAAAATTCTTCCATCTCTCGTTTATGTTTTTTGGTAGTTTTTTATCCCAGCCGACCTTCAGACGCCAAATGTCTTGTATAAGAATCTTTCCATCAATAATTATGGGAGCTAAGAACCCATTCGGATCATACAGTTGAGCTACGCAGCTCACAATCCCTCTTTTCGTCATCGAATCATCCGTCACTGGTGTTTTTACCACAAATGTGAATTGGTCCTTCTCAAGTAACCATTTGAGGCCCAATATCGATGCCTTCTCTTCATCTTGAAATAGGATTGATTCTTGTTTCTCATAGTTCATATCATTCACAAGAGCTTTGGAATTTGACTTCCATTTTCTTAGCTCAAATCCTGCTCCTTTCAGCACATGATCAATTTCTTTTGATAATTTAATTGCCTTCTCTTCAGAATCTGCACCAGTGGTACAGTCATCCATATAAAAGTCTTCCATAATTGCCTTAGCAGCATTTGGAAATTCCTTCTCCGCATCCTTCGCACATTGGATTAGTGTTCTCACAGCGTTATGAGCTGATGAGGTCATACCATAAGTAACTACTGTCAACCAGTACTCCTTCAATTTGTCATGTGGACTCTCTCTCCAAAATATTCTCTGCAAGTCCCACTGTTCCTTTGCGACCTTCACCATTCGAAACATCACTTTAATATCAGCACTGATGGAAACTCTGTGCCTGCGAAAGCGCATCAAAGTTTCGTGCAAATCTTTTTGTAGTTTCTCTCCTAGCATCTGCGCTTCATTGAGCGAAACACCCTTCACCGTCTTACAACTGGCATCAAAAACTACTCTGAACTTCTTTGTGACACAGTGATGTGGAATGTGATAAATGTTCTTTCCTTGAGCATTACCAGTTACCAATGTCATGTGCCCTGCGCTCTCATATTCTCTCATGAAATCTATATATTTCTGTTTAAGATCAGCATCCGCTTCCAACCTTCTCTCTAATGCAAAAAATCTCCGTTTTGCTACCATCTCTGAACTCCCAATGTCCATCTCTGGTTCTTTTAAAGGAATCGTAACAATGAATCTTCCATCTCTATCACGTACGTATGTTTTTACGAAGTTTTGTTCTACCTTCTCTTCTTCTGTCGATCTATGTGACGACGATGCGACTTCATCTAGCTGCCATAAGCGTTTAAGTGATTCATGCAGTTGCTCGTTAGTCATGCAAACAACGTATGATACCTTCTCATTTACCTTCCCTTCCATCTCATAATCCTTCATATCCATCTCATTACCATACTCTCCAAGTATGATTTTTCCCAAAGTGGTTTCTATACATAGTGAACAACAAGATTGCCTTCCCAAAACAGAAACAAATATTTCTGATATAAATCTGCAACCTAATAATAAGTCAACAGAATTCGCCTTCCAATATTCAGGATCAGCCAATGGCCGACCAGAAATTTCCATCCTTGACGGAGCCAAATTGTATGTAGGCACAATTGGCCGCCAATTTCCTTCTCTTGGCAGTATCCAGAACTCCTGTTCGATAGAATCCTGCGAGTTAAACCAAGGACAAACCTTAAGCATTGTTTTGTATTTGATATGGAAAGGCTGACCTTCCACACCAATAACCTTCCGTGTCGTCTGAATTTTTGGCAAACCTAGTTTTTGTTGAAGCTGATAGCTTACCAAGTTTGGTTGAGCACCAGTATCCAAGAGTGCCTTGATCGGTCCATGTTTCCTTCCATCCATCTCAATTTTTACCTGTGCCGTGGGCATCAAGGTAGACCTTCCCTCTTCCCCCAAATAAGAAGATGATAAATACATTTTATTTCTTTTTTTATTGTTCAAAGTAACCCCTTCCCTTCTCTTGAAGTCACCCCAAGATGACCTACTTTCATCTATATCCATCTCTGTATCCTTCGTCTTAACGTCCTTCCAACCTTCTTCCATCCCTGCCCGTCTCTTCGGTGGTGGACCTAGTCAATCCGCCTTGTACTTGCTCTCGGTAGTGCCCTTGTCCTTGCGCTTCCTTCCCTTCTCCTGTATTGTGTAAACACTGCCTTCCACCTTCCTCAATTCCCTCAATGGGCATAACACGGTGTTGTGTTTGGGGTTGCCTGGACATCTTACGCAGGGACCTTGGTAGCAGTCCTTCACTAAATGGTCCGTCTTGAGGCAGTTGGGGCATAGCTTCCTCTCCCTTACAAAATCTTGCTTCCCTTTTAAGTTCAGCGCATTGAATTTCGGGCATCCCCAGATTGGGTGTTCCAACGCCTTGCACATGTGACACGGCATTTTTCTAACTCTCCTTTCCCTCTCGTCTGCGCGCGGTGTAGCGCGGCTCACCGTACCATTTCCTTCCATCCTTCCTGTTCCCATTCGTGCCTGATGTGATGTTGTTGGCAACTCCCTTCTTCAGTTGTCCATCACTCCTTCCAACGCTGCGGCTCTCTTATCTAGGAAATCGCAGAATTCCTTCGCCGTCGGTCGTTCCGAAGTACGAGACTCTTCCCACTTGCATGCTGTCTCATGGTCTAATTTCTCATGCAGGACATGGACAATTATCATGTCCCACTGATCCGTGGGCACCTCTTGAGCAGCAAGTTGCCGCAGGGTTTCATGAGTGGTATTTGCCATTTTCTGCAACTCGACTGCTTTTGGGGGTCCTTGGAGCATGGGAAGGCGAAAGAATTGCCTGAGCAACTCCCGGCACGTTGCATAGGTGCGATGGTAAACTTCTTCCATCCTTTTCCATGCCTCACAGTAATTCTTGTCAGTGAGCTGCCATTCGCCAAGTGCCCTTTGTGCCTTCCCAGTTAGAGATGCCTTAAGATAGGCGAACTTATAAGCAGGTGATATTTTGTCGTTTTCGTGAATGGCTGCCACAAACCGGTCACGAAAACCTTGCCATTTGGTGATGCTGCCATCAAATTCGCCCCAGGTGTTCTTCACATCGTGCTGCTGGAACGGCATGTTCACTTGGACTGCAATGGGCGGTCCCTCCTTCCCTGCTGCTGTTGGGGTTAGCAACAGCATCCTTCTCTTATAAGCGGCATGCGCAGTGAAATATTTTTCCTCTGCCTCTGCCTTCCTCTGCTCAATATCGGATTGCCTCAACAGATCCGCCTTCGCTACCATCTCTGATTCTCCTTCCAAGATCCTTTCCCAGGCACGACTAAGGGCGTCCACCCTAATCTCGAGATCTTCTATCCCGGCCGTCTCAAACCCTTCCTTCACTGTGTAGGCTAATAACCTAGCTACAGTGTTTATTGCAGCATCGAACATGTACTGCCCTTTTACCATATCCCTCTCATTGTCCCTCTCTGTTGAATTTTTATTTCCATGTCCTTCCATTTCTCTGTAAAGTAAATAATAAAATTATAGTTAGTTTTTTTTTATTATTTTTTTTTTATGCCTGCACTTCACGCATTCGATGGAGCGTTCATGTTATTGTGAATACGTATGTGTATACCATGATAATAACTAGACTAATCTTAATAGTGTAAGATGAATACATAAATACTTATAACCCTACAAAAATGAACTCAATAATACGTATACCTCCTAAAAATATAAGTATAATGAATACATAATAATTAAAATAAAATAAATAAATGTATTTTTTATATATATGCTGAAGATATGTTGTTGCTGTTGCTCGGTACCTACATTGTCATCATTTTTATTGACCTTTACTTGCCAAATTAATTCCTGCTCAAATAAATTTTCATAATAATATTCTCCTTCTCGTCCTTCCGCTTGCAAGCGTCCATTCTCTTCCCTTCCTTTTCTTTCAAAAAAGTATCTCGTACTTTTGTACTTTTGAGTACTTTCCCTTCCCATAAGTCTTACGGCAACCGCGCATTCATGCTTGGGTTCCGATTTGTTCCATCGCATTATATTTTCCTTCTCTTTTTTCTTCCCCACCGTCGCTAAATAACCTGCACAAGTAGAACAAGCTTCCCATCTCGATTGCAAAGTAAACAATAGAAAAAGAAATGATTATCGTCACTCGCACATTTGTGCTTGAGTGCGTATTTTTTAACCTTCTCTTTTTCTCTCCATCCAAAAAAAAAATTCCTAATTCGCACACACAACAAAAGAATAATTAAACGCATCATACTTGTTTCTCCTTCCATGTCACACTCAAATTGATATATTTTTATAAATGGAAAATAAAAACAAACAAACACAACCTAGTGGCCTCTTTAATACCCTTCCGTGTGTAGGTATACCATCCGATCTCTAAATAAATGAAAAAAAAAAAAACTATTTTTTCTTCCAATGGCCATCACACAACTCTCGCAAAAAATAATAAATTTTCATCCCAATATTTTTGGAAAGTATTCGTCACTATCACAGAAAGAATAAACACAATTTATTGATCCGACCATCGCGATTATAATCCTGTTCAACAAAATGGATAACAAAAAAAACATCCTTCACAAAAATGAAACAATATGGACCATCGCGATTATCATTTTGTTCAATAAAATGAACAATAAATAAAAAACATCCTTCACAAAAATTAAACAATATGGACCATCGCGATTATCATTTTGTTCAATAAAATGAACAATAAATAAAAAACATCCTTCACAAAAATAACACAATATGGACCATCGCGATCATTTTGTTCAATAAAATGAACAATAAATACCTTCACGAAACTTGGGGAGAGAAAAAAAAAACAACCATCACTTTTCATACGACAATGTAGGTAGTAAATATACTTTCACGAGCATAGCAACTTAATAATAAGAAAAAAAATATATACACAAAACAGCTAAGTGGACTGTATTACCTTTTCTTTTAAATATCGTTTGTTGTTTTTTTTTATTTTATAAAATTCAACGCACAGATTTTATTTTGCAAATTATTTTGTATTGTTTATTTATTTCGATTGAATTCGCGGCCACGGTCAAACTTTGAATGAGTCTATTGCTCAATGTCAACAGTCGTACCGTCCGTTGAATTAACCTGTTTTGTTCCATCCCCTTCTCGGCTGGAGAGATTTATTTTCTCCCTCTGCTTTTGCCTGTCCTTCACATTTGTTGCAATAATCTTGTCGTCAACCACATTGTGGTGAAGAATAGCAATTGTTTTTGCGTGTTATTTTTTGTTTTTGTCATTTCCAGCAGCTGCGCTACCGGGTAGATTATTTATCGTGATTCGCACTGAATATATATTTTTTCTTGCATGAAGCAAAGAAAAAATGAAATTGTCTCGTCCGTCTCTTGTATGTGCATGCATACATGTGTGTTTTTTCATCTCTTGTTTACAATGTTGTCGTTTACTGTATAACAGTGAAGAATGACAATTTATTCATTGAAAGTTTCCATCACATCGCTCTGTTACCAAGCAGAACCGTAATTTTCTCAGTAAATATTCGCTTGATTTGTTTTAAGTAAATTGTTTTTGCTAAGGCAAAAGAGGCAAAATAATTTTCCGTCTCGTTTGTTTTTGTGTACACTAACGGCATTTTTGCTGTATGTGTGGCATTCCTTTATGTATATATATAAAAAATATAATAAACTCTTACCATTCTCCATCATACTTCTCTTTTACCGCGTAGGCAATTTTTCCTTCACACACAAAAAAAAAAAAAACTTTCTCGATGCATGCTTCGGCGTGCGTTATGACGCGCATTTTGCACCTAAAATAGCACGAATTCCTTTACCTTTCACTAGTATTATTTTTATTTTTTTTTACGAAAAATGAAATTCACGTTACGTATAATTCTGCGCGTGTAAATATCACTACGCGGTCCTTCACTTTGCGCACGCACTTTTTCTCGATTAACGCAGGAAAAAACGCACCTTCCTGTTAATAAATTAACAAACCATCCCGGCCGTTGGTTCAAATGTGGCTCGATTGACCAAATGTATCGATAGCTCAGTTCCCAAATCCGATCACCAATAAAACCATCAAGAAAATAAATGAAACACATGATTTTATAGTGGAAAAAATATTATCAAAAAACCACTTATTAAAACTTTATTCCGTCCGTCCGTCACTAGATTCTATAAAGAACTGAACTCATCGAAGTTACATTTTCTCGATAAAGCTCATTCTTCGTTAACTTAATGTTATATATACATATACCTACTAATACATCGACAGCAGAGTTCACAATACTCGTGCAGTTCGATACACGATCATTTTGAACTTTTCGCTTAAAAACTAATCAAAATAGTTTGAAGGAGACTTTTTTATAAAAATTATATAATTTGGAATTAAATTTGGTAATATTCCAGCTACATAATGATTTTTTATCCGTTTTTTTTTTTGTTTGGGGTGGAAGGTGGTGTACGAGTTGACCACCTCGGCAAATACAAACAACCATACTTTGCAGACACATCCGGAAAATTATTTTAAACTTCAACTTGGCATATAGTCAAGAATACCAACTTTGAAATAAAATAAAAAAGTGGATACAAAAGTGAATATAGCGTTTTGTTGGTTATTTCCAGTGCTGACTAACTAAGAATTACCAACAAAACACGACTATTATGCGAAGTGATTCATCAGTGATTGAATGCAGTCAAAGCCCACCACAACGACTTTTTTCAAGTCAGAGGTCACAGGTATCAAAATAGTTCAAGATCATATCCACTTCGCTTTTTTTTTTTTGTTATTATGAATAACATATTTTATTACACAAATAAAACTTATAAAATGTAGATACGTTCTGTTCTTCTTTGTTTAATATTCAATCCGGTTTGGACATGAAATTCCTTAATCGATCTCTATCGAGTTTTAGCTTGGGCTAGCCTCAATTTAGCATCTTCTTCTGCTCGGTCACGCCTATTTCTTCTCGGAATTTTCAGTGTTGAGGTGCATTCGAAAATCAATGACTGTCAGAAAAAAGAAATGATTGTCGATTGATGATTGACAATCGGTAACAAGCGGTCAACGATCGCAATCGGTAATGCGAGTGTCGATTATGATCAACAGTCGTCGATTTTGAGAACGCTCGTTGTCGACCCCATTTTCATGGTCGTTGCCGTGTTTGCTTGAGGTAAATATCTGAAAAAAATCACTTCAGTCAAACGTCTCAAATACTTTTTCATTTACAATATTACAATAATTCAATTACTGGGCGATCAAGTTACATAATACCGATTGTGCGATCGATCGTCGGTGATGATAGTTGCCTTTGCGATCGCTGATCGACAATAGCAATCGGTGCCTATTTCTAAACGGTCCCATCGGAGCCATTGAATACTTATCATTCTGGCGAGATCGACGTCGATCGATAAGATATTCTTATATTCAGCAGGCGTTCTAATGGCTATAGCAAATTTTAGATGTTCCCTTTACCTATCGGTAAGATTTACGAATTTCGTACCAGATGTAACATTTTCCATGTCTTCAGTTTGAAGTTTCTGTTGGACGTTGTTCTTTTTTCTAAGAGTACATTCTTTTTATTTTTGCTTGTAGTGTAGAATTCAGTCGCAGTATTAGTTTTCCATTGCAGCATCGCTTTCTGGGCTTCTTGTTTTGCTGCATGAGCACACCGACATTTTTTTTTCATCGAAATAGGGATTTTGTTTTTGATGGCTTCTTGGCATACATGCCATTAGTCTTCAACATTTAAAGTAGTTACACGCCAGAGTGGGAGAAATGCATAGATGTTTTTCTCATCAAGTTAAAATATTATTACGTCATCACACTTGTAGGAGGTTTCCTGCACTCATGCTAGCGTTGAATGTCTACTAGCGACTTAATCCGAGGCTGAGAAAATTATAGTAGTAACACATTTAGTTGTTACTAGAAGCTTTAAGACTTCAAATTACACTTTTAATTGGCGTTCTTTTTTGCCAAGATTTTAAATTTAATTAAGTTTGTCGGACTTACACCGATCATCATTTTGTTGGCCTCAAAAAGTGATATGTTATGAGTCATCACATTGTAATGCATCTTAACCGTTCAAATTAGACAGAAATTGTATGTCCTCCACATTGCCGTTGAATCAAAAGCGTACAAAAAAAGGATTGGCTGAGAGTGTTGCTTACTATGCTTGCGTTCGCGTGTACAACTATTGTGGTTCGCATACTTTACAGTTGTTGTGATTCCATGTTAAAATACAACTGATCGACCATATAGCTGCGGCGGGGAAATAAATCTGTAAGTATCGTTATCAAATGCCGTAAGTATTTCGGTCGCTAGCTTTAGACTTATCAAAAGATAACATTTTAAACCAATTAAAATATAATTTTATTTTATTATAATTTTGTTCCTTCAGCTGCACAATTCTGTTAAATACTTAGGTATGTTAACATGCTAATTTTTCTATCCTTTGTTATATTTAAACTTATATTAATATTGAACAATAATTTCTCCATATCCTTTTAAATATTATAAACTTAAAATTTGTGTAAATGAACCATAATATATATAATTGTATTCTTATTAACTATCAAGTAAGATTTCGAATATTTTTCAGATATAATTTTGTGTAGTAAAAAAGACAGTCAAAATACGAAAAAAAAATTAAAACTTCAAATAATCGTTAAATATTTACAAAGAATTAAGTGATTTAAATCTATATTTATAAAATCGAATCAAGTTCAAATCTCTCCACTTCAAATACACAATGGGTTCCCGAGGCAGAAAACCACAACTACAGACACCTGTTACTGTTCCTACAAATACACCGACGAGGACCTCCACTTCAACACCTAACACACAAAAAGAAAACAAATCCAGCAGAGATGACGACTCTTGTCTCACACTTGCAACTCTCGAGGAGCGGTTAAACAAACATGCCGACATGATTATCAACCGCATAACGGACGAGATCTCTAAAATTCGTGGCGAGCTCTTTGCCAAACTAGAACAAACTGAACAAATTTGGTCAGAGAAGCTTAGCAAAGTAAATAACACGATAGCAGAGATTGTGCACCGAGTTGAATACATTGAAGCCAACTCAATCAATGCACTCACTCTTGACAACAAGTTGGTCTCAGTAAACAATGCAATTGCAGATGTTGAGCAGAGATCTAATCTCATCGTGAGTAATTCAACTGAAATGCGTGAGCTCAAATGTAAGATGTCGTCATTCCAGCAGCAGATCGATGCAACCGAAAAAAAAGAGATCGCTGCCGATGCTGTTTTGTTTGGAGTTCCTTGTATACCAGAAGAAAATCTTACGTTACTCTTTAATCAGCTGTGTTTAACCGCCAATTGCAAACCACCAACACTGAAAAATATTTTTCGCTCTCGATACCCAAAAAGCCCAACTTCACCATCACCACCAATAATACTAAAATTCAACAATGTTAAGGAAAGGAACGCTCTGCTCAAGTGTATTTCTGTGTTCAGGAAACAACAACAAAGCCGTAAACTCTCACTGCGGGACCTGGGTATAGATTCTGACAATGCTTGTTTCATGAATGAAAGTCTTACTAAAAACACACCCACTCTGCTACACCATGCTATTCGCTTGAGGAACAATCACCAACTATATAGTGCTTACACAATGCAGGGATCTGTTTACATAAAACTAACAGCTGATGGAGAGAGTTTGGTTGTGAACAACGTTGAGTGCTTAGAAGCTGCCGTGACGTCAAATTAATTATGCTGTAAGCAATGATCATACACCGTAAAAAAAAAAAAAAAAATTTATTTGCATATGTTTTTCAACTATCTGTACGTAACTCTTTTGAAATGTTATATTCTAATTGTAATTGTTTTTTATAATCTTTTTTGTTTACTTCATCTTATAGTAACTTATATCTGTTATCTTTTTCATTTAGTTTTTGTTTTGTTTGTAACGATGTTTTGCCAAATATTTTTTGTTTTTTTAATGTTTGTTTACCAAATAACCATATTTATTTACACTTTAATCTCTTTTGCTTCTGATTCACTCTCATGGTACTGCTACCGCTACGTCTGTAGCTACGAAACTCGCGAGTGCAGCTAATAATACCAGGGGGTTCACTGGCAATAACATGAATACGAGCTTATATAATATGATTCGAGTTTTGCGAGCTCAATATAATGGATTAAGAGTATGTCATTTAAATGCGCAGAGTTTGACCAACAAATTAGGGGAATTCAGATACTTGTTTGTGGAGTCCAAAATAGATATTATTTCCATTTCTGAAACTTGGTTTCAACCAAATATACCTGATGATGTCTATCGTTTGCAGGGTTATAAGCTTTTTCGAGCTGATAGAATGTTCAGAGTTGGTGGAGGTTGTGCTTTGTATGTGCGTGATGGTGTAAGCTGCAAGTTTATTAGCAAATCGGATGACGGATGTCCTTTGGAATACTTATTCATTAATGTAAAATGTAGCTCTGACAACGTTTTGATTGGATCGGTTTACAGACCATACAACTACGTAAGCACTTTACCGTTGGTTACTTCGTTAGAGTCAATTACTTGCTTTTATTCTCATACATTATTATGTGGTGACTTTAATTGTAATTTGTTAGACAAGCGTTCATCCGAAAATTTTCTTAGCACTTTTGAGGCCCTCAATCTTAATTCCATAAACCTCTCTTCACCCACTCACTTCACCGATTCGTCTAGTTCCTTACTAGACTTATATTTAACTAGTGATGTCGAAAAGGTTTTGCTTTATAGTCAGCACCCGGTTTTTCCAAACACGATTTGATCTTTACTTGCTTGGATATGGCTTTTCAGGTTGGACTACAAAGTTTTCAATACCGTGATTTTAAAAATATAAACATATCTAACCTGTTGCGTGACTTTAACAACATAGAGTGGAACTCAATATATCTTATGCCAAATGTAAACCAGCAGATTACCTTTTTAGAACATAACGTTAATTCTCTATTTGACTTGCATGTTCCAGTGAAAACCTGTCTCGTGAAACATAAGTCTCCACCTTGGCTGAATGGGGACATTTCTGCTGTGATGTCACGTAGAGATGCCGCCTACAGTCAATGGAGACGATACAGGGTTCAATATTTTCACCAAGCTTATTGCAGGCTTCGAAATCAAGTAGTCAGAATGATAAGATCAGCAAAAATGCGTTATTATGAAGAAAAAATTGGTACTTCGAATTGTAGCAAAAGCGTATGGAAAAGCCTGCGGGAATTCGGTATTGGGAAACAGTCCCAAGCGCTACCTGACGATATTGACTGTGATGCTCTCAACAAGAAATTCACTTCCATGCCCCAGTCCTCAAGTGAGGCAATCACAAGCAACTTATTGAGTGAAGATGAATCAACTCTTGTCAATAGCACTTTCAATTTTGTAAGACTAGAAGAGGAAGACGTTGTTTGCGCAATACTTTCGATAAAATCGAATGCTATTGGTCTCGACTTAATTATCCCCAAATTTATCAAGCTGTTACTTCCGTACTTACTGCGGTTAATAACTCACATATTTAACAGCATTCTGACAACCTCTGATTTTCCTTTAGAATGGAAGAAAGCTAAAATCATTCCCATTCCTAAGAAAACTACAGGTATTGTTACAGAGTACCGCCCAATAGCCATTCTACCGTTCCTTTCAAAGGTTTTTGAAAAAGCCATCTTTAAACAAATACAAAATTATCTGTCATCCAACAATTTGTTAAGTACCTGCCAGTCCGGTTTTCGGCCGCAACGGAGCTGCAAGTCCGCCTTACTTCTAGTAACCGATGAAATAAGAACTGCAATGGATAAGGATCACATATCACTTTTAACCCTCCTAGATTTTACAAAGGCTTTTGACACTGTCAACCATTCTATTTTATGCAAAAAGTTGCAAAATTTCTATGGATTTACTATAGAGTCAAGTAACTTGATCCTTTCGTATCTTAGTGGGAGACAACAATGTGTTATAGCAAATGGTCACGTATCCAGCTTGATGAATGTTCTGACCGGTGTGCCACAAGGGTCCATACTTGGACCAATCCTTTTTTCGCTATATATAAATGAACTTCCACTTATTATAAAGAACTGCCAAATTCATCTATATGCTGACGATGTGCAACTTTTGATAAATCGACCTCTACCAGCGAAAAATGAAGCAGTTGCTTTAATGAACGAGGATTTACTACTCATCTCACGATGGTCCCAGAAAAATTACCTATGCTTAAATCCCGCCAAGTCGAAAGCCTTACCCATCTATCGTAAAACGTTTGATGTGTCAACTTTAAGCCCATTGAAACTAGAGGATAAAACCATTGATTATGTCAGCACCGCCAGAAATCTGGGAATGGTTTTCAATCGTACCCTAACATGGAATAACCATCTAAATAGTGCAATAGGAAAGGTTTATGGAAGCCTCCGTGTTCTCGTCACTCAAAGCCTCATTCCCAAAAAAACCAAACTCCTACTAGCAAAAACTCTTTTACTTCCTGTTTTACTGTATGGATGTGAAATTTTCTGTGACTTGGACTACGCGACCAGCAGCAAACTTAATGTTGTTTATAACAATATTGCCCGCTATGTTTATAATCTTCGACGATATGACCATGTTTCTTCCTTTTCTAAACAAATTTGCGGTTGTAGCCTGGATAGTTTATTGAAGTTTCGTTCACTTAGTTACCTGCATCTAATCATTCAAACCAAGCAACCGGATTATTTATACAGTAGGCTGAATTTCCCTCATTCAACAAGGTCTTTCGCTCTAATAATACCTGGATTTAAATATCTTATCACTCAGCGTCAATTTTTTATTCATGTTATACGCCTTTGGAACTCCCTGCCAATCGCGATGAGAGGTATCAGAAGCACAAGAAGATTTAAAAGTTTAGTTTTCACTTATTTGGCAAATCATTGAAAGTTTTGAAAGTAGGGAATATATATATAATGTACATAGAAGCATTAGTTTTAAATTATTAAAGTAATTGTTTTTAATTCTTAAATTAATATAAAGGCTTACAACAAATTATAAGACATATGTCCTACTTTGTAAGTGATTTTGAAATTAATAAATACAAAATACAAATACAAAATACAAATCATCGTTTGTGCTTTCTGCCCTACGTATACCCAAAAAGTTCTATTTTATTTAAACTTTTTTCATAAAAATATACTTTCGTTTCAGCATACATTTAATCGTCAGCTCGTAAGATTAAGGGTTGCCAAACCACTTTTAACTCTTTTTTGAATGAATTAATCTATATTATGACGGTGTATTGAGCTAATGCACTACATTTGAAGCAGCTTACCTTCTACAGGAACAATTTGTAGCACCGGCGAAGTGCCGTACATTTCACATGAACCTGCTTCCAAAAAATCAGTGAGATTAATAAATCTAGCGGAAGGTACCCCTGCCATTCCGTGATCACTTAAATGTATCACATTTGTCTTATTTTCTAGTTTGTGAGCAATCAGTTCTTGAATGTATTTAGTCAACAAGTCCAACGCAGCAACAAGACCTGTTATCTATTTTAATAAAATAAGTTATTTTTTAATTGAGTTAAAGATATTTATCTTATCCAACTAATGTTTTTTGTATCCGGGCCTACTACATGTGCCAACTTATCTGGTTGTTCAGAATAGAACATAACCAGATTAGCTGGTTTTATCGGATCGGTAATCCATTTTATCATAGTATCCACCCGCTCCATAAGCGGTACACTGTTGTTATAGTCTACTGTGTATGTACATCCAGTATTTGCGTACTTAAAGTTGCTTCCAGGCCACATCATACAACCAGAGTGTCCGTTACCTTTTTCATTTACTACCTGAAATTGTAAAATAAATTTGTTGATTACATTTTTAGTCAGGTTAGGCAACAATGACTTACCCATATTGGTTCAATAGACTCGTTGTAATGAAACAACTTGTACAAGTAACCCAGAGGTCCATCAATAGTATCGTAAAAGCTATTAGCAAGGATACCATGTTTGTTTGGATAGAAGCCGGTGGCTATTGAAAAATGATTGGTGAATGTTTTTGTGGGAAATACATTAAGCATGTGTTCTGTATAAACGCCTTCGCTCCGAAAGTTCAGCATATTTGGGGTGACGTTGCGTTTGAGATACTCATTACGAAATCCATCATACGATACAATAATCAAAATTTGGTTTTATTCCTGTTCTGTGTCTTTGGCAAGAAGTGACCGATTGCTTTCCGATTGTTTGATATTGCTGTAGAGGATGATAACACCAAACAGTGCAGAGTAGAAACGAGAAATGGCATTAAAAACTTTGACGCACCACCAATTCAAATGAGCTCCGCATCACCACTACGAAATCTTCTAGACACGTTTAATGTTCACCTGCGAGCTCTTTCTTCTTTGGGACGTTCAACTCAGCAATGGGATGATCTTATTGTCTACATTATGACATCTAAATTGACGAAACATTGACGAAATTGCAAGAGGAAGCGCCTGCTGATGGATTAGCCAGCTACCAAGAGGTATCCAAATCCATCATACGATACAATAATCAAAATTTGGTTTTGTTCCTGTTCTGTGTCTTTGGCAAGAAGTGACCGATTGCTGTCGTTTGATATTGCTGACGAGGATGATAACACCAAACAGTGCAGAGTAGAAACGAGAAATGGTATTAAAAATCCGTCAAATTTTAGTTTCATTATGATTAAATAACCTATGAAATCATTTGTTATTTATACGTTTTTCACAACAGTACACCAAAGTACAAATACAAATGGCCATTTTTTCGAAGGAGTACAAATGTCAAAATGGAGGTTTCATTTTTTTCCCGCTAGTGGGGCTTCGAGGGCTAGTGTCGCCCAAAATGACAAAGACTAAAATGGAACCAACTTGGGGTATGGCACTAGCAGTCCATATCTATTACGTCCATGCGGCATGTAGTCAAATGTTTCACTGCACACTATTTGACATTTAAATGTGGTTTCCTAGTACACGAAATGCAAACATTCATGCAGCGCTATCATTTTTGAAACATTATTTTTGGTGTTGTGTTCTAGTTCAATATAAATTATACAAGAATATACAAGAAATAATTGAAATAATTTGTTTAAAGTGCCAATTATAAGAAGAAACATTCTAAACTGAAAAAAAATTAATTTCATTACAACTCTTAATATTAAGAAATTATCAAACAGTTATTCGCACAAAAAGCCAATATTAATTTAGTTTAGATTATATTTAGACCCAACTTTATTTTCCTTTAACATAATACATACAAACAAATTTTTAAAGCATTTTAAAGGATCCGTCTCCGGAACCAAAAAATATATGAAAAAAACTAAAATATTCTTTGAAAAAACACGAAATAAAAATATATTTCCAATAATTATATATACACTCAGTTACAAAAAAAGTGGCGCAGTCATACTTTTTGATGTGTTGTTATCATTTTGACAACCTTATCCAAGGTATGCCCAGGCGAATTAAAGCTTTATTAGATGTTCGTGGAGGCAATACCCACTATTGAAGAAACAAGGACTAGTTTAAAAAAAAAAAAAAAAAAAATGTAAAAGTTTAAGTTTTGAAGTTTATGCCCATTTTCCTTAATTTTTGGTTTATTTCTAAGTTCTTCCTATTTTTTCGTTTTTCATTACATGAATGACTTATTTTTATGTTAATAAACAAAACTGTACCAGAAAAACGTTTATTTGTTTAAGTTACTTCAAAATGTTGTAAAATTTCAAGGTGCGCCACTTTTTTTGTAACTCAGTGTATATATATAAGTTACGATTTTGCTTCTATTACGAGAATGGCGTAATAGAGTACCAGCTGAAAATACAAGTGTGATCATAGCTTAGCGTGCATTTATGAACATATCCTTATTCGGGAGAATTCTACCTCATTTCATGAACGAAATCCACCACAGCTCATGAGTTTAAGGGGAAACGTGAAACTTAAAAAAAATCATGAACTGATTGCCGTGTTACATATTGGAATTTTATTTAATAAAACAATCTGTAATATTTACAAGACGTTTAAAAACATTCAGAAACATTTATTAAAATAAATCTGATGCTGCAAATACTGGTTAAAGCAATATGCTTTTTAATTTATACTTCTAGAGTTTTTAAACAAGATTCAAACTTTTTGGGTCTGTTCATAAACTTGTTTATTTGTTGGTTAGGCTGTTTCTACACTGGTGACTCACAAGTTAAAGTTAGGCTTATAATGAGAAAAACTATATTTGTATTTGCATTTTCGTTTGTTTCGATATAAAAAGAAAAGAAGGTAACGAATTCCCTTCAATTAAACTATCAGTTCAAAACCTACTTGCAAAAGAAAACGAAAAACAGTTCTTTTTTGGCACCATTAAAATCGACATTAGTCGCTTTCATATTATTTGATGCAAAATATGGAAGTGAATCGATGACAATAATGACATAGAATATTTTTTCCGTTTTTTAATTGTTTCAAACACATCAGTAAACATTTTACTTAAGCAATTTGAATCCAGAAAATAAGTTTAAAATGTATACAGTCTCTTTTTACTACTGATGCTACAAACGCGCAAATGTAAAAAAAAATTATTTTTAATTATTGTTTTCATAATTTAAAGATTGTTTTTGCTTATAACTATAACCATTGGCGCAAAATTATAGTCGATTTAACTCGAAACTAAAAGCAATTTAATGTGAAACTTATTTAAAAATACGTTTTTCCGTATTATAAACGGCATAAAGTATACATTTTCTTAATGAAGTTGTCTAATTTTAAAAACAGCAAATGATAGATTGATAGCTCACTCTCTTGAAATCGCTTTTGTGGAATGTAACTACGCACAAATACTGCATAAATTCATCAACGACCCCTTTCAGTGGAATATATAACTGGAAGTTAAAAAATTGTTTATTCTTGAGTAAAAGTTAGACAACTGTTCTAAAATTGAAATAATGTTAAGTGGTGTGACGTTAATTCCTTAAATATAGGTTGACTATAATTTTGCGCCATTGAGTTTATAACATAGAGAAATCATGTGGAAGTTTCAAACTTTGCTCGTAGGATGTCGTTACTATCGACTTGTGTTTTTTTACTCGAGTAGCAATTATTCTTGAGTTAAAAGGCAAGAGAAATAAAGAAAAACAAATACAAATGTTTACAGAAAAAATTTGTTCGGTTGGGGTTGAGGGATGTTCGTTACATGGAATTATTGCAATTATAATTACTCGATATGATCATTAAGCGACATCTACTTCGGTGAGTTTGAAACCATCTTGATTTCTCTGTTTATAAACTCAATGCTATAACCAAGCTATAATCCGGGAATGCGCAAAGCTGTATCTGATCTTGCACTTCTGTCGTGTCTTAAAAAGCTTAGATACGTAAATAAAGTACTAGGATATCCGATATTGAAAAATAAAAATTAAAATTGAAAAAACACGAAATAAAAATACAAGTTGCTGTTTTGCTTCTATTACGAGATATGCGGGCTAAAATAGTACCAGCTGAATCTTAGCTTAGCGTACATTTATTAACACAATTTATGAACACACCCTTATTCGGAAGAATCCTACCTCCATTCATGATCGAAATCCACCACAGCTCATGATTTTAAGGGGAAAAGTATTCATAGACGCGAAATGCAAAAAATCTAAACCGGAGGGACAGACGTAACTACAGATTTTTATCTTTATTAGATAATCGTTGGTGGTGTGCCTACTGCTCACAGTATACATATTAAAGGTAATATATTGCGCAGGTTGTCAAAAATCGAATGACATATGGAAAAAAAAATTATTTGGTGACCCTAGATTCGACTCTACTTATAAAAACTCTATAACCCATAAATGTCATTTTTGTATGTAAGTTTTTTTTATTTTTCCAACACATCAGCCCTCATTGCGATTTTAATACGATGTTCTCTTGGTCCTTATTCCATTATTGATAAACAGCCTTTTTAAATTAATTTCAATGAATTGATCTGCCTTTTAAATACTTCAACATACTCTTTTTAGGTGAAACGAGAATCTCCAACTAAATTGGTCAAAACAAATGAACCACAGTGTTTTGTAAATCCGGCACTCAACATATGTACGTTCGCAGGACACAACTGCTGCGAGAAATCCCTTCGAAATACAACGAATCAATCAGATATGTGATACTTCATCAAATGGAATTGAAAATCCAGGCTTCGACGTTGTAAATGCACCATTTCGAATTGGAATTCCATTTAAGTCATTGTCGAATCGATTTCAATAATCTTACTCCTTCGAAGATGTTGGCAGAAAAACTTGTATTCTCTCCAATGAATCCAAAGACCCCTCGAGTTTTGAACGACATAAGCGAAGAGGATACAACAATGGACATTGGCAAAGAAATAGATATATATCAATTGGAGTTAGAAAATAGCATAAATGAAGCTAGGCAAAGAAAAACTGTCGACAAAGACTGTCGAACTTTCGGCGAGAATTTGGAAGATATTGTTGAAAATTCACAAGTAGAAGAAGAAGAGTCTAAATCCCCAGAACCTAAAACAGCTAGTTCTAAAGAAGTTTTGAATACGTCTTTCGTTATAAACAAATCTTCGATTAAGGAGACAACACCAAATGAATCGTTTATTTATGATTGTGGTGTGGATTTTAAAGCTCCTGCTCCGTTTGTGCGTGCTTATCGTAGGCCAGATCCAGTTCCGTCACCACTGAGCGTAGAAAATCATAGTGAGTATTCAAAAAAATGAACCAAAACCAAAAGTTGGAACTGAAAGCAAATCTTCGGTTAAAAATATAATTCGCAACAGTATTCGGAAGTTGATACCTCCAAACAAAGGTTCTTGTGTAGGTAAAACAGGAGAAAAGCCACTTGCCTCTTCAAAGCATCATCCAAGTGGTCATCATTTCATGGAAACCATACGACATATAGTTTGCAGCGAAAACCACAAAAAGAACCTGTCGAAACTATGGCACCTGCTGAGCCCTCTGCTCGGGAAATATCTATAAATAATATCAACTCAGATTATATTAAAATGGAAGATTTTACAAACGAAAGCAAGACGTCTTTGCGGAGTAGCATTAGGAAATCTACCATGAGGCTTATAATTTCGGGAAATGAATTTGATTAAAGTTTTTTTTGTCTGTCCCTTTTTGAATGTTATTATTATTTATGTTTTTGAATATTATTCGCACTAGTATTATACTTACATTTGTCACTTTGTTTACTTCACCTTCATATTTAATTTATTCTTATACTTTATGAAAATATTTAATGTCCATTTTTTTATTAAATAAATAAATAATTTATTTTCAAATACAATAAAAAAATTAAATGTTTGATTTTTGAATAATTTCATATCTTTCCGGGGAAACTTACATTGAAAAGTTGTGAACAAACTTAATAAGATAACTAAACTTTTCGCCTCTTAGCTACTTTCAAGTAATTTTAAATTGTCTATTTCCTTATAGCCCAGTGAAATTAAAGTTTTACTTCTAAATAATTCCCACAAAGCTGGATTTTGCTGGAGACCTTTGTTTTGATTCTTGAGCAAATCAAAAAAGTACCCATGATTGGTGAGACATCTCAGCACTGGAAATATACAATAGATGATTTTTTGATTGTATTAAGTAAAATTTAACAAACCGTGATGGACGATGCTCTAGAATGGGCTGGATAAAGTTGATGATGCGGTTATTGTTGTTCCAATTTTTTGAGGATTTGTATTAAAAATCCTTTTTAGAGATATCTCATCGCTGGAAATAAACAATAAATGATTTTTTAATTAAGTATTCAATAAAATTTCACAAACCGTGTTGGAAGATGCTCTATAATGGGTTGGTGGATTAGTTGAGGTTGTTGTTGTTTAATTTTTAATCATATTCAAATCATTGTGCCGAGTTCGTATGAATGTTGTGTTTGTTGCTTCTCTGATGGACTCTTAACTGAATACTGCTTTGACGTTATTGAAATTTAGCTCACAACTTCTGACAAAAATCCTAAGGAGGTTCATGCAAAAAAGGAAAAATGCTGTGATAAGCAGGAAATAACTTTCTATAGGTAGACTAGTACTATTGCCATCGTCCGATATGGGTGGACCATCATGCATGGCGTGAATCACCATCTTCGTCACTGGTTGTTGAATTCTATTCGCTTTCATCGGCGTTGAAGAGTGATATTAGTTTCAGTTTTGGTTTCCCAAATCGCTTTACTTGATCTTCATCTTCTTAATCGAATGCATCCAGCTGTATGTTATTATCAATCCTTTTTCAATTTTCTCTGTTTCGTCTGTGAAATAAAATTTAGTTGTTAGAAATAAGAATATATCAATAAATAGTTAAGAAACAAAAGTATATGTTACATGATTTGAACTTTCATTTTTAATTCCATACAATTTTGTTTTTACATTTTTCAACTGAAGTGTCACTTTACTTCAGTGACAGCGCACTCCCAGTGACAGGGGGTCTCCATTTTTGACACATGCGCGAACTTGAACAAAAACGGAAACTCGGAGTATATTACCTTTAATATGTGTACTGTGCCTACTGCTGACTCGGTGGGAGGCACTGATCTCAATATATAACTGGATAGCGTATTCCATACAATGTATAACAGTTTTTGTGAAGCAAATTGAAGATGACAGATGGTGGATTTTATCATAATTTGACGTCTACTTTGGGAAAAAAAAATATTTCAATGTTTACCAAACAATTTAAAAGCAAGGTGGGTTTTTCTGTGATAAGAAATACAAAATTAAAAGAATTAAATAATTTAAAGATTCTCGTTCTTACATGATTTTTGTATTGATCTTTTTTCAGGGCAAACGCTGTTCCGCTGAAATATCCTTCCACTCAACCTTCATCAAACCAATGAGAGTTAACTCAATTATATTCAGTGATTCTGGCCTTCAGTTCGAGGATAATGAAACTGAGGGAACTTGGATAATGCCAAATACTGTGACAAATGTTTACTTCGATCCAAGATCCCTATGTCAATCCCGATGTTACATCCTTTTCAATCAAAATCTCTCGCCCATGTTCACCTCACTGGAGAGCCATTTAAATTTCGATGAAACAGAGCTGCGTAGACGAACTGAAATATTTCGTCACTTCAAGTATTACTTGAGGACAATTACCTTTACCGTGAACACCAGTGAAGTTCGCCTATTCAAGTTCAACTTAACGGTGGATATTATCTGGCCAAGATAAGTGAGTGGCGTTCAAACTCTACCGACCGTTGAAATCGGCCAAGTCTATGTTGCACAAATTGTTCTAAACAATCCTTCAGATACGCCACTGCTTGTGGACTTCTTCATATCAAATCTGACGGTTTCAAAGAACACAAAACTTTCGCTTCCTTTGAAGGTGGTAGAGATATGTCCGCACTGTTACTTAACAGATAAACATTTTTAGGTTGATAGGGGTTCATAAGCCACGAATTATTCAACCCAAGTCTAGTATTACTCAGCGACAATTGAATTTATGGCCAAGGACAAAAAACTCCTGAAGTACAGAACATAGATAGTAGATCCATACACGGTAGTTCAACGCCTGTGGGAAACTCTCACAGTGGTGGTAAGAAATACGGAAAAACACCTGGACGTGAACGCAAGAAATAACAGTCAAACGGAAGTAGCCAATCAAAGCGATTTGATTTGAAGGATCCAAGTTCAAGCCAAATGCATTCCACTTCACTTCACCAGTTGCAAATAGTGTATGTATACCACTGATCTCAATATATACCTGGATAGCGGATGCATATACAAAAGATGAAGCAATTTGAAGATGTGTTATATTATGAAAAAGTCCCCAATTTTGTATAACAGTATACCACTATAACAGTTTAACAAATGTCACAATTGACAATACTCAAAAATGTGGTTGTTTGTTTAGTTTTCTGTTTTTAGAAAACATATTATTTTTATATTATTTATTTACGTTGTTTTTACATCTTTTGATTTATATTATTATTAAAATTAAAATGTCTTCTAATAAAGATAATCTTTTACAAACATTTATAAGCATCTGTGATAAAGTAGCAAATGTTTCAAGTTACATTAGTAAATCTAATATTCTTCAGGAATTTTTTCAAAAGGTAAATAGAAAATGTTTATTAACTTTTACTAAAGTTGTTTGGTTTTAGGTTTCTAGTGGCAAAGGCTTCAAAGGTGATATCCATCTGTGGATAAATATGCTCCTACCCACAGCTAGTCAAAGAGTCTACAATTTACAAAACAAACAAATCATTAAACTTTTTTCCAGAATTTTCCGTACGAATGTAGAAGATATGTTGGTCGATTTAGAGCAAGGTATGTTCCGAAAGATTGTAATAAAATTTATGTTAACAAATTCAACTTTAAGGTGATGACTCTGAAACTATTCGCAAATACTTTGAGTTATCAAAAGGAGTCACTCCAAGCACGTAAAGTACTCTAACTTTACAACAAGTTGAAGACACTCTTATTAATCTTACAACGTCAGGAAAAGAAGATTATCAAGTTGATATTTTCAGTATATTATGTAAAATGGCAACCGCTGAAGACTTGAAAATGGTAAGTTCTAAAAATCATTCTCTTTGCAAAAATCATCATAACATTTTTCACCATTTTAGGGTAATTCGCCTGATCAAACAGGACTTAAAGATAAATGCCAAAGGAAGACATGTATTAGATGCCTTTGGTCCAGATGCATATCCCGCGTACCAAACCTCACGAGATCTAGATGCGGTTGTTGATCAATTTGCATCAAAAACTGCTGCCAAAAGTCCACTGAAGGGTAAAAAGGTGAAAAAGATGATATATTAAGTAACTATTGAAATTCCGTTTACTATTCTAACATCCTTTCATAGACAGCTGCAGGATCTGTTAATGTCAAACTCATGACTATTTAATCAGCCCAATGATTGCAAATGCCTGTAATTCAGTTGATACTGCTTTTAAGAAAAACCCTGAGGGACTGTTTAGCGAAATAAAATACGATGGCGAACGAGTTCAAATTTACAAACAAGGAAATTAATATCGTTTCTTCTCGAGAAATTTAAAGCCTGTTTTTTTATAGTAACAGTAACAGTAACAGGGGAACATGTTATTTTGGTATTTTTCGGGCATATCGCCGACCCCAATGTATATTTATAATGTATATTTATAAAACTTATATTAAATATAGCATACGTAAAGCAAACAAATGCACTTTTATTTGCATTTCTTAGGCCACCAACAAAAGAGGACCTTGTGCGTAATCTACTATTTGCATCATTACATTTTGAATCTCCAAAAGCAAATATCATATCAAAATGTCTGAATACTGCTTATAAATTATCTTAGGTATACAGTTTTTTGTATTTTTGTCTGAAACCAAAATGTAATGATGCAATCAGTAGCGCTAACTTATTTAGAGTCAGGAATTGCAAAAATTTTATCTCTGAGTCAAACCGTTCGGGCATGGCACCAAAATATGTTTAAGACATTACCTAAATTTTCATAAAAAAATTAGAAATGAACGAAAAACTGGGTAATGTCATGAACATATTTTGGTGCCATGTCCAAACGGTTTGACTCACAGACAAAATTTGTGCAATTCCTGACTCTAAATAAGTAAGCGCTACTATTTGCATCATTACATTTTGAATCCAGACAATATTAACAAAAAAAGTTACTGCAAAAGCAAATATCACATCAAAATGTCTGAGTACTGCTTATAAATTATCTTAGGTATACAGTTTTTTGTATTTTTATCTGAAACCAAAATGTAATGATGCAATCAGTAGCGCTAACTTATTTAGAGTCAGGAATTGCAAAAATTTTATCTCTGAGTCAAACCGTTCGGGCATGGCACCAAAATATGTTTAAGACATTACCTAAATTTTCATAAAAAAATTAGAAATGAACGAAAAACTGGGTAATGTCATGAACATATTTTGGTGCCATGTCCAAACGGTTTGACTCACAGACAAAATTTGTGCAATTCCTGACTCTAAATAAGTAAGCGCTACTATTTGCATCATTACATTTTGAATCCAGACAATATTAACAAAAAAAGTTACTGCAAAAGCAAATATCACATCAAAATGTCTGAGTACTGCTTATAAATTATCTTAGGTATACAGTTTTTTGTATTTTTATCTGAAACCAAAATGTAATGATGCAATCAGTAGCGCTAACTTATTTAGAGTCAGGAATTGCAAAAATTTTATCTCTGAGTCAAACCGTTCGGGCATGGCACCAAAATATGTTTAAGACATTACCTAAATTTTCATAAAAAAATTAGAAATGAACGAAAAACTGGGTAATGTCATGAACATATTTTGGTGCCATGTCCAAACGGTTTGACTCACAGACAAAATTTGTGCAATTCCTGACTCTAAATAAGTAAGCGCTACTATTTGCATCATTACATTTTGAATCCAGACAATATTAACAAAAAAAGTTACTGCAAAAGCAAATATCACATCAAAATGTCTGAGTACTGCTTATAAATTATCTTAGGTATACAGTTTTTTGTATTTTTATCTGAAACCAAAATGTAATGATGCAATCAGTAGCGCTAACTTATTTAGAGTCAGGAATTGCAAAAATTTTATCTCTGAGTCAAACCGTTCGGGCATGGCACCAAAATATGTTTAAGACATTACCTAAATTTTCATAAAAAAATTAGAAATGAACGAAAAACTGGGTAATGTCATGAACATATTTTGGTGCCATGTCCAAACGGTTTGACTCACAGACAAAATTTGTGCAATTCCTGACTCTAAATAAGTAAGCGCTACTATTTGCATCATTACATTTTGAATCCAGACAATATTAACAAAAAAAGTTACTGCAAAAGCAAATATCACATCAAAATGTCTGAGTACTGCTTATAAATTATCTTAGGTATACAGTTTTTTGTATTTTTGTCTGAAACCAAAATGTAATGATGCAATCAGTAGCGCTAACTTATTTAGAGTCAGGAATTGCAAAAATTTTATCTCTGAGTCAAACCGTTCGGGCATGGCACCAAAATATGTTTAAGACATTACCTAAATTTTCATAAAAAAATTAGAAATGAACGAAAAACTGGGTAATGTCATGAACATATTTTGGTGCCATGTCCAAACGGTTTGACTCACAGACAAAATTTGTGCAATTCCTGACTCTAAATAAGTAAGCGCTACTATTTGCATCATTACATTTTGAATCCAGACAATATTAACAAAAAAAGTTACTGCAAAAGCAAATATCACATCAAAATGTCTGAGTACTGCTTATAAATTATCTTAGGTATACAGTTTTTTGTATTTTTATCTGAAACCAAAATGTAATGATGCAATCAGTAGCGCTAACTTATTTAGAGTCAGGAATTGCAAAAATTTTATCTCTGAGTCAAACCGTTCGGGCATGGCACCAAAATATGTTTAAGACATTACCTAAATTTTCATAAAAAAATTAGAAATGAACGAAAAACTGGGTAATGTCATGAACATATTTTGGTGCCATGTCCAAACGGTTTGACTCACAGACAAAATTTGTGCAATTCCTGACTCTAAATAAGTAAGCGCTACTATTTGCATCATTACATTTTGAATCCAGACAATATTAACAAAAAAAGTTACTGCAAAAGCAAATATCACATCAAAATGTCTGAGTACTGCTTATAAATTATCTTAGGTATACAGTTTTTTGTATTTTTATCTGAAACCAAAATGTAATGATGCAATCAGTAGCGCTAACTTATTTAGAGTCAGGAAGTGCACAAATTTTGTCTGTGAGTCAAACCGTTTGGACATGGCACCAAAATATGTTCATGACATTACCCAGTTTTTCGTTCATTTCTAATTTTTTTATGAAAATTTAGGTAATGTCTTAAACATATTTTGGTGCCATGCCCGAACGGTTTGACTCAGAGATAAAATTTTTGCAATTCCTGACTCTAAGTAAGTTAGCGCTACTGATTGCATCATTACATTTTGGTTTCAGACAAAAATACAAAAAACTGTATACCTAAGATAATTTATAAGCAGTATTCAGACATTTTGATATGATATTTGCTTTTGGAGATTCAAAATGTAATGATGCAAATAGTAGATTACGCACAAGGTCCTCTTTTGTTGGTGGCCTAAGAAATGCAAATAAAAGTGCATTTGTTTGCTTTACGTATGCTATATTTAATATAAGATTTATAAATATACATTATAAATATACATTGGGGTCGGCGATATGCCTGAAAAATACCAAAATAACATGTTCTGTGCTGTAATTCAAAAACTACCAGCCCTTTATGCCTGATTTATACATTTTCTCACTCGTTATAACGTCAGGTACAAACTTGCATTCAAAGTTTTTCCTGTTAGTCAATATATAAAAATCTGATATTCAAAAGTTATAGTAGTACTAACAATTTCATAGCAGCATGAAGTAATAACAATTTAAAGTACTTTTGAATATAAGATTTTTATATATTGACTACCCGGAAAAACTTTGAATGCAAGTTTGTAACTGACATTATAACGAGTGAGAAAATGTATAAATCAGGCATATAGGGCTAGTAGTTTTGGATCTACAGTAGATACCATGCTCAGATTCTTTGAAATGTTCGTCAATACGTAAAATATTGTAGTAATATATACATGTTTTGTGCTGTAGTTCCAAAACTACCAGCCCTATATGCCTGATTTATACTTTTTCTCACTCGTTATAATGTCAGGTACAAACTTGCATTCAAAGTTTTTCCTGGTAGTCAATATATAAAAATCTGATATTCAAAAGTACTTGAAATCGTTAGTACTTCATGTTGCTATGAAATTGTTAGTACTACATATAACTTTTGAATATCAGATTTTTATATATTGATTACCCGGAAAAACTTTGAATGCAAGTTTTTACCTTACTTATAACGAGTGAGAAAATGTACATATCAGGCATATATACATTTTCTCACTGAATCTGAATCTGGCTGTGACTGTTGCTGTCCAAACGCTGTGGGTGACATAGGTTCTGGTAAACTTGTTATGGGACTATCACGCTTTTGAAATTCCAATCCAGGTGGTGGACGAATGCCAGCAGCCCGTTGCCAAGAGGAAGTAGCATTGGCTGCCTGCTGGTATCCCATTGGATCCCAAGTTTGACCTGTAGCAGATCCACCATTACCATTTGACCAATTAGCTATTGGGGTCTTATGAGATTCTGTGTGGTGCTGCGGTTGCGAGGCAAAATATTCACTGCTCGAATTCCACTTTTTCTGCAAGTGTCCCAGCGAGAAGTCTTGGTCAGAGTTTGCATGGTTTCTTCCTGAAAATGTGTATTAGAAAAACATATTGATTTAAATAGAAAAAGGATACTAACCTAAGTACTGATTAAAATCCCTGATGGCATTACATTAGAAAAAAAACTTGAGTTGTTGCAAACGGTCGGCTCCAACACGGTAAAAGGTTCCCAGCTAGGAGTCGAAGCAGGCGAGCGCTTTGTCCCAATTGGCCCCAACTCATTGGAACATATTTTATGAATTCCATTCGAGTTGTTTGTCAAAGCGGAAGTTGGCACAATCATGCTGTATCCGAACGTTTCATCGTTTTTAAGATCAGCATCGTTTCAGTCGTTTCCATTATCCAGGGGCAAATATTCGCTCAATGGTTCCTCATAGTCCAGAGGTGATAAATCATTCAATGGTGTCTTTGCAGCAGCTATAACGTCTGAGAAACTTGCCTGCTGATTAGGATCCCACATAGGTATTGGTGCTGCACCACTATTTGCAACTGGTGAAGTGAAGTGGAATGCATTTGGCTTGAACTTGGATCCTTCAAATCAAATCGCTTTGATTGGCTACTTCCGTTTGACTGTTCTTTCTTGCGTTCATGTCCAGGTGTTTTTCCGTATTTCTTACCACCACTGTGAGAGTTTCCCACAGGCTACTACCGTGTATGGATCTACTATCTATGTTCTGTACTTCAGGAGTTTTTTGTCCTTGGCCATAAATTCAATTGTCGCTGAGTAACTAGACTTGGGTTGAATAATTCGTGGCTTATGAACCCATATCAACCTAAATACATGTTTATCTGTTAAGTAACAGTGCGGACATATCTCTACCACCTTCAAAGGAAGCGAAAGTTTTGTGTTCTTTGAAACCGTCAGATTTGATATGAAGAAGTCCACAAGCAGTGGCGTATCTGAAGGATTGTTTAGAACAATTTGTGCAACATAGACTTGGCCGATTTCAACGGTCGGTAGAGTTTGAACGCCACTCACTTATCTTGGCCAGATAATATCCACCGTTAAGTTGAACTTGAATAGGCGAACTTCACTGGTGTTCACGGTAAAGGTAATTGTCCTCAAGTAATACTTGAAGTGACGAAATATTTCAGTTCGTCTACGCAGCTCTGTTTCATCGAAATTTAAATGGCTCTCCAGTGAGGTGAACATGGACGAGAGATTTTGATTGAAAGGGATGTAACATCGGGATTGACATAGGGATCTTGGATCGAAGTAAACATTTGTCACAGTATTTGGCATTATCCAAGTGCCCTCAGTTTCATTATCCTCGAACTGAAGGCCAGAATCACTGAATATAATTGAGTTAACTCTCATTGGTTTGATGAAGGTTGAGTGGAAGGATATTTCAGCGGAACAGCGTTTGCCCTGAAAAAAGATTAATACAAAAATCATGTTAGAACGAGAATCTTTAAATTATTTAATTCTTTTAATTTTGTATTTTTTATCACAGAAAAACCCACCTTGCTTTTAAATTGTTTGGTAAACATTGAAATATTTTTTTTTTTCCCAAAGTAGACGTCAAATTATGATAAAATCCACCATCTGTCATCTTCAATTTGCTTCACAAAAACTGTTATACATTGTATGGAATACGCTATCCAGTTATATATTGAGATCAGTGATGTATACCTAAGATAATTTATAAGCAGTACTCAGACATTTTGATGTGATATTTGCTTTTGCAGTAACTTTTTTTGTTAAAATTGTCTGGATTCAAAATGTAATGATGCAAATAGTAGCGCTTACTTATTTAGAGTCAGGAATTGCACAAATTTTGTCTGTGAGTCAAACCGTTTGGACATGGCACCAAAATATGTTCATGACATTACCCAGTTTTTCGTTCATTTCTAATTTTTTTATGAAAATTTAGGTAATGTCTTAAACATATCTTGGTGCCATGCCAGAACGGTTTGACTCAGAGATAAAATTTTTGCACTTCCTGACTCTAAATAAGTTAGCGCTACTGATTGCATCATTACATTTTGGTTTCAGACAAAAATACAAAAAACTGTATACCTAAGATAATTTATAAGCAGTATTCAGACATTTTGATGTGATATTTGCTTTTGGAGATTCAAAATGTAATGATGCAAATAGTAGATTACGCACAAGGTCCTCTTTTGTTGGTGGCCTAGGAAATGCAAATAAAAGTGCATTTGTTTGCTTTACGTATGCTATATTTAATATAAGATTTATAAATATACATTATAAATATACATTGGGGTCGGCGATATGCCCGAAAAATACCAAAATAACATGTTCCCCTGTTACTGTTACTGTTACTATAAAAAAACAGGCTTTAAATTTCTCGAGAAGAAACGATATTAATTTCCTTGTTTGTAAATTTGAACTCGTTCGCCATCGTATTTTATTTCGCTAAACAGTCCCTCAGGGTTTTTCTTAAAAGCAGTATCAACTGAATTACAGGCATTTGCAATCATTGGGCTGATTAAATAGTCATGAGTTTGACATTAACAGATCCTGCAGCTGTCTATGAAAGGATGTTAGAATAGTAAACGGAATTTCAATAGTTACTTAATATATCATCTTTTTCACCTTTTTACCCTTCAGTGGACTTTTGGCAGCAGTTTTTGATGCAAATTGATCAACAACCGCATCTAGATCTCGTGAGGACTGATACGCGGGATATGCATCTGGACCAAAGGCATCTAATACATGTCTTCCTTTGGCATTTATCTTTAAGTCCTGTTTGATCAGGCGAATTACCCTAAAATGGTGAAAAATGTTATGATGATTTTTGCAAAGAGAATGATTTTTAGAACTTACCATTTTCAAGTCTTCAGCGGTTGCCATTTTACATAATATACTGAAAATATCAACTTGATAATCTTCTTTTCCTGACGTTGTAAGATTAATAAGAGTGTCTTCAACTTGTTGTAAAGTTAGAGTACTTTACGTGCTTGGAGTGACTCTTTTTGATAACTCAAAGTATTTGCGAATAGTTTCAGAGTCATCACCTTAAAGTTGAATTTATTAACATAAATTTTATTACAATCTTTCGGAACATACCTTGCTCTAAATCGACCAACATATCTTCTACATTCGTACGGAAAATTCTGGAAAAAAGTTTAATGATTTGTTTGTTTTGTAAATTGTAGACTCTTTGACTAGCTGTGGGTAGGAGCATATTTATCCACAGATGGATATCACCTTTGAAGCCTTTGCCACTAGAAACCTAAAACCAAACAACTTTAGTAAAAGTTAATAAACATTTTCTATTTACCTTTGGAAAAAATTCCTGAAGAATATTAGATTTACTAATGTAACTTGAAACATTTGCTACTTTATCACAGATGCTTATAAAATTTTGTAAAAGATTATCTTTATTAGAAGACATTTTAATTTTAATAATAATATAAATCAAAAGATGTAAAAACAACGTAAATAAATAATATAAAAATAATATGTTTTCTAAAAACAGAAAACTAAACAAACAACCACATTTTTGAGTATTGTCAATTGTGACATTTGTTAAACTGTTATAGTGGTATACTGTTATACAAAATTGGGGACTTTTTCATAATATAACACATCTTCAAATTGCTTCATCTTTTGTATATGCATCCGCTATCCAGGTATATATTGAGATCAGTGGTGGGAGGTGGGTGATATAGCTGACTGCTTGGTTGCCGCTTTTATTTTCGTTTGGTGTATATTGTTGTTGGTAGGTTTCTTGTGTGTTTGGTTGTTATTGCTGCTGGGTGTACATTGTTGTTGGGTGACATGTACAGCATAAAATAAATACTGAATATGTAGGTATTCATTTAAAGGGTGGCTTCCATTTCCTTGGCTGGTAGGTATCCTGGTGTCACGTTGTTGTTGGTAGGTAGGTATCCCAAAAGAAAGAGGTAGAGGATTCTCGGTGGGTGGCTGGTAGGTAGGAAGTTGCAGGAAATTGTAACGCTTCGTTACAGGTCAATAGTAGAAGCCGATAACAATATAGAAGAAGAAATACGCGGGCAGCTTCTAAAATCCAACAGAGCCTACACAGTCTGTCAAAGCTCTTCAAATCCAGAAATCTCACTATAACTTCAAAACTGCTGCTGTACAGGACCATGGTCCTGCCAGTACTCATGGATCCGAGACTTGGGTGCTTAGCAAAAGGCACTCCGACCTCTTAGTCGCGTTCGAGAAGTCTTAAGGAGAATTGTTAACCCCATATGTGAGGAAGGACGATTCCGGAGACGGTACAATCATGAATTGTACGCAATCTACCTTGAAGCAGATATCGTGACAAAAATTAGGCTCAGTAGACTCCGGTGGGCAGAGACCTAGCTCGCATGAGCGAAGAGGAACCTGCTCGGAAAGTTCTTTGTGGTACATTCTATGGCAGACGACAACGTGGTAGACCGCTTGCGCTGGAGAGATGGCGTAGACCAGGACGCCCGGAGCCTTGGGGTGTGAAACTGGATGGCTTCGGCTCGAGATCGGGATAGGTGGAGAGACTTGTTGAAGGAGGCCAGGACCGGACCCCGGTTGTCGAGCATTGTCATTACATTTTGGTTTCAGACAAAAATACAAAAAACTGTATACCTAAGATAATTTATAAGCAGTATTCAGACATTTTGATGTGATATTTGCTTTTGGAGATTCAAAATGTAATGATGCAAATAGTAGATTACGCACAAGGTCCTCTTTTGTTGGTGGCCTAGGAAATGCAAATAAAAGTGCATTTGTTTGCTTTACGTATGCTATATTTAATATAAGATTTATAAATATACATTATAAATATACATTGGGGTCGGCGATATGCCCGAAAAATACCAAAATAACATGTTCCCCTGTTACTGTTACTGTTACTATAAAAAAACAGGCTTTAAATTTCTCGAGAAGAAACGATATTAATTTCCTTGTTTGTAAATTTGAACTCGTTCGCCATCGTATTTTATTTCGCTAAACAGTCCCTCAGGGTTTTTCTTAAAAGCAGTATCAACTGAATTACAGGCATTTGCAATCATTGGGCTGATTAAATAGTCATGAGTTTGACATTAACAGATCCTGCAGCTGTCTATGAAAGGATGTTAGAATAGTAAACGGAATTTCAATAGTTACTTAATATATCATCTTTTTCACCTTTTTACCCTTCAGTGGACTTTTGGCAGCAGTTTTTGATGCAAATTGATCAACAACCGCATCTAGATCTCGTGAGGACTGATACGCGGGATATGCATCTGGACCAAAGGCATCTAATACATGTCTTCCTTTGGCATTTATCTTTAAGTCCTGTTTGATCAGGCGAATTACCCTAAAATGGTGAAAAATGTTATGATGATTTTTGCAAAGAGAATGATTTTTAGAACTTACCATTTTCAAGTCTTCAGCGGTTGCCATTTTACATAATATACTGAAAATATCAACTTGATAATCTTCTTTTCCTGACGTTGTAAGATTAATAAGAGTGTCTTCAACTTGTTGTAAAGTTAGAGTACTTTACGTGCTTGGAGTGACTCTTTTTGATAACTCAAAGTATTTGCGAATAGTTTCAGAGTCATCACCTTAAAGTTGAATTTATTAACATAAATTTTATTACAATCTTTCGGAACATACCTTGCTCTAAATCGACCAACATATCTTCTACATTCGTACGGAAAATTCTGGAAAAAAGTTTAATGATTTGTTTGTTTTGTAAATTGTAGACTCTTTGACTAGCTGTGGGTAGGAGCATATTTATCCACAGATGGATATCACCTTTGAAGCCTTTGCCACTAGAAACCTAAAACCAAACAACTTTAGTAAAAGTTAATAAACATTTTCTATTTACCTTTGGAAAAAATTCCTGAAGAATATTAGATTTACTAATGTAACTTGAAACATTTGCTACTTTATCACAGATGCTTATAAAATTTTGTAAAAGATTATCTTTATTAGAAGACATTTTAATTTTAATAATAATATAAATCAAAAGATGTAAAAACAACGTAAATAAATAATATAAAAATAATATGTTTTCTAAAAACAGAAAACTAAACAAACAACCACATTTTTGAGTATTGTCAATTGTGACATTTGTTAAACTGTTATAGTGGTATACTGTTATACAAAATTGGGGACTTTTTCATAATATAACACATCTTCAAATTGCTTCATCTTTTGTATATGCATCCGCTATCCAGGTATATATTGAGATCAGTGGTGGGAGGTGGGTGATATAGCTGACTGCTTGGTTGCCGCTTTTATTTTCGTTTGGTGTATATTGTTGTTGGTAGGTTTCTTGTGTGTTTGGTTGTTATTGCTGCTGGGTGTACATTGTTGTTGGGTGACATGTACAGCATAAAATAAATACTGAATATGTAGGTATTCATTTAAAGGGTGGCTTCCATTTCCTTGGCTGGTAGGTATCCTGGTGTCACGTTGTTGTTGGTAGGTAGGTATCCCAAAAGAAAGAGGTAGAGGATTCTCGGTGGGTGGCTGGTAGGTAGGAAGTTGCAGGAAATTGTAACGCTTCGTTACAGGTCAATAGTAGAAGCCGATAACAATATAGAAGAAGAAATACGCGGGCAGCTTCTAAAATCCAACAGAGCCTACACAGTCTGTCAAAGCTCTTCAAATCCAGAAATCTCACTATAACTTCAAAACTGCTGCTGTACAGGACCATGGTCCTGCCAGTACTCATGGATCCGAGACTTGGGTGCTTAGCAAAAGGCACTCCGACCTCTTAGTCGCGTTCGAGAAGTCTTAAGGAGAATTGTTAACCCCATATGTGAGGAAGGACGATTCCGGAGACGGTACAATCATGAATTGTACGCAATCTACCTTGAAGCAGATATCGTGACAAAAATTAGGCTCAGTAGACTCCGGTGGGCAGAGACCTAGCTCGCATGAGCGAAGAGGAACCTGCTCGGAAAGTTCTTTGTGGTACATTCTATGGCAGACGACAACGTGGTAGACCGCTTGCGCTGGAGAGATGGCGTAGACCAGGACGCCCGGAGCCTTGGGGTGTGAAACTGGATGGCTTCGGCTCGAGATCGGGATAGGTGGAGAGACTTGTTGAAGGAGGCCAGGACCGGACCCCGGTTGTCGAGCATTGTCATTACATTTTGGTTTCAGACAAAAATACAAAAAACTGTATACCTAAGATAATTTATAAGCAGTATTCAGACATTTTGATGTGATATTTGCTTTTGGAGATTCAAAATGTAATGATGCAAATAGTAGATTACGCACAAGGTCCTCTTTTGTTGGTGGCCTAAGAAATGCAAATAAAAGTGCATTTGTTTGCTTTACGTATGCTATATTTAATATAAGATTTATAAATATACATTATAAATATACATTGGGGTCGGCGATGTGCCCGAAAAATACCAAAATAACATGTTCCCCTGTTACTGTTACTGTTACTATAAAAAAACAGGCTTTAAATTTCTCGAGAAGAAACGATATTAATTTCCTTGTTTGTAAATTTGAACTCGTTCGCCATCGTATTTTATTTCGCTAAACAGTCCCTCAGGGTTTTTCTTAAAAGCAGTATCAACTGAATTACAGGCATTTGCAATCATTGGGCTGATTAAATAGTCATGAGTTTGACATTAACAGATCCTGCAGCTGTCTATGAAAGGATGTTAGAATAGTAAACGGAATTTCAATAGTTACTTAATATATCATCTTTTTCACCTTTTTACCCTTCAGTGGACTTTTGGCAGCAGTTTTTGATGCAAATTGATCAACAACCGCATCTAGATCTCGTGAGGACTGATACGCGGGATATGCATCTGGACCAAAGGCATCTAATACATGTCTTCCTTTGGCATTTATCTTTAAGTCCTGTTTGATCAGGCGAATTACCCTAAAATGGTGAAAAATGTTATGATGATTTTTGCAAAGAGAATGATTTTTAGAACTTACCATTTTCAAGTCTTCAGCGGTTGCCATTTTACATAATATACTGAAAATATCAACTTGATAATCTTCTTTTCCTGACGTTGTAAGATTAATAAGAGTGTCTTCAACTTGTTGTAAAGTTAGAGTACTTTACGTGCTTGGAGTGACTCTTTTTGATAACTCAAAGTATTTGCGAATAGTTTCAGAGTCATCACCTTAAAGTTGAATTTATTAACATAAATTTTATTACAATCTTTCGGAACATACCTTGCTCTAAATCGACCAACATATCTTCTACATTCGTACGGAAAATTCTGGAAAAAAGTTTAATGATTTGTTTGTTTTGTAAATTGTAGACTCTTTGACTAGCTGTGGGTAGGAGCATATTTATCCACAGATGGATATCACCTTTGAAGCCTTTGCCACTAGAAACCTAAAACCAAACAACTTTAGTAAAAGTTAATAAACATTTTCTATTTACCTTTGGAAAAAATTCCTGAAGAATATTAGATTTACTAATGTAACTTGAAACATTTGCTACTTTATCACAGATGCTTATAAAATTTTGTAAAAGATTATCTTTATTAGAAGACATTTTAATTTTAATAATAATATAAATCAAAAGATGTAAAAACAACGTAAATAAATAATATAAAAATAATATGTTTTCTAAAAACAGAAAACTAAACAAACAACCACATTTTTGAGTATTGTCAATTGTGACATTTGTTAAACTGTTATAGTGGTATACTGTTATACAAAATTGGGGACTTTTTCATAATATAACACATCTTCAAATTGCTTCATCTTTTGTATATGCATCCGCTATCCAGGTATATATTGAGATCAGTGGTGGGAGGTGGGTGATATAGCTGACTGCTTGGTTGCCGCTTTTATTTTCGTTTGGTGTATATTGTTGTTGGTAGGTTTCTTGTGTGTTTGGTTGTTATTGCTGCTGGGTGTACATTGTTGTTGGGTGACATGTACAGCATAAAATAAATACTGAATATGTAGGTATTCATTTAAAGGGTGGCTTCCATTTCCTTGGCTGGTAGGTATCCTGGTGTCACGTTGTTGTTGGTAGGTAGGTATCCCAAAAGAAAGAGGTAGAGGATTCTCGGTGGGTGGCTGGTAGGTAGGAAGTTGCAGGAAATTGTAACGCTTCGTTACAGGTCAATAGTAGAAGCCGATAACAATATAGAAGAAGAAATACGCGGGCAGCTTCTAAAATCCAACAGAGCCTACACAGTCTGTCAAAGCTCTTCAAATCCAGAAATCTCACTATAACTTCAAAACTGCTGCTGTACAGGACCATGGTCCTGCCAGTACTCATGGATCCGAGACTTGGGTGCTTAGCAAAAGGCACTCCGACCTCTTAGTCGCGTTCGAGAAGTCTTAAGGAGAATTGTTAACCCCATATGTGAGGAAGGACGATTCCGGAGACGGTACAATCATGAATTGTACGCAATCTACCTTGAAGCAGATATCGTGACAAAAATTAGGCTCAGTAGACTCCGGTGGGCAGAGACCTAGCTCGCATGAGCGAAGAGGAACCTGCTCGGAAAGTTCTTTGTGGTACATTCTATGGCAGACGACAACGTGGTAGACCGCTTGCGCTGGAGAGATGGCGTAGACCAGGACGCCCGGAGCCTTGGGGTGTGAAACTGGATGGCTTCGGCTCGAGATCGGGATAGGTGGAGAGACTTGTTGAAGGAGGCCAGGACCGGACCCCGGTTGTCGAGCATTGTCATTACATTTTGGTTTCAGACAAAAATACAAAAAACTGTATACCTAAGATAATTTATAAGCAGTATTCAGACATTTTGATGTGATATTTGCTTTTGGAGATTCAAAATGTAATGATGCAAATAGTAGATTACGCACAAGGTCCTCTTTTGTTGGTGGCCTAAGAAATGCAAATAAAAGTGCATTTGTTTGCTTTACGTATGCTATATTTAATATAAGATTTATAAATATACATTATAAATATACATTGGGGTCGGCGATATGCCCGAAAAATACCAAAATAACATGTTCCCCTGTTACTGTTACTGTTACTATAAAAAAACAGGCTTTAAATTTCTCGAGAAGAAACGATATTAATTTCCTTGTTTGTAAATTTGAACTCGTTCGCCATCGTATTTTATTTCGCTAAACAGTCCCTCAGGGTTTTTCTTAAAAGCAGTATCAACTGAATTACAGGCATTTGCAATCATTGGGCTGATTAAATAGTCATGAGTTTGACATTAACAGATCCTGCAGCTGTCTATGAAAGGATGTTAGAATAGTAAACGGAATTTCAATAGTTACTTAATATATCATCTTTTTCACCTTTTTACCCTTCAGTGGACTTTTGGCAGCAGTTTTTGATGCAAATTGATCAACAACCGCATCTAGATCTCGTGAGGACTGATACGCGGGATATGCATCTGGACCAAAGGCATCTAATACATGTCTTCCTTTGGCATTTATCTTTAAGTCCTGTTTGATCAGGCGAATTACCCTAAAATGGTGAAAAATGTTATGATGATTTTTGCAAAGAGAATGATTTTTAGAACTTACCATTTTCAAGTCTTCAGCGGTTGCCATTTTACATAATATACTGAAAATATCAACTTGATAATCTTCTTTTCCTGACGTTGTAAGATTAATAAGAGTGTCTTCAACTTGTTGTAAAGTTAGAGTACTTTACGTGCTTGGAGTGACTCTTTTTGATAACTCAAAGTATTTGCGAATAGTTTCAGAGTCATCACCTTAAAGTTGAATTTATTAACATAAATTTTATTACAATCTTTCGGAACATACCTTGCTCTAAATCGACCAACATATCTTCTACATTCGTACGGAAAATTCTGGAAAAAAGTTTAATGATTTGTTTGTTTTGTAAATTGTAGACTCTTTGACTAGCTGTGGGTAGGAGCATATTTATCCACAGATGGATATCACCTTTGAAGCCTTTGCCACTAGAAACCTAAAACCAAACAACTTTAGTAAAAGTTAATAAACATTTTCTATTTACCTTTGGAAAAAATTCCTGAAGAATATTAGATTTACTAATGTAACTTGAAACATTTGCTACTTTATCACAGATGCTTATAAAATTTTGTAAAAGATTATCTTTATTAGAAGACATTTTAATTTTAATAATAATATAAATCAAAAGATGTAAAAACAACGTAAATAAATAATATAAAAATAATATGTTTTCTAAAAACAGAAAACTAAACAAACAACCACATTTTTGAGTATTGTCAATTGTGACATTTGTTAAACTGTTATAGTGGTATACTGTTATACAAAATTGGGGACTTTTTCATAATATAACACATCTTCAAATTGCTTCATCTTTTGTATATGCATCCGCTATCCAGGTATATATTGAGATCAGTGGTGGGAGGTGGGTGATATAGCTGACTGCTTGGTTGCCGCTTTTATTTTCGTTTGGTGTATATTGTTGTTGGTAGGTTTCTTGTGTGTTTGGTTGTTATTGCTGCTGGGTGTACATTGTTGTTGGGTGACATGTACAGCATAAAATAAATACTGAATATGTAGGTATTCATTTAAAGGGTGGCTTCCATTTCCTTGGCTGGTAGGTATCCTGGTGTCACGTTGTTGTTGGTAGGTAGGTATCCCAAAAGAAAGAGGTAGAGGATTCTCGGTGGGTGGCTGGTAGGTAGGAAGTTGCAGGAAATTGTAACGCTTCGTTACAGGTCAATAGTAGAAGCCGATAACAATATAGAAGAAGAAATACGCGGGCAGCTTCTAAAATCCAACAGAGCCTACACAGTCTGTCAAAGCTCTTCAAATCCAGAAATCTCACTATAACTTCAAAACTGCTGCTGTACAGGACCATGGTCCTGCCAGTACTCATGGATCCGAGACTTGGGTGCTTAGCAAAAGGCACTCCGACCTCTTAGTCGCGTTCGAGAAGTCTTAAGGAGAATTGTTAACCCCATATGTGAGGAAGGACGATTCCGGAGACAGTACAATCATGAATTGTACGCAATCTACCTTGAAGCAGATATCGTGACAAAAATTAGGCTCAGTAGACTCCGGTGGGCAGAGACCTAGCTCGCATGAGCGAAGAGGAACCTGCTCGGAAAGTTCTTTGTGGTACATTCTATGGCAGACGACAACGTGGTAGACCGCTTGCGCTGGAGAGATGGCGTAGACCAGGACGCCCGGAGCCTTGGGGTGTGAAACTGGATGGCTTCGGCTCGAGACCGGGATAGGTGGAGAGACTTGTTGAAGGAGGCCAGGACCGGACCCCGGTTGTCGAGCCGATGATGACGATGCTTTTTGTTCACGAGCAAATTCCAAAAGATTTTCTTCTGATCGAGACACCTCCGATGTGGACCAGGGGATGGTTCCTTCGCCATGGCGTTCAGCTACAGGTGGATTTATCGCTTGTTTTAAAGGGACCATCGGGGAATGTTTCACTCCGCCTCCTCTTCGAGCTTGAATTCTACTCGATATGCTTCACTGTTTGTCGATTTCCGCTCCTCTTACGGCCAGATTTAGATTTACGGTTCAGTTCCTGCGGGTCCATGATATTCTTCCAATTTCGCCTCAGTAAAAAAAAACATCTTTATTGAATCAGGTGACGAAAGCAACCGCAATAAACTCACTAGCGTGACCGATATTACCAAAAACAAAATTATATCCGGTTTAAAGATAAGAAAATAAGGTCTTAATGGAAAAAGGTACACAGGGCTAAGATGCCGAATTTTTCTTTTGTTTATATATTAATATGAATCAGGTTTGAGATCACTAATGCAATTTTGTAATAAGACGTATGTGTATTTACGCTAAGGTGCCGACGCACCAGCTTTCCTTTCGGCTTTTTGCATAAACAAAGGCCTTACTCTTGCTGAGCTAGAGAACTCCCCGTCCTCATCCTCACCTGAAGATGCAAACCACGTCGAACTTAAAAAGTCACATAGAATTTGTATAAACGAAAGCCTTACATCTGCGAACAATTCATTAGTGCGGCATGCTAATCAGTTGCGTAAAGAAGGTTTACTATCATCAGTAAGAACGAGGAATGGTTTCGTGTATGTGAAGAAAAATGATGCAGATTCTGAAATTAAAATTTCAACAACAACAACACTTCCCTAAAAGCTACCTACCGGTTTTTGCCGCTTTATTAATTGATGTCATCTGGAGCAGCTTTATGATTTATTTAATTGCTATTATAATTCATTTATTGTTATTATTCTTTTTCATTTTCTTTATTATTTACCAATTTTCTTCTATTTTTATCTTGGGTGCTTATATTGTTGTTGGATACCTAAATACTACCTATATCTATTTTTTATCTATATTTACCTATTTGTTTTGTTATCAAAAGTGTATTATTTTTTGTTGGTTGAAAGATGGTTACTGTGTCTGGTCGTGTGGTTAATGAAATTGCAGTGAGTTCAGTAATTCAAATTTTAGCTAGTGCACAAAGAGGATTAAACATTTGTAGTCTTAATTTAAGCAAAGTGGACTATATAGCTCATGTGTTTAGTGTGAGACTTGGCTGTGTTCTGAAGATTCAAATAATCAATTGTACGATATTCCGGGCTTTAAGCTAATTCGTAATGATAAGGTTAATAATACGACAGGGGGAGGAGTTGCGGTGTACTGCAGCAAATCATTAACTCACAAGGTACTTACTAAATCTGAAGGAGGTATAATGGAGTATCTTCTATTAGAAGTTACTGACGGTATAACGAAGTGTCTTATTGGGATCTCTTACAATACGCACCGCTGCCACTCTCCAGAACCACTTTTTGCTGCATTTCATGAGATCACTGCAATTTATGAACACATCATAATCTGTGGAGATCTCAATGCGGACCTTTTAAAACATGACAGTAAGTCCAACCAATTACATGATTTTGTTGCTGACGCCGGAATGTCTATAGTTAATTCATATGCTACTCATTTTTGTCCAAATTCCCTTCCTAGTCTTCTTGATGTCATCAGGGTCTCTAATCGGTCATTGTCCTACTTCATGACCTGCTATCCTTGGCGGCAACTTCTGATCATGATTTGTTATTTTGTACCTATGGAATTGATATGACTCGTCATTTAACGCCTTCATCTTTTCAGGACAGATATTATGCTTCAATAGATTACAACGCCTTACAATTCGATGCCAACCTACTTCCGTAGCACTATTCCTATCAAGTCTCTAACGTAAGTGACAAAGTGAATCATGTTCAAACTTTGATATTGGATCTTTTTAATAGACATGTTCCTCTCAAGACGTGGCAATACGAAATAAAAAATGCCCTTGGTTCACTAGTGAGGTTCATGATTCTATGAAAGTTCGAAATAAACTTAACTCAAAGTGGAAACAACGCCCATAAAATCAAAATTGATAAGTTTTCTATAGAGCTTGTAACAACTGCACGTTCATAGCACGCAGGGCAAAAAAAATGCATTTTTTATCAAAACTAAATACTGACCTGCCTTCTAAAAAGCTATGGAGCAACTTACGATCAATTGGAGTTGGAAAAAAGATAACTGTTCATAGTATACCTGATGTGACTGATCTTAATAATGTTTTTGTAAATAGTAATAACAACAACTCAAGTTTTACACCTGAAGAACGACTGCTTTATGATGCGGAATTTGACTTTGATGTTGCTACGGAGATTGACATCATCAATATTATTCGTTCGCTAAAATCGAATGCTGTCGGTGACGATGGTGTACCTCTTATGATTTTTCAATATGATTTTACTTAATGTAATAAGCTGTGTTACACACATTGTTAACTTCTGTATAACGTCATAAGTTATACAGATACTATATGGAAATATGCCAAAATCATTCCGGTACCCAAAAAGCCTCAACCATCTCTGGCAACGGACTACCGCCCCATCAGCATTTTACCATGCCTTTCAAGTCTTGGAGAAGTTTCTTGCTAATCAAATTACGAGTTATATAGATCAACATGATTTGTTATCCCATCACTGCTGTGGTTAAAATATTTGATGACATGAGAATTCAATTTGATATGGATCATTTAACGGCGCTTTGTCTACTTGACTTCTCGAAGGCTTTTAAAAGAGTGGATCATGAATGTGTCAAAAACTTAAGCCTAGTATGCAGCTGAAGTGAAACGAAATTTTCCGTCGTCCTCAAAAACATAGACGAAATGATAACGAAACGGTACCGGACAAATTGTTATGTAGTTTCGCCATTTGCACAAAAAATATTTTTCAAAGCACACCAAAAAACAAATAAATAGAACAGAAATCCATTTTATAACAATAACCACAAAAAAACACTAACAAAATACAAACGTCAAAATTTCGCAAGCAATTAATATCCCGGTCAATTAAATTGTGTGCGAAAAGAGTGAAGAGAGTAGCGGAGACTTGAACCGGTTATCAACCGTTTCACCGTGGAGCTGCGTACCACAAAACGAAAAGGACGAAAAATTTTGTTTATGATTTCACTGGGTCGTTTTTGTATGGGATTTTTCGTTTCACTCCAGCTGCATACTAGGCTTTAGGTTATATTTTGGTTTCAGACAAAGATCTGTTCGCTTACTACGCAACTACCTATTTAATACGTGAGAAATAACTTCACCAAAGGACATCCGCCTTTAGGCCCTTTTTATTTTAGCCGGCCACTGACAACAAAATCGATATTCTGATAGACCGTATTAAAATGAAAATTTGCTATTACTACACCAAAGTCCTAAATGGGGGTCTACCTCCCCCCGTTTATCCGGAAGGGGCAATTTTCCAAAAATTGTCTTAAAACAGAAAAAAAATATTAAAAAATAACGGTAATACTAACAATGCCTTGTTTTACCTTTTTGAAAAGCCAGAAATCTCTTCTTTTATTTTATTTTTAAATAAAGTTGTTTCAATAAATGGTTTTTAAAAAATTAATTTTCAAACTCAAAATTTTGAAAATAAAAGAAAATTGTTTTAGGTATTCTCCAGCCAAAGATAGAAAAAAACGAATAGTAAAATTCGTAAAAACGAGTAAATAAAATTCGTTTAAAAATTGGTGGTAGCGCCTTTAAGTTGTTGTTGTTCAAAAAACATTCAATGAAAATTAACAGAATGGTCAGTAATAAAAACTGACATTCTACAGTACGAATAGTACAATATATGTAACAACAATAAATTGTTTTAGGTATTTTGTTTTCAAAATTTTACCTTACTACTTTTGCTTTCAAAATTCAATACGTTCTGAGAAAAATGAAAATAACAAAAACCACCTTTTCTAGGAAAATCTATTTGTTTAGTTGGTCAACAAACAAAATAACCCAGTTAAGGGTGAGGATTTCAGGTGATACCAACGAAAAAGGTTTTATCCAGTCATTTTTTTATTTTATTGTATAATTATACGATTATGAATATTTGAAACATTATATTACATAAAAGTCCAGTCATATAAGAAGAAAATAAGTTTTTTTTCTTAGAAGATGCGGTTTTTGTTATTTTTAATTTTCTCAGAAAGTACAAGACATTAAAGTATCTGGTTTTCTGATTTTGACTAACAATTAATTAGAGGATTGAAAAACAAGTATTTGAAAACAAAAGTAGTACAAAGAAAAAAAAATTAAATAATAACAACAACTATTGCTAGTTGTTAATTTTTATTTTTTTTTAAAGAAGTACTTAATAAGGTAACATTTTGAAAAAAAAAAATAGCTAAAACAATTTTTTTTTAAATTTTTATTTCAAAATTTCGAGTTTGAATATTTATTATTCAAAAACCATTTACTGAAACAACTTTATTTAAAAATAAAATAAAAGAAGAGATTTTTGGCTTTTTAAAAAGGTATAACAAGCCATTGTAAGTATTACCGTTATTTTTTAATTTTGTTTTTTCTGTTTTAACACAATTTTTGGAAAATTGTTTCTTCCGGATAAACTGTTTTTCGTTGGCCGGCTAAAATAAATAGGGCCCGAATTTGTATGGAAAGTGGCGGATGTCCTTTCAGGTTTTATTTTTTTCCCCACTTTAAGTGGGAAATATCTTAATTTTTCGGTGGGAAATTACTTCACTCTTTGGGGTGAAGTTACACTTTTCATACAAAATGCACACAATATTGCATTCAACTGTTGTTGACACCGGAAACTATAGTCGCAATATATTTTGAACTAATTTACTATTTTTATCAAAACATACTTAGGTAAGAAATATATTATTTTATATTATTTCCCACTCAAAGTGGTAAATAACTTCAGCTTAGATAGGTGAAATTATTTCTTACTAGTGGTGAAGTTATTTTCCATGTGAATTTATTTCCCAGTCAAGTTATTTCCCTGCACCGCAAACATCTATAAATATGCCCCATAGAGTTCCTAAACGCTTTAGACAACAATTTTTTTAAGAATTTTACTTGACTTTTTTTTAGAAACATGTATTTGTTCAATTTTATACCCAACATGCATTGGAGCATGAGAAAAACATGAGTTCTATTAAACTAAATACCCTGAATTGACGTTATTCAGTTTTTTTTTTATTTATGATCAAAAAAAAATTCATAAAAACGTATTTCGAGAACTAAAACAATAAAAAGGGGGAAACTTACTGAATTTTGTATAGTACATAACCTAACATAAATTGCATGGAAGCTTTCATACAACAGCAAATACAGTAAATTTTCTAATAACCCATTGTTCTATGTATGGAACAAATTATATGGTAAAAAACATAACCCGAAAATTTAACTGCACTTTAAATAACAAAAATCCATTCTATTTTAAGACTAAGTGGTAACACTTAATCAAATAAATTCAAAGCATCACTGCAGTATCTTGGATTTTTAAAATTGCGAAACGGTTTTATATATATAAAAATATTTGATGATACTTACATTCTTTGAAATTAAATATCAAGGGAGGAAAATTACGCTGTGTTGGTATTACAGAACTTTTACATCTACATCAGCTATTCTCAATAAATACTAGACGATATGTATTAGAACACTTAATTAAACCATAAATACATTATTGAATTGTTACATAGAAAAAATAACATTACTTCTGTATGAGTATGCTGTTGTTATTGTACGTCAGCTTCTTTGCAATTTAAATTCGATTTTAAATAACACATGGTTTTCTTATAATACATTATTTTGTTTGTTATAGTTTTGATCTCGCAACATTTTTTTTTTATAATTTTTACAAATCTTCATCCTCTTCGGGTAATGCAGTCTCCTGTGCCTCTTGTAGGTCCCTTTCAATCTGCAACTGCCAATCTTTGTCCATTTTAACTTCCGGGGGAAGTAACGCTGGCATGGCAACAAATTCCAGATTTGGGTCACCGACCAGTTTACGGGCTAGCCAAAGGAAAGGCTTTTCGAAGTTATAGTTTGACTTGGCTGAGATGTCGTAGTACTTCAAAATTATTTTAAAATAAGATTTCAATGTGAGAATAAAATTCGATTAAGCCTTACCTGTAGATTCTTTTTTCTGTGGAATACAATACTCTTGGCTTTGACTTTACGATCTTTAATATCGACTTTGTTGCCGCATAGTACAATGGGAATGTTTTCGCAAACTCTGACCAGATCTCGATGCCAGTTGGGCACGTTTTTGTATGTAACACGCGACGTAACATCAAACATAATGATAGCGCACTGACCTTGAATATAATAACCATCGCGCAGTCCCCCGAATTTCTCCTGGCCAGCAGTATCCCATACATTAAAGCGAATAGCTCCTCTATTGGTGTGAAATATTAGCGGATGTACTTCTACGCCTAGAGTTGCAACGTATTTTTTTTCGAATTCTCCAGTCATGTGACGTTTTACGAAAGTTGTTTTACCAGTACCACCATCTCCGACCAGAACGCATTTAAACGTGGGGATATCTGCTTCCTGAGCCATTGTGTTTAACTTTTTGTATGTATATCTATTTCGATTACAAGAAAATACAATTTATTAAGTATTAGAGTATGTAAAAACATTCTTCCGTAAACATGAAATGATCACAAAAAAATTTCAAAATCGCAGGAACAGTTTTTTGAAACAATGTTTTAAAAAATGGAAGTATGAACGTTTTGAAAACTAAATTTTAAATATCTTAAAACTAAGTTTTATAAAAATCTGTAAACACGTTTTCAAAATATCGAATTGTTTAAATAAGTTTAAGAATTTTTTTTAAACTTAGAGAAAATATTTAGAAAAAAAAATTGGTGGTGATCTTATTTGAAATAGTTAGTAGGTATCAGTAAGTTTTTTTTTAATATTTCTTCAGTCGTTATCGAGAAAATCAAAATTTGAAAAAACCGTTATATGGTGGGTACCGTTAAAATTATTTTTCTGAAAGTTTTGTTTCTATTACCTGACAGACCTCTCTTGATTCTTTACATATGAGAAATAAGGTTAAAATCGTTAGTATCGTTCTAGAGAAAAAAAGCTTTTCGTAAACATTTAAATGGTAGGTACCATTATTTTGTAGGTCTACCTACAGTGACATAACATACAAAAATATGTCCAGGCGTATTACCCTAAATACACTACCTACCAAATTTGAAGTAAATCGGCCAACACGTTTAGGCTGTAAGGACGATACAGACAGACAGACAGGCAGACAAAATTGCTAGACCCACTTTTTTCGTCTTCGCTATCATCGTAATGTCATGTTTGGTTGTTATCTCAAAATTATTTTTTTTTGCACACTTGCCTTAAAGTATCTATAGAACAAGTAAAAAATATTTATCAATGGATGGCATACGATTTGAATTCTTAATAAAGAAAAAGTTTTTTTTTATAAAACATGTATTTTTTTATAATTTATGCGGACACTGTGTTTTTTGAACATGAATCTATCGAAAATCCCTGCGAAATATAATATACAAACATAAGTCAAATTTATTTTTAATGAAGGGGTGGAACAAACAAAATAACAAAGTGTTAATTTTCAATGTAGAAACCATTTATTTGTATTATTTTGTAAAAAATATAAAATGGGATAACTCGCAAAATTTTTTTTGCAGAATTTCAGTTATGAAATTAAAATTTGAGACTACTATAATTAATTTACTATGATTAGTTTATACATAGAATAATTATTTTTTATACTTTTGCTTTGGCTATCATATCCTTGAACATTCGTTCGTATTAGTTCGTGAAAAAACGCTTTTTTTCGTTCTAAGAAATTTAGACATTTAGCAGACATTAGTAAGACATCGCTCGTATACAGGGTGATTCACATTTAAGGCGTGCCAAAAAGAAGCGAGTAGGTTGGGTCGAGACAAGAAAGAAATAGTACGGGAGGGGGGTCTATCTGCCCCCGTTTATGCGGAAGGATCAATATTCTAAAAAAAATTAATTAAAAAAAAAAAAATATTTAAAAACAACGGTACAATCTATTTCGAGTGTCGTTTTTCTATCGATAAACGACTTTTGTCGATAGTCGAACATAGAAATTTGATTTGGTAATACCAATTTTGAACAAAAAATTTCGTATAAGCTATCGATCTTTGTCGTTCATATTTTTCTGATCGACTGCGTACAAGGAGTTTTATTTTCTCAACAAAATTATGTGCATTTCTTTTTAATTGGTTTAGGTATTGTTTCTAAAATAACAATATTCTTTTAATCACAAGGCAATAGTTGAGAGCAATTTAATAATAAATGCAAAATAAAACACAAAGCATGGGTTCGGTTAACTATCACCAAAAAATATCAACACAATTTTTATTTTGCATTATTATATTACTTTTACATTGATATCCAACAAACAAATGATGTAAAACAATCAGAAATAATATAAAACAAAATTTCTTGAAGAAAACATGAATTTAATCTTTTAGTTTTTGTAAGAAAAATTATTTATTGGATTAACTAATGAAAATTTGCTAGCTAACTATCAAATGCCAAAATATAGGGCTTAAACTTATGACTGTGATAAAACTGCAAAACAAAAAAGCCCATTTGTTTGTTAGAAATATCCCGAAAAATTTCCTATGATGAAATATTAGATAAGAACTAAATAAAATCTTCGAGTGATTTTACAGGCACACAGGCAACAAGGTATTTCTAGCTGTTAGTTTGTTTTAGTGTGCGTGTTCTTTGTGATTTAAATGAATCCGTTATACATTACATCACAACAAAATGTAAAATTGGAAATACTTTTTGAATCCATCTAGAACTAACAAATAATTTTTCCCTACATGTACTATCACTGACACTACCCCAAATGCCAAAGTATAAGGTTTATTCACAATAAGCGTATTCCTTATTCACATACAGATATCTCTGTCGATCAAGTTACACATTACCAAAACGAAAATTTATCGATGCTTTGGACTTTTATCGCATCGAAAGTCAAACGACGCTCGCAATAAGGGCCTATACCTTTTTGGAAAACCAGAAATCTATTCTTTTATGTTTTTTTTTTATATAAAGTTGTTTAGTGAACTGTTTTTGAAAAATGAATTTTTCAAACTCAAAATTTTGAAAAAAAAAATGTAGCTATATTTATTATTATTTTTTTTTTTAAGTAGAAATTTTTTACATATTGTTAAGTACAAAAGAACATTACCATGGCAATAATTATTTGCCGTCCGCCTGAAAAAAAAAAAAAAAAACAATTAAAAAATTTAACTATTTTTTTCATTTTATGTAATTGAGTATAATGTATAACTTATACCTGTGAGCAAAAAAATAGCAGCGATTGGAGTATATTATCTTAAAGTTATATAGTAAGAATGTTTTATTTCTGAAATATATTTTATTGAATTGAAATTATTCTTTAAAGATACAAACATAAAAACACATTAAAAACAATGGTAATTTAAATGTTTACTTGTACAAACTATTCAAAACTTGTAAATATTGAAGTAAATGTGTGTGCATAAAAATAGCAGCGCTTCAGAAAAGTGTTAACAGCTCCAATAATATTTTTTTGTCTTAGATTTAAATTACATATTAATTTATAATTAGTATTTTGTTGTGTGGCCTTTGTTGGCGAGGACAGCAGCACAGCAGCGGGGCATAGAATCTACCAGACGCATGAATCTTTCTAGAGGAATGCTCTCCCACTGCACATGCTTTTCACTACATTCCACAATTCAGTCCAATTAGTTGGTTTTTTCTTCGACAGACCTTCTTTAATATCCGCCCACAAATTCTCTATAGGATTTAGATCCGGTGACTGAGCGGGCCACTCGAGAATAGTTAATCGATTTGTTATAAACCAATTTTTTGCTAGCCTGCTTGTATGTTTGGGATCGTTATCCTGTTGTAAGGTCCATGTTAGTGGCATATTCCATTCCGCATAGGGCAACATGACATTTTGCATGATGTCGACATAAACTTTTGCGTCCATGTCTTTTATCCAATATATAGGCCCTGTTCTATAATAGGAAAAACAAACCCCAAACATTTATTTTCGATCCTCTATGTTTTACAATCCTTGTTACATAGCGCGGATCATATTCTGCATTCCGAGGCCTTCTTATGTACTGTCTTCGACCAAATGAACCAAAAAGAACAACTTTAGATTCATCAGACAACAAAATGTTTCGCCATTTATTTTCATGGCAATGTACATGTTCTCTGGCAAATCGTAGTCTGTTTTTGATGTGTTGGGGTTTACTTTTCTAGTGCACCTTCCAAACAGTTTGCATCCGTAAGTCTACTTCTTATCGTTGAAGTGTCTGCTTGAAACTTAAACTCCTGTTTAATTTTGGTATAGTTTGTCCTCTATGAATTGGCAGTACAGGCCTTATGGGGAAGCTTTTTCAAAATCAGTAGCGCGCCTTATTTGTGCACCATACTGAATTGAAAGAAACCCCATTTAAAAAATGTTTAAGCGCCAATGATTTTTCGATCGCATCCGACATAGATTCCACAACGACCTGCCTAGCGTACAGTTGAATACGCACTGATTGGCTAATGCATTTCAACCCTCTTTTAACATCCATTCGAACAGAGATACCTTTGTCAATTTGGTAACTCGGTTCGTATTTTTTTATATTGAGTTTCTGTTGAGGAACTTTTGATTTTAGAGCTTAAAAAATACCTTTTATTGATGAAATGATAATGAGATATTGAGATGAGCATATTACTAGTATAAAAGTGTTATCGTGCAGTGTTTTTGTTGATCATGTTTGTGTTTTTTATGTGGGGAAAATCTTAAAATGCAGTTAGAAAAATGTAGGTAAGCTGTTGCCTTTAAAGAATTTATTTGCGTAGATTCTCGTGCCGGTCGGTCGGTTGTTATTTCGTGTATATTTTTTCTTATTTGCGTAGATTTTTAAAGCGCGCGGGCGGTCGGTTTTGATGTTTCGTGTACCTATTTTTGTGATTAGTGTTTTGAAATTAATGTGAAGTGAAGTGTTGTAAATATTATTTTTTTTAAAATCGTAAATTTTTTGAGAAGTTTGCTACTGTTGTGCTCCTTCATCTAGTTTAAAATGGATTTAAAAACATCGAAAGACTTAAGCGCCGACAAAAAAAAACAAATTGTAGAAGCGACAAAAAAGATTTACAAGAACCTGCAAAATAAAACGGAAACTGTGAAGCAAGTAGCAGGCATTTTTTCGGTGTCTATGCGAACAGTCTGGGGATACCCTTAAAAAACGCGCCTACTATCTTACCTCTTGGTGGTGTGGAAAAAGATAAATTTCATTTAATTTTTATAAATAAAAATTAAGAAAATAATTTTAATTAAAAAAGAAGAAAAGCAACCCTACATCATATTTTTTCAGTTTTTTCCAATTCAAAATGCTTACTACGGCAACCCTGTTAGAGCTTTTGAAAGAAGATAACCTTATGGAAAGCAAAGAAGTGCGAATGAGAGACGAACATTCCTATCTTCCCTGTACTGCCAATTTTTAGTGGACATACTATAGACGTCATGTTTTGCAAAACGAACGAGTTTTCTGACATCATGGTCACTAAGGACTCGCTCTTCTTCAGAAATAGTCCAATTTTTTGCATTGGAAAACATTTTTGTAGAACAACAAAGATATATTTGGATGGTTCTGTAGGTTTTGCCTTCCTCCAAGAGTTTTATAATAAGCTCACGTTTTTCCTCACTGCAGTGTTTTCCTCTACCCATTTTAACTTTTTAATGCAAGGGGAAAGCGCACGTTTTTATTAGAAAATAAAATTTGTTATTCAATTTTTTACTTACTTAAGATTCACTTCACTTAAGTTTATGTAGTTTAATTAAAATAAAATAAATTGTTTTTGAATAAATAGATAAAACGTCGAAAAACAACGATCACTGTTATTTTTATACACAACTGAAAGATTGTTGACTGTCAACATGTAAACGGTTTAACTTTGTAAATCATATAAGAACATTTAAAACTGACACATCATCATAATCATTTTTGGCAGATCACTCAGGAGAGTGAGCAGGACAACATTTTGTTTCCTTATAATGCACTGCTATATTATTGCACACAGGTGTATGTATCCAAAATTAAATGCTCTTATTAGTTTTTAGTCAAAAACATAAAACTGAATGCTAAAATGTCTTGAACTTTTTGAGAAAATCGAAAATAACGAGAACCACCTCCAATATGAAAAAACATTTAGTACTGAAAAAAAACCTGTAAAAGGCAATTTATTGTATCCAAATAATACGATGGATATTTTAAAAATAATCAAAGCAAGGTAAATCCTTTTATATTCATTAAATTAAATAAAAGTCCAGGTGAGTAGGTACTAAAAAAATATTTTTTGTTTTTCTTATTACAGGTGTTTTTTTTTTTTTTTTGTATGTTAAGTTTTTATATTTCAATTTTCTTATAACTACTTACTTGCTAGACAAAAACCTTAACAACTAGCTTACATATTAACTTAACTAACTTACTGGCCCTATGCGAGCGCTCTAAATTATACCATAAACAACTTAAAATTATTGCCTTTCGGCGTACCTAGCTTAAATACTATCGAAATTCATTTATTACTTAAAAATAAGAAAATTGTTAAAAAACTTATTATATCTATCATTTTTATTTTTTATAAAACTTAAAACTACGCTTAAAACTACTTAAAATAACTTATGACTAGAACAGCCACAGCAACCGTTTTTTTTTTTCTTTTTAGTGCCACCATAATTGTTTTCTACTAACCTAGCCTACTTTTAAAGCCAAGGACACGCCTAAACCTGCGTAAGTCAAACCAAGGCAATAAACTCAATAAGTCAACTTTTATTATTATTTATTTTTTAAATTTTGTTAGTTTTTTACACATCATTCAACCACCAGAACTGGCGATTTTGGTCCAATCTATCTATCTGGTCCCTTTCGGACACAGCCCTACTGAACCGAAGGCGCTCTGCTCCGCTTTCTGCGACGACGTCACGACCATAAAGGAGTCGCCTATCCACAGTTTTTCGGCCGACGTGGTAGATCAGCGGTACCGCCGAACTATCTTGTATCAGCCCTCGACTGTCTAAAAAGAGGAAAGCGTCGGGTGGGATAAATCCGCTTAGACACACACTTTCGTAGTATTCATCTTTGGGGTAGTAAGCCCCGAAAATCAAGCCATTAGTTGAAGTCATCGCTCTTGCAATATGACCCCGAATCAGCTTGATTAAAAAATTATCTATTCTGTTTATGTTAGCCCTGTTGTATAGAACCTCGTTGGAATAATATTTTATGTACTCCGAATCTGGTGTTCTGTGCAATCCAAGGCAGTGTCTAAGACACTGCCTCTCAAATACCCGAATCTTTTCCATTTGAGATGGTGCAACGTTGAACCACACAGGACATCCTTAGGCAATCATCGGCCTGATTAGAGCCATGTAACAAATCACCTTCACCCTGCTATCAAGATGGCTGCTGTAAAACAGGCGTCTTGTCAGGGCAAAGGCTCCCCTAGCCCTGGTCAGAGCAGCATCTATATGTCTGTCGAAATACAGATATTGATCCAGCCAGATGCCAAGGTACTTCACGACACTTTTACTTGCCAGTGGCTGTCCAAGGGGTCCAACGATCACAAGTTTTCGCCAGTTCTTTCTCGTATCCGCAGAAGCTCTAGACAAAGGGGTTCTAAACAGAATAGTTTCGCATTTCTGAAAGTTGATTTTCAACTTCCAGTCATCGCAATATTGCTGAATCTTGTCGAAGTCACGCTGCAAAAGAATTTTAATAACTTCAACTTTTGGACCTGTTCTGTACGCTATTAGATCATCGGCATACGCAATTGCATGAGTTAGACTACTTATAAGATCGCTAGTGTAAATGTTGAAAAGAATCGGCGAGTTAACCGCTCCCTGCTGCAGACCATTTTTTATTTCAAATATTTTGGAAGACGTTACACTGCCACTCTTGACAACAAACTTTCTACCGTTGAGCATATCATAAAGTATATACAATAATGATTTACTAATACCAAGTCTGGTCAGCTTTAGATACAGACCTTCTAACCATACGGTGTCGAAAGCTTTCTCCAAATCAACCAGACAGGCACCCGTGCACTGTTTTTTTTGCATTGTTCCATTGAATTTCAGAAACAAGCTTAGACGCGGCATGAATAGTATCGTGTCCTGCCTTAAAGCCAAACTGTTTATCAGGAATAATATTTTTGTCCTCAGCCCATTTGAACAAAGCCCTATTGAGAACTTTTTCGAATACCTTACTGATACTCGGAAGGAGACTTATCGACCGTAATATTACAGGTGGTTCTCGTTGGAAAAGTGCAAGACATTTAGCATTCAGTTTTCCGTTTTTGACTAAAAACTAATAAGAGCATTTAATTTTGGATGCATAAGTTTGTTAAACCAAATTACCTAAATAAAGTTTTAAAAAAAATAGTTTAAAATTTTTCTCTTCAAAATTTTAAGTTTGAAAATTAATTTTTCAAAAACAGTTCACTAAAACTTTGTTTCTTGCTTTCCAAAAAGGTATAGCTGGGTCTTTTAGATTATAACGTTGTTTTTGAATAACTTTTTTTTTGTTTTAATTCAAATTTTTATAATATAAGGACTCATTGAGGGCACCGGAGTGTAAGAAATGCATTTTTGTGTTTGTCGGACCTAAACCTGGACAAAGTTTAAGCCTTGCTGAAATGAGGTAGATAAATCGGTAAATATTTATATGAGATTTGGATATTAATAGCTGGCGGATTAACGAAAATTCACATCAGGTTTGTCTAAATTGCAATTTTTTTTATTTTCATTGGTGTTTAATTGATCACATTTACTGATAAATCGGTGTCAGTATCAGCAAATTAATCAGGGTGAACACGATGACGCAAAGATATGATCTCCTTCTATTATGTAACTTTAGAAGAGTCTAAAGACACCATGCTAACATTACCACCAAGTGAAAACTTTGTATCAAATTATACTATACTTTTCCAGAACTAACTTCCAGTGACAGGTTTGATTGTTGAATTTAAGCAGTGTTTTGTGTGTGATTTCATTATCTGTGGTACCTGTATTTCTGACAATTTAGAGGGTTGTGTTAAAAAGATAACATGGATAATAACTTTGAAAGTAGAGAATGTTTTATGCAATCTAAAATATAGTAAAACGTTAATCAAGTACCTATTGAATTCTCTGTAGGTTAGTGTTACCATGACTGTGTTTTGTGTGTGATTTCATTATCTGTGGTACCTGTATTTCTGACAATTTAGAGGGTTGTGTTAAAAAGATAACATGGATAATAACTTTGAAAGTAGAGAATGTTTTATGCAATCTAAAATATAGTAAAACGTTAATCAAGTACCTATTGAATTCTCTGTAGGTTAGTGTTACCATGACTGTAATTTGCCCAATGACTTTTTTTCATGAATTTATTTTTCCCATCTCTTTTAAGAGCTACGCTAATGTCATCTTTCATCTATCTACTAGGCCCCTTTTCATCACAAAATGCAAAATGATTCCATATCATACCTTCCTTATTTTTATTTGCAATTATAGGTACTATAAGGCAAGTCTTGTATTCGTGAAAAAAAAACATATAACAATCAAACATTGGCATTACGATGATAGCGAAGTCGAAAAATCTGGGTCCGGAAATCTTGTCCGTCACTCGCATCTGCACCCTAAACGGTTGGCCCGATATCCTTTAAACTTAGTATATAAAGGTTTTGGGTCATAATAATGGCTTACTTAATTTTTTGATAAATTTCCTTAAAGAAAATATATTAATTAAACACATTTTTTTAAAATTTAAAATTTTGAAAATAAATTCAAGAATTTTTTTTTACATGAAATTTGTTGATCAGTTAAAAATTGGCCAAATTTTTCATAAAAATATTATAAAAAGTTGGTTAAAAAAAAATCGACCAAAATAAAATATGTCTTTGGAAAGTGTGAACGGTCAAACTCATGATGCCTACCGTTCACACTCAGGCGAAACATATAAGAGTATAGGCTACTTAACATTTTTTAAATGAATTTCATTTATTTGTTGTTCCACTAAAAACAAAAATTAAAATTAACAACTATCAATAGTTGTTATTATTTTAATTTATTGTCTTTTTTAAACATTACTGGCATACCACGATTTTCTCGAAAAACTCTGGTTTGCTATAAATAAATTTAGTTATTTTATTTTATTTATTAATTTTTTTAATTATTACATTTTTAATTTGTTGGAACAATTTAAAAAATTATTTCATGTACACAAATTGAAAGAATACAAAATCCAAGAGAAGAACGCATGACCCAGTTGTGCTTTTTGCTGTTAAGCCCTTGTTTATTCCTAAATGAGCAAGTTTGTGCAAACCAGTCGGGGTCGAAATTCTCGGAAACTATGAACTTTTAGCAAAAAAATGTCAAGGCAACAATTGTAGCTCATATGATTTTCTACAAAAAAAGGTTCTGACACTTTTCATCGTACCATCAACCGATTTCGAGTTTAAAGTGTTAAATTGTTACAAAGTCTGTTTTTGGACAACATTTTCACTAGTATTTGAGGCTTTTTGCTATATTTTTCTGTGGTTTTCCCAATAAGCCTAGTCCACAGAAAAAAAAATGCTTGCCCTTGTTGCAAATTATGGGACTACAAAAATGTTTATCCATGAAAGTACCAAATATAGATCATATAAGCTACAATTTTTACCTTAGCATTTTTTTCTTTTTCTCGTTTTGTGGTAAGCAGCTCCTCAACGGAATAATAGTGCAACGGTATAAAAAGGGTTCAAGCCTTGCTCGTGTTTTTTGTGTATTATATTTATATACAATTGCAATCAAATAGTGTGCGAAAAGAGAGCCGAGGCTTGGACCGGATATCTAATGTTTCACCATTAGTTTGTCATGGAGCTGCGTACCAGAAAAGAATGGCGAAAAATTTTCTTTGCAAATCTCACCGATAGCAACTTTTTGACAAATTCTATTTGAAAGACATAAGAAGTTATCCACAGAAAAATGAGTTGATAAATATTTTGAAGATTTATCTATATCTATTTATCTATTTTCCTTTTTATCCTTTGCAATTTCTTACTCAATTTAAAACGGCAAGGTAATACACAGGCGCACACATAGGTATGTATATTTGTACAATGTTAAGTATACGAGAGTACGCAGGATATAAAATATTGTAGGTATATTCTATTTTCTATCTTAGTCTCTGAACTTTATAGTCCTATGGTGTCGGATTTCCGTTACAAAATGATTGAAATTAATTCGATTCTAAAAAAGTTTTACAACTTCGAGCGTTTTCGGCACCATTTAGCGTTATCCGAACGAGCTCCCTAGTGTACATACATACAGCTAGATATGGGTAAACAAATAGCACACTCGTGACTTTTATTATAAAAACACTGTTAATTTAGGACTTATTGAGAACGGTTCTATTGTGATTTTCAAAATGTCCATTCTACAATCGATTCTCACCACTGGACCTAATGTGCCAAGAAAATGAAACCCAGACCATCACGATCGCGCCACCGTTCTTCACTGTTTTTATTGTGTACTTGGAGATGAAAGTTTGGGGCGATGTACAAATGTTTTTTTATCTGGTCCAATGTGGTAAACCTTTGTTTCATCGCCCCAAAGGCTAAGCTTTCATCTGTAAGTACACAATAAAAAACAGTGAAGAACGGTGGAGCGATAGTGATGGTGTAGGGTTTGTCTTTGCGAATCCGAACTTTCCTTCTGACGGAAGTATGGTCTCACAGAATGAAAATATTGATCGTATTTTCAATAAATGGGTGAATAAGCTGAGAAACAACTGAATTTTTATAGATAATCTGAATTAGAAATGCCATCTTTGAATAGTGGGCAACAGATCGAAAAATCAACATCAAAAAAACTCAATGGAGCGTCCGCCCACCACGCCATAATAAACTAAATTGGCAGTTCGATTTTCGTATTATATCAGTGGAAAAAAGTGTAGAATAACATTTATATAGTACTTTTTCACTTTATTGTATGCTGATAATATTCTCGATTAATTACAAATAATAAAAGGAAGGTTAGTTCTTTAATATACTCTTAATTACATAAAAGTTCTGTCATGTAAGAACTAAACAAATGGTGCATTAGGACACCAAACCAACAAATCAGCCCATAGAACAAGTACGTGTAACTTAATCGTGTGCAATATTTCTACTTGTAACTTTTAATTGTTTCTACTTCATTGTACACATACACTTTGAATGCACTGGGAACACCAGCACTGACTGACGAGCGTTGTTTGAACGTTGTGCTTAAACTGTCCAATGCTTATTTTAATTCATCTCTTTTACATACATATCTCATAACTGTCGAACATCTTTGGAGAAAAGTATTGCAATACCTCCTATACAAAGCAAAAATGCATATCTTACAGATTTTTTGTTTGGTTTGGCTCATTTTTCAGTAACGAAACCGAACTGAATTTAATTTTGAATAAAAAACACTCTAAGCACTCTTGAAAAAAAGCAAATAAATAACAGATAAATATCATTTTTAAGTGAGTAAACTTAACTTCGAAAATTCGAAATAATGTGATTCGAGTAAAGTATTTATCACATCAAAATATGATTTTGCTCAAATAATTTACTCGGCTACGAATTTTAGCTCGCGGAAATACCAAAAACGACATATTCTGATAAAATCAATAATACTATCGACTGTTTTCACCTTTAAAACTATTAACCATAAAGAAATATGTGAAGTTTTAAAGTCGATGGGAAAAAAGAAAGACTAAAAATTTATGAGTGCGCAAATGTTTTTAGACGGCTTTGAAATCCTAGGTCCGATATTAAAATCAATTTTCAACAAATCTTTATCATATGGTTATTTTCCAAGCAAATGGAAAGATACATTGGTAATACCAATACAAAAAACTCCAAATGAAGAATATAGACCAGATGTATTTTGAAAGCTGACAGCGATCTCCGTACAGAAATCAAACGCTGGACCCTTACAGGAGGTGGACGTCATCGATATAAATGCAACGAAGATGGCGTATTAAGAGCCTTTAACGAAAGAGATAGAGAATTCCTAGCCCATATTTAAGAACTGATTCAAACTACTCTGTCATATTGGATACCCAAATAAACGCATCTCGACAACCAAACAACAACGCCAAGAAAAATTATTAGCAAATGAAAGTCTGACAGGAAAAAATAGAAAAATAGAAAGCATCCCCTATGAATTTTACCAAAACGCTAGTGAATATTTCACTAGTGAAGTTCACGCTTTTTCCAATAATATTCAAAAAATTATTTCAAAAAATCAGTTATCTTTACCGGTATTTAAAAAAAGGTGATGCGAATGTAGTATCTAACTATCGTGGACTTACATTTTTGGATACTCTTTATAAATTATTCACCACAGTACTCTTAAACCGGCTAACTTCTTGGATTGAAAACAACAACATTCTCAAAGAATACCAAGCTGCTTATCGTAACAATTATAGCACCATTGATCAAATTTACAATCTCTCGTGTCTCATTCAGCTACAACTTAGCCAGATAACAAAACTTTATGCTTGGTTTGTGGATCTTAAGGCTGCATTTGACAAAATCAACAGACAAGCTTTGTTTCACAAGCTTATAGCACTGGGAATATAATCTAAAATGGTTAAAATTATCATACTTTATGAGGACACATTTGCAGCAGTCTGGGACGGAAACAGTACATTCGATTTCTTCCGAACTAGTAATGGCGTTAAACAAGAATACGTCCTAAGCGCCGTAATATTTGTTTTGTTTTAAATGTTCTCCTATATGCCGATGACATTGTGCTTCTGGCTGATAGTCCTGTCATTCTCCAAACTATCATGAACAAGCGCAGCACCTAATGCCAAAATTGGAACCTGGAATTAAATTTGGACAAGTCTGCAATTGTTATTTTTAGGAACGGAGGTCGGAGAGCAGCCAGTGAGAAATGGTATTACAACCAGGCAGATATAAAAATAACAAATCAGTACAAGTATCTACGGTTTGTATTTACATATAATATGTCATGGTCTGAACATCTCACGAGATTAGCAACATCAAAAACATTAAAGTGCATGACGCAGCTAACGAGTCAATAATGTATTACTGTGCACAGGTGTGGGGGTACAAATAGTAAACAGAAGTTGAAAAGCTCCAAAGGTTCTTCGTCAAAAGATGTTTCAGCTTGCCTGAAAACACACCGAGCTAGTATTTTATATTGTAACTGGTCTTCCAAAAGCATTTCTCACAACACTCAACGTTCATTTTTCTCACATACGCAAAGTTTTAAGACTACCTAGCGAAAGATTGCCTCGCGTTCTCTCTGAAGCAGTACTTCAAAAAAATATTTATTGGGCCCAGGAATCTGGAATTCTTTACAACGCCGAAGCCAACAATTGCGACTGGAAACTTGCTCATCACATGCTTCTAAACAAACTAGAGGATCAACTGTGGACGTCCTTTACTGATCGTGCTCTACAATCACAATTCCATGACGAGTACCCCAACCTATCCTTCACAGATATTCTTAACTATTTTAATGATGTAAATTCGAGTGATATGATACGTCTGATCTTAAAAGCACGTTGTGGATTATTGGATTTGAATGCAAAGGCTTTTCGTAATGATACCTTTGGTTTGTGCACGATGTGTAACCTCGACGCAACAGAGAATACCTTTCACTTCGTCAGCATTAGTCCTATTTTCAAAACGTACCGGAGATCTAGAAGCTCAAATAATAGATCGGGCAGTTTCTCAACATATTTAATAGTAAATGTTACTATACTATTATAGAGGCTTATATACATTTTTAAAAAATATTATCAAGTATAGAAATTTAATTGTAAATGAATATAATTAACTTAAATTCAAGCTAAGCATATATTTAAATTTTTAAGCTTTTAACCTGACACACAACTTTAATAAGTTATTGTCTCTACTAATTTTGTATACCAGCATAATCTTGTTTTTATAACTATTTTTATCAAGAACATAAAATTAATTTATCTATCTATCTATCTATCTACAGACCAGTTAATATGCTCCCTGTTTATGAAAAGGTCTTAGAAAAACTTGTAGAAAATCAATTTAGAAACTATTTGGAAGTAAATAATTTAATAATGGAACAGCAGTCGGGGTTTCCAAAAGGATACTCGTGTGAAACCGCGCTTAATTCGGTGGTAGAAAATTGAAAAAATGAGATGGACAGCAAAATTTTTGTCATAGCAGTCTTTTTGGATTTCAAGAGAATCTTCGAGGCTGCATTTAATTATATATGCATTTCTATGGTACTATCATGGAGCAGCACCATCTAAAGAAATTTGTGAACCCCGCATTTGGAGGTTCTTACATTAACTAACCCACAGTTTTACAGTGAACGTTTAAACTTCAGTTCAGCTGAACGTTAAACGGAGTTTACATTTTTCGTTCAACTCGTCCGGTTTCACAGTGAAATCTGTTCTTCATTTTTTTAAAAGAAGCTGGCAGCATTTTTCGTATTCAACTATCTTTCCTTGCCTTCCCTCTTTGAGGCAAAGAACACGCGAAACAAACAACAAATATTTTTTGTTGTTGACAAACGTGTGAGATTTCATTTGTTTCGTTTTGTTTTCTGCTCTTCTCATATTCGCAATAAATATAATGTTTTTCTCGTCAGTAACCTTTAAAATCTTTTTCACAAATCAAATACATTTTAAAAACGCAATTTTTATAAGAAAAAATATTTTCTTAAAATGAAGTAATGTTTTACAATGTTGTAAATAAATGTTCTTTAATTGAAATGTCACCCGGGGAGTGGTAACAGAAGCTGAACTGTAGTTTAAACGGCAGAATAGTTTCGGTTAACTTATACTTAAAATTAAACGTAGTTCAAGGTTTAATCGAAACTGTGAAACCGAATAAATTGTTGACTGTGATACTAGGGATAAGTGTCTATTTTGATACCCTGAACAAAACAAGTTAACAATAGTTTAAGTACTTTATTTGTCTTCGAATCCGTTTCATTGACAAAAGTAGTAAACAAAAATAAACAAAATCAACTGTTGTCAGGGTAACAAAACACACTTAGTAAATGTGAGAACCTCCAAACGTGTTATTCACAAATTTGTTTAGATGGCCAGACGGTGATCACTAGGTGAACAGAATGATTTAGGCTGTAGCTGTAGTATGTAGCGCTGTCAAAGCTGTTGTCAAAATGTAGCTCAAAAAAGTAGCAAGCTCGTCCAGAATGGTGTAGCACAGAACATATCTTTTATTCAGGCATTTCGCTTTGTTTTGTTTTTTTTTGTTCGTCAAATGACAAAAAGTTGCAAGCAGGGCACGCCAAAGTTGAAGTTGAGTGAACTTGTACTATAGCTACAGCTACAGCTATAGCCACAGCTACAGCTACACCTACAGCTACAGCCGAAGGTCTCGGTGTTAGGGGTATTCCGTATTCACAGTAACAGGGGCCCAACTATGTAAGTCGATTCTACTTTTGATTCTATTCCCGAGTAATATCCGATTCTACTTTCACGTGGCACTATGAAATAAAAATAAAACAGAATTATTCCCAAAAATAACCCACAATATTTCCAGTTTTCGAGTCTCGCATTTGACAGATGAATTGAACCTTTTAAATTAAAGCAAGTTTTTAAATGAAAATAGTAATAATTCATCGTGAATATTGTTGTTGTTGAGTTTTATCAAATGTTTTTCCAATCGGAAACAAATTGGAACGAGAAAAATACGCTGTAAATGCGATTTTATTGTAATTGGAGGTATGTAGTTATAATGGTGCTTATCGCAATAATAAAGCGATTGTAGTTAAATGTTTTTTTCAGTTTTGCAATAAAAATAGCTGTAATATAAAGAAGGGTTGCTTGCGAAAACATTTGCATAAGAACAATTATATGCGAATACGAATGTTTTTGGCATCTACTTTCCAGTTAAGAAGTGACAAATTTGCGGAAGAATTTTTTTTCTGTTCGACTTTCGTTTATTACAGCGTTCTTATAGAATTACAGTTCCAATTTTGCGAATTCGAATAATTGGTTGTAGAATCGAATTACTTAGTTGGCACCCAGATATCTCTGTCGATCAAGATACACAATAAAAAAACAAAAATGTATCCATGCTTTACACTTTTATCGAATTACTTAGTTGGCACCCAGATATCTCTGTCGATCAAGATACACAATAAAAAAACAAAAATGTATCTATGCTTTACACTTTTATCGACACTCACAATAAGGGCCTTAGTGTCTTGGAATGTTCATGCATAGTTTCTTATTTCAAATTAAGATTTTGGAAATGAATAAAGGAAACAAAATAAAAATAGGCAAACTATCTGAAGTCATATTTTGCCCTATAATTCACAAAATATTAGCAATTTAAAAAAATATAGTATCGAATTTTACCTCTAAAAAGTTTATTTTAAACAGCCTACGTTTAAAAGATTTTTGGGGAATAAAAATGACTTAAGATGATAAAGCTTTTCAGAGATGTAATAATAATGTGAAAAAAAAGAAAAAATGCTGATGCGTTTTATATTTATTTTTACCATCCCCTTAGCTGTATTTTATAGTGCATTTATTATATCTTACAACCGTGTCTAAACGTTTTCAAAATCTTTTATATTATGACGGATTTTTACTTTTACCTCAAAAGGCAAATGTTTCGCGGAAGATGTTCTCTATTTAAAAGTCAAGCTCCCTTTTTCTTGGATTTCCTAATCGTTCGATTCGCTGTTCATAATAAGGGCCTATACTGTTTTTCCACATGCCCTTCTTTTTTAAGAAACATACATACTTTGATTTGAATTAAGAAGCTTTGTTATTAATTTTGGACATGGCTGTATTTCCCGAAGATTCTTGTATGGAGGGATGGAGTGGGAATATTTTAGTCTTATTCGAGATCATTAACATCGTCGAAAAAAAAGTTATCAATATAATAGATTGAAATTTGTCTTCATAATTTTACCGCTCTTTTGTAATGAAAAAAATGCATTAATTCCATGTTACACATTTTCTATAAGCAACAGCATAATGATAATGCGGCTAATATCATTCAATTGCGGAAGCACAGACAGCTTAAAATTAGGAAGTACAAGGTAAGGCACTTTTTCAGATTGAAAGTTCCATCTTCGCTGCAATAACAATTTTTAATGGAAACTATAGTTAACAGCTCAACAACGGCTTCGCTGATACAATTTAACAATACAACTCTTGTATAGGGCAAAAAAAGGTGAATCTAACCTCAAATATGCAATTCGAATATATTTTATCTATTTTAAGACGCTTTGCAAGCCATATAAAGAATTCGGGTTATAATTTATTTAGAACTTTATTTTAAATATATTTAACACTTTTTCTCTATAAAAAGTAATAAATACCAATGCATGTGGTTTTTGTTAAAACATTCCGACGTGTGGTAAATACTTTTTAATGCGGCAGAGGCAGACGGTAAATTTATATTGTACGTATGCGTCATTTATCACGTATTTTTCGAGAATAAAAATGAATAACAGTGTAGTTTATACTTACGGAAATGTATTTGTAGGAAAATTCTTCGATAACTACTTCAATTTAATGATCGATCAAGAAAATATTTCAAATCGTCACACACAAAAGTTCAAACAGTCAAACAGACGAATTGGATGATTATAAATTCAGAATACAATAAGTCGTTCCAAAATCCAAAGAACTGAAATACAGTTCAGTGCAGGCGCCAGGCACTAGGCAGATGCTAAAATCGGCTTATTTTGCGGTGTGTTGGCGCTCCTGAAAATGCTGAAGTTGGTTGTAGTTTTTATTTGAGTGGATAATAGGGCACTTCCAGAATACTTCAAATTACTTTGAAGGAAAAATTTACATAAAGGACTTTTTAGGTAATTGAAAACAAGAGCGGAAATTTAATGTTGTGGGAGAAAATTGTGGATAGAGTATTATTAAACCTTTCAGTCACGTAAATCTCAAATTTAAAAGGAAAAAATGAGATTGTTTAAAAATACTTTTACAAGATTTTCAGTTTGACAGTTTGAAAAAACCGGGATACATAATTTTGATCTAACATCCGCGTAGTCTCAGCTGTCATTTATTTTTTGACAACATGGTAAAATTCCTTTTTTCCAGCTATTCAGCTTTTAACGAGTCTGTCAAAAAATCACCCCAAAAGAATTCCAGGCTAACAGAATTTTACCCTTTAAGCCGTGTGCGAACAGCGTTAAAATTTTATCCATTGGCTAAATTATGACACTAGTGTGGTGAATATATAAACTTCAAAAATTTAACCTGCTCTGGAGCAGGTTAAAGGAGTGGATAAAGGAGTGGATAAAGGAGTAAGGAAGACAGTCGGAGTAGTGTGTTTGTTTTTATTTGCATTTATTTTTGTTTGTTTTATATTAATCATTAATGTCAAATTTTCCGTTTGTGTTTTTGTAAATTATGTTTAATTTAACTTTGTTACGTAAGAAGAATTACTAAAATTAACCGATATACTCTCTTGTACATTAATATTCATTGTGAAACAAATTTTTTGTAAACTTCAGCTGCCAAACCAGTGTTCTGTACCGAGTTAAAACTTCCCATAATTTTAATTACTTTACAAAGTAGTTCAATTTTTTTTCTTTAACAAAATAAAATAAATCTATACACATAAATAAAAATGGAGTGTCTGTTTGTTATGTCAAAATAACAGTATTTTACTACACGCATATGAGAGCATACACAGCCCTTATATCAAAACACACATTTTTAAAATGTTTGTCTGTCTGTTTGTCCTGGCTAATCTCGAGAACGGCTAGACCGATTTTGACGAGACTTTCACTGACCGATAGGTATAGTCGATTTTTTTTGCATTTTCGTAAATATAAACCGATCAGAATCTACAGGACCAATTTTGACGGGATCTTCAGTGCCAGATGGCTAATAATATATTAAGTAACTTATGATGCAAATTATCCCCTAGGTGGCGCTATGGAAAATTTTATTTTTCAACTGACGAACGCGACGACGGGAAACGGATGTACCGATTTTGAAGGGGCTTTAACTGGTGGATAGCTGATGTTCTACGAAATGACTAAGGCTATTTCAAATAACCGAATAGATGGGGCTGGGGTCGCTTTTGCGAAAACTCTTATATTATGAGTTTGAAATCTTTTGGCAAAATGTTGAACCAATAGGTTTATAATAACTCTTTCAAAAACAATGTTTTATCCTTTATTATTTCTGCGGTATAATACAAAATGCTGCGTTTTAAGTTTTTTGTTTTATATCAGAACAGAACAGCAGCGATAGTGGTTGAAAATATTAAATGGGACCATATTTTCTAAACCACTGAACTGATCTGGATGATTGATATAATTCCAGACAAATTTTTGAACCGAGTTACTTTCTGCATTGTCAGTTTTTTATTTGGTTCAAAATCAAAAACAATTCATAGGATTTACAAAATGTAGGTATACGTTGAAAATGCTAAATGGGGCCATACCTTCTAAGCTACTAAACAGAATTGGATAGTTGCTACCATTCCAGAATCAGCTAAGAACTTTCCTATATGCTGTGTTCTTTTTTTCGTTTTTTCCAAAACAAATTTTTACATTTCCCCGTACCAAGAAATAGAAGGGGAAATTTTTCAATTTTTGTAGGGAAATTTAAAAAAATATATTAGTGTTAAAAATCCCATTTAATCCAGTTCGCACACCAAAAAGCTAAACATTTATTCACCTCAACTCAAACGTCAAAAATTAGCCAGAGGATAAAATTTTAACGGTGTTCGCACACGGCCTTAGAACTACTGTGGTGTGAAAGAGACAATTCTACGGAATTATAAGAATATAGCCGCCTGTTAAAAAACCCTATAGTCCTTTTGACGAATCTATCAAACTGAAATGTAAAAAAAAAGTTGATAAATGACAGCTGCTGGTAGCTTTTGAAGGCGAATTTTGTCAAAGTACTGTTGCATATTACTAATTTGTAGTTTTCGTGAAAAATAGTTAATTTAAAAGTGTAATTTTTATTACAAAAACATTTAAGTGACTCCGTTAACAGATAAAGGATAAAATTTTCTCGAAAACCTATGAAAATACGTTGCTCGGGAGTAAAAGTTTTCTATATGAAGTGGACTTTTTTTTCGCTTGAGTGTTATTGTTTAAACAAAATAAAAAAAACTTTATTTTGAGAACAAATCATGCTTGTCTGTTTGAAATATAATATATAGATACACACAAAATGGTCAACCGCCAAGCATTGTTATAAGCGAAACCCTTTTTGATTAAATAAAGCCATATTGGCCCATATTCATAGACATATTGTAAACTCAAATTCTTCTGAACTGGAGTCTAACGTTAACACTCAGGTTAGACACAGTTGTTATGCATAGATGTTTTGTCAGCTCTGTTTAGTAAAACACGAGTGGAACGTGTCCCAAACTTGGGTTCCACATATGGAGTGAGTGGGATAGATTGATTTATTATTAAGTAAGAAAAAGAAGGGTTGAAAACAATGCATGGCAGGTTGAAAACAATACATTCCAGATGTTTACGATATTTTTTTATTGATAATTTTTGCCTAGGAACAGAAAATTATAAAATTTGAAGAATATCGAATGAAAATTAAGAAAATGTCTGATAAAATGCCGCAGTATCTAGTTTCTCCAACTCGATTATTTTATTGCATAATTATATCCTCATCTGCTTGAATAAAATACCTATTTTCCGCTGAAATTTGTTTTATTGTAGGTAGGTATATATGTATATGTAGAAATATTACTATCTATTTAAGTATTTGCTTTTTTTTGTTCGTTAAGTGATAAATACCAACATTTTATTTGCAAGAAAAAGAAAATCACTCGCGACCCTTAACAAATTATTTTATTTATGTGTACCGATTTCTGACGTTTATCAGAGTTAAATACAACTTAAACATGTGTTCGGTCCAGTTTAAAGTTAGACTCAAGTTTTTAGTTTGGACTTGGGTTTAAATTTTCTATGCATAGCAAAAACTCGACTTTAGCTTAAAAACAACTTAATAAGAACTTGTCAAACATCTATGAATATGGCCCATTATCTTTAAACACTGTATTTTATTACAATTAAAATACATTATTTTACAATTGGCGACGAGAATGGAAGTTGCATCAACGTGGAACAACAATATATCACCATTTAACACTTTGGAAACATCCAACATTGGTGAAAGATGGAAGAAATGGATTTGGAGATTCGAGAATTTTCTGGTGGTTTCTCAAATAGATGATGCAAAACGAAAGAAAGCACTTCTTTTACATCTAGCAGGTGAGTTAGTATCTGATATTTATATTTCCCTTCCTGAATCCCTATGGCGGATCACAAACACCGAATGACGAATACCAAGTGGCAAAGGAAAAATTGTCTGATTACTTTGTAACACTCAGCAACAAGGAATTCGAAATTTTCAACTTTCGTAAAATGCAACAAGAATCCACAGAAAAAATGTCCCAATTTTACGCACGTCTGCTCAAAGCATCTGAAAACTGTGGATACGCTGTTGGCGAGTAGAAAGAAAATGCGATCAAAAGGCAAATCCTTTATGGAACAGCATTGTTGTGCCCTGCATTTGGGTCACTTGGCTCAACCTGCGTTGAACTTACTCAAGCCATTGCACTGTGTCGAAACTATATTGCTGGCCTATGCAAAAGCATACGCAGCAATGTTGGTTCACCTTTGCAATTGGCACAAGAGGTAAATAACCAGGAAGTGCTAAGTGTGCATTTGGCAGTGGATGACCCAAGTAAGTTTTGATTAAAGAGGTTGACTGGGGAGTCTGAAGTTGAAAATCAAAGTGAACGGTCGTGTTTATTTTTAAATCGGGAACTAAAATAAAACGTATAACATTTTGGGGCAGCCGATACGCGAACGTACGCGTAAGTTAAAGAAATTATAATTGAAGATAGTGAGAAGAATTTAAAGTAATAAAACTTATACGTTTGATGGTGTTTTTGATTCGAAAAAAGTGACAAGTAACAACTCTTGAAAGTTGCCAAAAATATCATTTACGACAAAATAAAAAAAAAAAAAAGATCAATTAGTGTGTGGCAAGTCAAAAAAAAAAAATACAAAATAAATAACAAAGAGTAAAAATTAAGTCTTATCAACGAAATTGAACAGGTAAGTATATTTTCTTCATTTATATTTTATGAATATTTTTGTTGTTATTGGTTGTTTGTGTTGCTTCCTAGTTATTCTTGAAGTTTTTGTTTTGTTTCTCTCTTTGCGGTTTTAACCTGGCCATTTAATTACTAATTAGTTGGGAAAGGTTTGGACTTTGTTTTAAGTTATTTGGGGTCAAATCGTTTTTTTTCTATTGAGTTAATGGCCAAAAGTCAACTCGAGGCCCAACTTAACGATCTCATAGAGGAAACCGAGTTTTTAAAGAAAGAAAAAAAAAGAAAACCAACGGGAGCTTAAGCTTTTAAACGAATTTCTTCTTTCGGAGCTTAAGTCTATTTTGAATCCTGAGGTTTATAATCTGGTCAGCTATCAGTTTAGCTCTCAGTGGGGTAAATTTACGCGTGTCGAATCAACCGACGTGATTCTAACGGAATACGTCAAAGCCGTTCAGAATTTAGTAAAGAAACACACGAGAGAGGCAGAAAAACTTGCCAAGCAGCTCGAAAAAAGCGAATTATTTCGTAAAGCAGCTGAAAAGAGGCTTCTACGAACTTCAGAAGAAGCTGATCAGGAGATAGATCATTTGTCAAGTGAGTTAAACAAAAGCTTTTCAAAACAAAGGGAGCTTGAAGAAGAAAGGTCAAAATCACCTTTCACAAGTAACCCAAAAAACTCACTGCCGTTGATATTGACCCCTCAAAATACCTTACTGCAATTCGTTAGTACTCCTGAACATACATCTACACCGAAAACACCAGTTAGTAGAAGTTGTGTAGACACAGGGGTTCAGACTAAAAGGGTAGAGACCATAACCAACAAATCAATTCAAACCTTAAACAAATCGATTCAAACCATACCAACAGGAAAAATTGAGTTGCCATTTAATATGTCTTTTGAAAATATAAGCAAGGTAGTTTCGAGGCTGGTCCCCATTTTCTCTGGAGAGCGTAACCATGAACTCCTAGCAGAGTTTATGAGTTTCTCAATGCCTGTGATCTGGCATTGAAAACCATTAAGCCGGGGGAGGAGGGGATATTAGTTTCTTTAATATCTACGCGTTTAGTGGGAGATGCTTTTGAGCTATTACGCTCAAACTCCGCCAAGACAATTGAAGATCTGTCAAAACTCTTCAAAGATTGCTATTTAGTGCCAAAAACACTGGATAGCGTAATGAACGAGTTAAGGCAATCACATCAATTGATTGGAGAGGATGTAAAAGCATTTGCCAGGCGCTTGGGAAGGTTTTAGGCCACAGCGGTGGAGATAATTGACGCGATCTACACAAAAGAAGAATCGGATGGACTCAAAAGGGAGGTAGCTAACACCGTCATCACAACCTTTAAGACAGGACTAGTCGATCTGGCTCTTCGGCAGTTCATGCTGACCAGTACGAGTACTGATCTGAATGAAATGGCAGAACAAGCTAGGAAAACTTCACTCCTGTTTCAACCCAATCCAAGCGGTTACATGGGTGGTGGTCAAAATACCCCGACCTTACTAGGCCCTACCCCGTATCAAGTACCCTACCAGTATACACAGCCCACAATACCTACCAGCTACTCAAGTAATTTTACATCTCCACCAAACCAACCTCAACAAATATCTATGGGTTACTCTGGTTCACAGGTATCTCACCTACCTCAACATGCACCTAACATTCCTTTGTATAATCACCAAGTCTTAAATACACAACCTGTTCCTTATGCTGACACCCCTTTTGCCAATATGTCAATTGCAGAAAATGACAACCAGCACTTTTATCACTCTCAGTCTCCCCCAGAGCCAAATCTGGGTAAACAACAAAGGCGAATGCGGCAAGACTTCAACATTAAATGCGGGTTCTGTGGTAAGCAAAATCACACTTACGCAGAATGCCGTCAAAGAAAAAACACACCTTACTGTGAAGCGTGTGCATCTTACGGTCACACATTAGATGTGTGTCCAAAGTCTAGAGTCTTCGCCGTGCAAACCCCCTCGAACCAAATTAAATGTCTTTGGTGCGCTCGAATTGGCCATTCAGAGGAGGAGTGTCCTTACAAGCGTTATTATAATAAGAAAAAGCAGGGAAACTCAAGAGGGCGCAGCCAAAATTAGTAGACTGTGCCCTTCAAACTTTGGATAAGTCAACTCGAGCAGAGATAATACGAAGCACAAACTCTTCAGTCTTTTACATGGGTATTATATTTAACTTCTTTAGCTTATTATATGCAACAAAAATAAAAGTGTTAGCATCCGCATTGAAGTCAGAATTCAGTTTTGTTGACCTTCACATAATAGGGCAAACTAGTTTAAAAGTCACTAAATTGGCCAAAAATATTATCAAGGTAATAACTGTGAAGCTGAGTCGCTTAATTAAATATAATAACCCAACAAGGCATAGTCTTATGCATATGCGTAAAAGAAATCGAGAAGGATAAACCATTTTTCATTCGTGTTGCGCGGCTTATGAAAAAAATTTCTGAACTTCCGAAAATGAAAGTTATTTAATGGTTAATTTGGAATTGTTTAAACAAAATTATGCTTTATCTTTCGAACATTTTTTATTCTTACAAATTTATTCGTCCTATCTTCTAACATTAATTTTAAATCTCTTTTCTGACTTCTATTCTGGAATTTTACATACATTATGAGGACACCAACCCAGATATAGCAATTTTACTCAAACTGCAGACGGAGATATAACGTATAAAAAAAATTATGAAAATGTTAGATTTCAAAAAAAGGTAATGAACAAATAATATGAAAAGTAGAGGTCCTAAGTGGCTGCTCTAAGGAACACTTGCGTGAAAGAGTTTTTGAAACATAGATTTCCCATGTTTGTATATTTCAAAAAAATTGTATATTCCTAGGGCCACTTGCACGAAAACAAAAATGATTTGGCATTACGTAAGGCGTTGAACGACACTTGGCGTTATATATATTGTGGAATGCATTTTATTAGTGACATTTGTCGTCATAGATTATTTTTTTGTATTACGATAATCGTTTTAAAATCAAAAACGTTTTTAAAAACGGCAAATTTTGTCGTTCAAGGCAAACGACAGAGCCAAAATTACTTCCAAAATGTTAGTTCTATTTGTTTTTTGTTTTTATAGTTGTAACAAGTTGCTTATCGGTCTCACGGAACAAAAAAACGATGAATTCGCTAAAAATTTAAACAAAAGGGAGTTTTTAAAGTTAAAATTCTAGGTCTAAAAATATCGCCATATACCAATTATAAAAAAGCTTTTTTTTTCTTGAAAACTGCTCTAGATTTCGATAAAATTTGACATGTGTGAGCTTAGAAAATTGTTTTATAGGTACCTGCTTACGGTTTTTTTTAAAGTTGAGTTTCTCGTTAAGGACTCAACATATCTTAACGAAATTTTATTTCTTTAAAACTGAATGTACGATTTTGGTAAAAAAATTACTGTGATACTTTTATTAAACTTGATACCATACCACGATTTCTTCGGAAAACTCTGTGTTGTTAGAAATGCACTTTAATTAAAAAGATTTAATAAATTATTTCAGATAAAATAATTGAGGAAAAATAACAACATTCAAGAGAACCCTCAATAGAACCAGTCGTGCGTTTTTTTAATAACCTCTTAAGTAATTTATTACAAGAGCAAATTTACGCGTAACAGCTGTGCCTTTTACTTTCTTCGTTCTTGTCATCGCCTCGTCACAGCTGCTGTGTGATTAATATACATACATAGGTACTCATTTACAATTTGCTCCTTACGCGGGGTTAATGATGTTAAAGAATTTCGTTTTCCTTTCTTTAATTTTACTCAAAAAAACCTGACTCTGAGTAAAAAGTGAAAAATGGAAATTAATTTTTTTTCTTCAAAGCACGAAAATAATTTATTTAAAAGAAAAAAAAAACCTGCATGGATGACAACTCGTTTTGTTGTTGTATCCCAATTTGTTTTGAGTACCAACGACTGCGTATAATTCCAGGAACCACCTGATTGATAGAGATATACATCACATGAAATAGTTGTGGTTTACTTTCTTTGTTTTTGGGCTTAGTCAAAAAAAGATCAAGAAGTCAATTGAATTAAGACAACAGAATGCAATCAATCGTGTACCTATACATATTCGCTTTTAAGGAATATGAATTTGGGTCAGCTACATTTGTTTGGTTTGGTTAACCACAAAAGGGATATACTACATGAAGCACATACTGACACCGACCGATGAATTTTAGGAAATGTGCGTAAAGATATAATTCCTAAGCATTTAGTTTTTTTTTACATGAACTAAAAGATGTTCTAAGAATTCGAAACGCATGAAAGAAGGTCGATCAAAACCCAGAGAGAAAATAATTGCATTGGAAGTTTATGTTATAAATAAATAAAACGCAACAGAAAAGATAATAGTGATATAAAATTAACTAAGAACATACCTTCTCATATGAATTTGGTTAACTTAGTTATAAATATTAAATGCGGGTTCTGTGGTAAGCAAAATCACACTTACGCAGAATGCCGTCAAAGAAAAAACACACCTTATTGTGAAGCGTGTGCATCTTACGGTCACACATTAGATGTGTGACAGAAAAGGTATTTAACGTGAAAGACCCAACAACTCGTCTTGTAAATTTTCACCATAAGCTTTCAGAATACGATTACAAAATTGAGTACAAACCCGGAAAAATAAATACTAAAGCGGATGCACTGAGTCGTATTCCTAAGAGTGAAAGTCAGTGTCTGGCAATAACAAGAGCACAAGCCGCTAAAGAAAGGGAACACAATGTAAGTTGTCAAAAACCACAGAAGAAGACCAAAAGCACTGACACGGAATATGGAAAACCATACTTGGTTAAAAAGGGTTCATGCCGTTGGAAACTTCTATCCAATTCAGACGAAATCCAAACCGTGCTAAAGGATTTTCATAACTCAGCACTCGGAGGTCATCAAGGTGGTGAAAGGACCTTTCAACGAATCAGACAACAATACAGGTGGAAAGGTATGAAAAGACAGGTATTAGACTATGTTAAGAGGTGCCCAGCTTGCCAGAAAAATAAAAGCTCACCTCCTACTAAAATGCCCATGGTAATTACTGACACTCCATCTTTACCTTTTGATAAGGTATATATGGATATAGTGTGTGGTCTTCCCACATCATATTCAGGGAATAGATACATCCTTACCTTTCAGGATGATCTGACAAAGTTTATGGATTGCGCGGCACTGCCAGATGCCGAAGCGTCCACAGTAGCTCAAGTATTCTATGAACAAATAGTAACGCGTTATAGAATACCAAAAGTTCTTGTAACTGACAATGGTGCTAATTTTACTTCTAAAGTATTTTCGAAAACCTGCAAATTACTTGGAATAAAGAAAATGCACACTACAGCATACCACCCGCAGTCTAATGGTTCCCTAGAAAGGAGCCATCGGCCATTAGCTGAGTATCTAAGGTCTTTTGTCGCTAACGATGAAAAGCATTGGGATCAGTGGCTCAGACAAGCTATGCACGTGCATAACAATACAGTTCATACGGCAACTAAGTTGACACCTCCTAACGCCTTATTTGGCTGCTCCACTATATGCAAGCGACAATTATCCTTGTTCTTTGAAATACCAGCTTACTAAAAGTCACCAAATAGCTAACGAGAATTTGAAAAGAGCAAAAATTATGGCTAAAAAGCATTACGACAAGCATCTCAAGTGTGTGTCATTCCATGTCGGGCAAAGTGTTTTACTTAAAAACCCCGTTGGGAAAAATAAATTCTCAGAAAAATTGATAGGACCATACGATATTGTGTCGATCGATAGCCCTGTTACTACCACAATAAAAATAAACAAGAAAACAAACAGGAAGGCACATAACAACCGCTTAAAACCTTATTATAATTAAAAAACATTTTATTTTCAGAATTCGTTTTGTTGTTCCTAAGTCCAATTTATATGTTTTTTATGTTCAATTAATAATTTTGTTTCCCTTTTCAGAAGATCAAGCTAAAACCTAGTTTAAGAATAATAAAAAATATAACCTTCATAGATATAAAAAAAAATTGTCAAAAATGAAAAGATTTAATATTATAAGTAACCTTATTATAGTATCTATAATTAATATAATCGCTATCAAAAATGCATCACCGAACCCTACCCCAGACTCCGAACAAACGTTATTGCCGTTCAGAATCGAGAAGCTTAATGAATCTTCACCCATTTTGCTAGAACGTGTTGGAACTGTTGTATTCTACAAGGACACTTGGACGATCCTGACGAAGTTCACGCCGTTGGATTATTCGACGGTATTGGCGATATCCGAAAACTGCGAGGAAAAGCTAAAAAGTGTATGCGAGGGACTAACTACGGAAAGTCTACATGCCTTCTGCAACAAAATAGCACGAGAGTCAGCAGTCAATATTGCCCTTTTGAGACAAAATGCGGAACGGTTGAACTCAGTATTTGAGAGGCAAAAAACATCAAAACGGGATAAGAGAGCCCTAGACTTCGTTGGACAATTTTCTAAGTGGGCATTTGGTACTATGGATAATGAGGATTCACGCAAGGTGTATGGTCAGCTTAACAACCTGAAAAGGGACGATGAGGACACTTTCCATCTATTACATCAGGAAGTTTCCGTCATTTCTTCGAACTACGAAAGGCTAAGTAAGCCTATAGAAGAGCTGGCGGACGAAATGAAGAACTTTACAACTGGTTTTAAAACGTTTAGCAATTCCATCGCAAAAACGTTTAGTAACTTAACGAGCGAAATCATCCTTCTGCAGGTTAAAACAGACATAACCGATATCGTTTCTCTATTAATGTCAAAAGTAATAGAGCTTCAGCACCGGCAGGCAACCGAATTGTCAATCCTGGATGACCTATACCAAAACAGGTTGCACCCTTTCATTTTAAACTCCAACAACATCAGCGAAGTTCTGCGGCAAATAGCCTCAAATGGGAGGGCGACATTCAGAAACGCTTTTATCCTTCATCAAGCTGCTAAAACGTCTGTTTTCCTGGATGGGGAAAATGTTTTAATCAAAGTGACAATCCCGTTACCCGAAGACCTTCGTTACGAACTCCAAAGGATATACCCTGTACCCTCTGATTTCAACGAGGCGTGGGACATGATGTTAGATAGCCATTATGAATACATCGCCGAGTCAGAGAACCACGCTTACTTTGGGCTGATGAGCCACGGGGAATTCGAAAAATGCATCCCCGTGTCAGGAAACGAGACGGATTCTGAAATCTGGATTTGCAGTTTCAATTCGCCTTTACTAACGTCTGGAGCAAAGCATTGTCTGGTAGAGCTACTACAACATGCTGTTGCGTCATCCACCCACTGCAGATATGTTGCAGTTCCGGCAAACGAAGGTATTTTGTTAAAGATGTCAGTACCTAACCATTGGTTCTTCAGCTTCAAACATGAAATTGTTTTGAATGTCGGGAGGAATGTTGTGCCCTGCATTTGGGTCACTTGGCTCAACCTGCGTTGAACTTACTCAAGCCATTGCACTGTGTCGAAACTATATTGCTGGCCTATGCAAAAGCATACGCAGCAATGTTGGTTCACCTTTGCAATTGGCACAAGAGGTAAATAACCCGGAAGTGCTAAGTGTGCATTTGGCAGTGACCCAAGTAAGTTTTGATTAAAGAGGTTGACTGGGGAGTCTGAAGTTGAAAATCAAAGTGAACGGTCGTGTTTATTTTTAAATCGGGAACTAAAATAAAACGTATAACATTTTAACGTATAACAGCATCAACATTGGTGCGAAGATATGGCATCAGAGAAAGGCCAAGTTTGGACCAGCTGCTAACATATGCCAAGTCATTGGAAACCACAGACTTTCAAGTAGAAGGCATAGAAGGAAACAATGAGGATCAAAGTGAACGCACCAACGCAATCAACATAAAGAGGAAGTTTTCGCACAACAAAACTAATCGAAATCCTAGTGCACATTTTAGTGGCAATACAAATAATTGCACCACAAACAGACGCATGTGTTCCTTTTGTGGTAGTGCATGGCATGAAGACGGACTTTCTAATCAAATCAAAATGCAATTTGTGCAACAAAAGGGGCATTGGGCAAAGGTGTGTCGTTCAAAAAATCCCAAATTAGCGCAAAAACAAACACAAAGCATAACGAGATATCTGAAGGAAGACAGTTCCAGCAACGAATCTACATTTAGCCTAGCAACGGAAGTGACAAAAACACCAAAGGTCAAGTTGTCCCTAAATGACATGATGGTTGAATTTATTATCGACACAGGATCATCTGTAAACATAATCAGTCGTGAAACACTTGGTAAAACTGGAATGAACCTTGAGAATTTAACACAAACAAAAGAAAAAGTGTTTTCATACAACTCAAGAACACAGTTACCTATATTATGTAGTTTTAGAACAAAACTAAACCACAAAGGTTCTGAAGTAGTTTCAGATATCCTGGTAATAGACATGGAAGCTGAATCGATCCTAGGATACAAAATATGCCAAGAGCTACAAGTTGTGAAAGTGACATACAAAATCAAAAACAATGAAAGTACCATCGACATGGAATAAACCGGAGGTGATTAGAATGTGTGTTGACATGAGAGCAGCAAATACGGCGATCAGAAGACATCAACGCCATACAACTCCGACAATCGACGACATATTCATAGCCCTGAATGGTTTAGCCATTTTCAGCAAATTTGATTTAAATGAAGGGTATCACCAACTCACTTTAGATAACGAGTCGCATTCGATTACCACATTTTCAACACACGTAGATCTGTTCAGATACAAGAGACTTAGCTTTGGAATCAACTCTGCAGCAGAAATTTTCCAAGACACGATCCGTCAAGTACTGATCAACATCCCAGGAGTACCTAACATCAGCGATGACATTCTTGTCTATGGTAAATCAGAAGCAGATCACGGCAAATCCCTACGAATGGTGCTTGAACGCCTTAGTACGAATGGACTGATAATAAACAAAGAAAAAAGTGTTTTCAACAAACCAAGAGTTCAGTTCTTTAGATATATTTTTTTGGAAAAGGGAGTGGAACCAGATCCCCAAAAGGTGGAATCAATCAAGTACGTAAGACATCCTGAAAACGTCTCAGAGGTAAGAAGTTTTCTAAGTATTGTAACGTGTTACACAAATAATTAAAGGGTGCTGAATGTTTTCATCTCTTGAGGTAAACGCCATCTAACTGCTCGGTACATCTACTAAATCTCTACATCTACTACATTGCCTACTCAATATTGTACTACATTGCCTACTCGATACTGTTTCTATCAAGTTCAAGAACCTTCCATAAGCCAAGCATTTCTGTATAAAAGAGGAAGCGGATACGGACCGAAAGTCAGTTTGAATTTGAAATCAGTCGTGTACAAGTCGGTAATTTGAAAGTGATAAAGTTTGAATTTAAAATAAAGAAAGTAAAAAGGAAATAAAAAGTGTTTTGAAATATTAAGTGGAATTAAGAGTGAAAAGACGTAAAGTGAGTTGTATTAAAACGGAAATAAGTTTTATTTCATAAAACGAACCTAGATAAAACCTAACATTGGTGTCAGAAGTGGGATTAAATAAAACTTTAGTGAAAAGTGATTGTATAAAAATGGATAAGCATCTGAAAGATTCAAACGCTGTTGAACTAAAAGCAGAACTAAACAAACGGGGTCTTCCTACCACTGGAACGAAAAATTACCTTATTATTCGTCTGCAAGAAGCCATGAGACGACACGGCGAAAATCCAGACTCTTCTGTCTTGGAAATCGAAATGGAAGAAAAACAAGTAAGTACCAACACAGACTTGTCCAATATGTTGGCTCTTCTTCTCGAACGTTTCGAAGATCAAAGAAACGAACAAACGAAACTTCTCGAACGTTTCGAAGATCAAAGAAACGAACAAACGAAACTTTTCGATGATCAAAGAAACGAGCAAAAGAATGTTTTTGAAGAACTAGGAATCAGCATTCTTGAAGAACAAAAGAACCTTCTCGAAGATAAGCTCACTGCGTTGCAAAACAAGTTCGTTGCTGCTGACGGAAGATTTGAAGCCGTCGAAAAACAACTTATAACAGTTGAGACTAAAATTGACGGGAAATTCGAGAATTTTGAAGGAAAATTCGAAAACTTTGAAGGAAAATTTGAAAAGGTCGAAGAGAAAACTGACAAAGTTGAAAATAAATTCAAGAATTTGTCAATGGAATTTGACAAAATAAGAAAATTAAAAGAACGAGAAAGTTCTGGCGTTTGTTGCACTTGCACTGGAGACAGACATCGAACGACTAGCTCACTTGGATACATATAACCAACTGCGGGCGAAGAAATCATAAACCAATTCGCCGCAGAAGCATTTGTTCGTGCCTTGTCTGACATTAATCTCCAGAGAGCAGTACAGTACGAACAGCTGGAAAACGAACACTTCCAGAAGCATTAGCTTTCGCTTTGACTATGGAATCAGCTGAACAGGCTTCACTAGGAGTACATCGGGTAAGAGAAGTTGCTATAGAAGAATGCTCTTGTCAAAGAATGGCATTCCAGAACAACCGTCGAGATGAACAAATCCGATGCTGGAATTGCAACAAGCGCCAGTGCCGAATGCCACCAAGAAGAGGCGCATTTCAATATTGCGGAAGCAGAAATAATACATCAGACCAACGCCTCAACTCGAAACGAGTAAGAACCAACTTCGAGGGGCAGAAGCTGGTTTCTGGTATCTATGGCCCCAGAAACATCATCCAAGTCTCGCAGACTAAACGAAACAATAAAAGTCTAACTGTGGAAGCAGCTATTAACAACAAGCAACACGTGGTTACCATCGACACCGGTGCCACCGCTTCCATTGTTAGAAGAGACTTGGTCAAGATGGCACGGCTACACAACACCAACATCTATTGTCTGAAGACTGCAACAGGAGAAGCAGCAAGAGTATCGGAGAAGTCCGTCTTTGGATATGCTTGGCAGAACTAGAGTTTGAACATCCATTTCTAGTTTCAGATATGCGATGAGTGCATTATTGGAATCGACTTTATGAAAAAGCATGAAATAATTCTCGACATTGGTAACCGAGTTCTTAAATACCGAAATATAGAGATTCCAATGGTTTATGGCAATCAAAACTCATCATCGATAAGAGCAATCATCAAAGAAGATATCTGCCTACCTCCTTCGTCAGAAGTCTTTGTTTGGACAAACATCAAAGATAATTCTGGGAGTCATCGATACCTCATGGTGGAACCAGACTCTGAACATTGCTCCCAAAATTTCATCGTGGGAAAGAAACTGGTGGCACCTCAAAATAACATGGTGCCCATATGAATACTAAACATCAAACCGTATGAGAACAAGCTCAAAAAAGAAGAAGTTGTTGGTAAATGTGACCCTGTAGCGGCAATGACAAAGATAACCGAAGAACATCCCGAAAAATTAGTGAATCCAGATAAAGTCAATGCTTTGAAGAGAAAAATGTTTAACTGCTGTAATCTCGATCAACAACAGCTAAGAGTTGCTCGAAACCTTCTACAAGAGTTCGCTGATGTTTTCGTTTCACAGGACGGGTAATATGGACGAACACAACTTGTACAGCATCGAATCGATACTGGTGATGCAAGGCCCATCCGTCAACCAGCAAGGCGCCTACCTTTAGCCAAACAAGACGAAGTTACTAAAATGTAGCTGCTTCCACAGTTAGACTTTTATTGTTTCGTTTAGTCTGCGAGACTTCGATGATGTTTCTGGGGCCATAGATACCAGAAACCAGCTTCTGCCCCTCGAAGTTGGTTCTTACTCGTTTCGAGTTGGGGCGTTGGTCTGATGTATTATTTCTGCTTCCGCAATGTTGAAATGCGCTTCATCTTAGTGGCATTCGGCACTGTCGCTGGAAATGTCCGGTCTTGTGCAATTCCAGCATCGGATTTGTCCATCTCGACGGTTGTTCTGGAATGCCATTCTTTGGCAAGAGCATTCTTCTATAGCAACTTCTCTTACCCGATGTACTCCTAGTAAAGTCTGTTCAGCTGCTTCCATAGTCAAAGCGAAAGCTAATGCTTCTGGAAGTGTTCGTTTTCCAGCTGTTCGTACTGTACTGCTCTCTGGAGATTAATTTCAGACAAGGCACGAACAAATGCTTCTGCGGCGAATCGGTTTATGATTTCTTCGCCCGCAGTTGGATATGCCAAGTGAGCTAGTCGTTCGATGTCTGCTTGAAGCTGCTGAAGAGTTTCACCCCGTTTCTGAACTCTGGTGTTTAGTTGAACTCTAAACTCTTAATGGCTTGTGAAAGTGCACTTTAGTTGCCATGCATCTCTGCTGGTGTTGTTTGCAGTAACTCAGCAGCAGGTCCTCTAAGAGCCAGTGTAAGTGCAACAAACTTGTCTTCACCGTCCCAGCCGTTTGTCATTGCTGCTGCTTCGAATTGTCTCTTATAGATTGACCAAGAATTTTGTCCATCAAAAGTTGGAGGATGAATTCATTTTCTCTTCAAAGAATCGCCAGAACTTTCTCTTACTTTTAATTTTCTTATTTTGTCAAATTCCATTGACAAATTCTTGAATTTATTTTCAACTTTGTCAATTTTCTCTTCGACCTTTTCAAATTTTCCTTCAAAGTTTTCGAATTTTCCTTTAAAATTCTCGAGTTTCCCGTCAATTTTAGTCTCAACTGTTATGAGTTGTTTTTCGACGGCTTCAAATCTTCTGTCAGCAGCAACGAACTTGTTTTGCAACGCAGTGAGCTTATCTTCGAGAAGGTTCTTTTGTTCTTCAAGAATGCTGATTCTAAGTTCTACGAAAACATTCTTTTGCTCGTTTCTTTGATCATCGAAAAGTTTCGTTTGTTCGTTTCTTTGATCTTCGAAACGTTCGAGAAGAAGAGCCAACATATTGGACAAGTCTGTGTTGGTACTTACTTGTTTTTCTTCCATTTCGATTTCCAAGACAGAAGTGTCTGGATTTTCGCCGTGTCGTCTCATGGCTTCTTGAAGACGAATAATGAGGTCATTTTTCGTTCCAGTGGTAGGAAGACCCCGTTTGTTTAGTTCTGCATTTAGTTCAACATCGTTTAAATCTTTCAGATGCTTACCCATTTTAACACAATCACTTTTCACTAAAGTTTTATTTAATTACACTTCTGACACCAATGTTCAGTTTAATCTAGGTTCGTTTTGTTAAATAAAACTTATTTCCGTTTTAATACAACTCACTTTACGTCTTTTTACTTTTAATTCCACTTAATATTTCAAAACACTTTTTATTTCCTTTTTACTTTCTTTATTTTATATTCAAACTTTATCACTTTCAAATTACCGACTTGTACACGACTGATTTCAAATTCAAACTGACTCCCGGTCCGCATCCGCTTCCTCTTTTATACAGAAATGCTTGGCTTATGGAAGGTTCTTGAACTTGCTAGAAACAATATCGAGTAGGCAATGTAGTACAATATAGAGTAGGCAATGTAGTAGATGTAGAGATTTAGTAGATGTACCGAACAGGTAGATGGCGTTTACCTCAAGAGATGAAAACATTCAGCACCCTTTGATTATTTGTGTAACACGTTACAATATCTTATCTTAAAGCATCTAATCTTCTATCGTAAAGCATCTTTTTTTCTCTACGTAAAGCAAAACTGACGAACGGTATAATGAAATCAATATACGAAGGGTCCAGGAGAAAACGACACAAGTCCACTGAAAATGATTTCGAGAAAAATGAAAAGTATTTATATAGATAAAGACGGCTATATTTTATTGAAAATTAAAAACATTAAAACAACAGTTTTGTTGTACATGATGTTGTTAGACCCAAAACATAAATTAATTTCTATTTCATGATTTAATGCATTTAATAGAATTTTTAGTGAATTAAGTGACTTGTGTAATTTTTTCGTGGCAACGTTTTTTTTTGCATTTACCGGTGATCGTTGAATTCTCCCGTACACGGTATGTTTTAATTTTTGCTAGCATAGGTACGAATAAATTTGCTTTGATTAAAACCTTCGGTCACATTTTGTACGGAATGCTGAATGGTACACCCACTATAAATACGAACGCACCATGCGGCAAGAAATCAGTTTGAATTTGAAATCAGTCGTGTACAAGTCGGTAATTTGAAAGTGATAAAGTTTGAATATAAAATAAAGAAAGTAAAAAGGAAATAAAGAGTGTTTTGAAATATTAAGTGGAATTAAATGTAAAAAGACGTAAAGTGAGTTGTATTAAAACGGAAATAAGTTTTATTTAATAAAACGAACCTAGATAAAACCTAACAATAACAAAGATAACCGAAAAACATCCCGGAAAATCAGTGAATCCAGATAAAGTCATTGCTTTGAAGAGAAAAATGTTTATTTGCTGTAATATCGATCAACAACAGCTAAGAGTTGCTGGAAACCTTCTATAAGAGTTCGCTGATGTTTTCGCTTCACAGGACGGGCAATATGGACGAACACAACTTGTACAACATCGAATCGATACTGGTGATGCAAGGCCGATCCGTCAACCAGCAAGTCGCCTGCCTTTAGCCAAACAAGATGAAGTTGCTAGCTTGTTCTTTTTATTTGTAAATAAAACAATTACGTAATTCATTTTGTTTTTGGATTGATAATTTTTTTTTTAGTATAATATATTTAAATTGTTAAACAGATACCTACCTCTTTTTTATTTGTTAATTAGGTCCCTTATTATTTGCACATTTGTTAATTTTTTTGCAATATGTTTAATTTGTTAAATGAATCAAAGGTACAATTAATCATTATATCGTTTAGTTTTTTTTTTGTATTATCTTCATATAGTTTTAGATAGAATAATTATTTTATTTTGATATGTTGCTTTTTTTTGTTTTTGTACGTATAATACCTACATATATCAATTAATATTTGAACTTTGGTTTGAAAATTCCGCCAATATGATCGAATTTACTTTTACGTTTATTCAAACTAAGAGCTTGATGGCTAAGTTTTTTTAATATCAGGGGATAGCGATTAAGAATGCAATTAACATCACTCGACAGACACAACACAACGCACAATGCCCTACTGACTAAAACCGACCGGAAGTAACTTACGTCACATAACTGACAAAAATAAAATTAAGGAAACTTACCATACCGACAAAACCCAAAATTAAAATTTCGTCCGACATGACGCAACCGCATAGAATAATAAATAAATAGAACATCAACTCAGGAGGCTCCACCCACTTTTGCCTACAAACTTTCAAAACTGCAGAGGTTGAACTCTGTATGCGTGCAGGTGCATTTCAAATGGGAATGTCAAATTTGGCTAGACCATACATTCTTACAATTTTGTGTTTTGCTGTTCACACGTATTCATGTATAGATAAGCGCGTGTAAAATTTATTTTTCTACGGGAGGAGACGGAGTAGATGACCTGTGCCCAACCGTTACACACTGGCTCCACTGGCCATGCCGATGCCCAACAACTCAACAACAATCTAATCCACTATCCAATTCTCATTCGGTCTGTGGGCAAATTATGTCTTGTCGTTTCATTTTATTCTTCGACAACGAGTAAAATAAACATGCTTCCCTTTACCCCGTTTCTCCCTTCAAAAGATACAAAGTACATTCAAAATGAAAGAGAATGACAAACACCTGAAGAAATTACACATATACAACAAAAATTCTGCAAAAAGCAGCTCATATCTCACTCTCACATATAAGAAACGTCAAAATTCATGTCCAAATTTTCAACAGCGCTCATGTCTTGTCGAAAAAAATGGATTTCTACGACAAGTCCCCTGATTGGATATGGATTTTCCAAACTCCATTGGTTTCTTTCATGGCGTGTTTATAAGAGCAGCGTTCATGCCCAGTGGAGCCAGTGTGTTAGGTACGTTTGTTCAGTTTCCATCAGATCGGATGTCAAATGGCTTCTGTCTCCCGGCCAAAAGTTTGCTTTACCGTCCGACAGACGGCAAAATAGCCACGTCCGTATTCTTAAGTAAAAATTTGTACCAAATTTAATTGAAAAAATAAAGAATTTATCTATCTTTTAATTAACCAATTAAAAGAGGAGAACTTCCACTATTCAAAATAATTGTGGATGGAGAAGAATTGGTAAAAACATTGGGACAGGGTGACCAAGATATAGCTTGATCTAACTTGACGGATATTTTACAAAACCATTTGCGATCAACATATACACCTCCATTTGATAAGTTTTTGAATAAAATTTACAATGTTACCAAGAAATTTCTCAAATATAAGGGCGTATATATTGTCCCAGCGGATAAAGGAAATACTACAGTGGCAATGTACAAGAGTGATTACATTGGAAAAATGAAAATACCGTTGACATACTAGATATGTACCCTTAGTCGGTTGAAATTTTCATACAAAAAACCAAGAAAAGTTGTTCCAGCTAAAAACAGCCTAAAAACGCCATCATCCTTTAGTGTTAAATACGTGTACTAATTTCGCTATTAGAATTTAAATGAAAACGGTAATATATTCATCTGTAAGCAACTCATGGCATAAGGAGTGGATGTGTTTTGTAAAATAAAAGTAGTTTGATAATAATTTCCAACAAAATATTTCAATAGTAAATAATTAATTAAAAAAATCATATCACTGCTACGCAGATTCCCTGCTAGTAGTTGATGGCGCTCCAGCCGAATCTGCGCACCGATAAGAGATAAGTCTAAGACGAAAATAGCTTTTAAATCTGCAAACTCTTTGAGAGCGAAGTTATTTACGAATACAAAAGGAAAAGTTGAGACGATGGAAAAAGCTGACATCGTTTACAAGATCAATTGCTTAGGTGGAAGCGAGACAACGCCGTGTTTATCTGTATATATAGGAACCAAACAAAAATTGAAAAGTGGTATAGCTGGTCATTGATCGGATTTGAATAGCGGCGCTGCACAAAAAACTGCTTAGCTCTCCATTATCTGCAAGAAAAACATAAACCAGATTTGAAGAATGTGGAGATCATTGACGTACTAGATATGGACCGCCAGTCGGTTGAAATTTTCATACAAACAGCAAAAAAAAAGTTGTTCCAACTAGAAACAGCCCAAAATACGCCATCATCTTTTAGTGTTGAATACGTGTACTAATTTCGCTATTAGAATTTAAATGAAAACGGTAATATATTCAGCTATAAGCAACTCATGGCATAAGGAGTGGATGTGTTTTGTAAAATAAAAGTAGTTTGATAATCATTTCCAACAAAATATTTCAATAGTAAATAATTAATTAAAAAATCATATCACTGCTACGCAGATTCCCTGCTAGTAGTTGATGGCGCCCCTAGTTATGTTGGAACACGCGTGAAGTTGGCCACTGGCGGTCCATATGTAATAAGTCAATGGTGGAGGTCTTTCAAACAGAGTAACACTACGCAAAGAGAATTACCTAGTTTATATGCAGGGTCGAAAGATCGAGTTTGATTTGAAACGAAATTCCAACCCAGGTATTTCAGCCAACTAGTTGAATGCTTGAGGAGTTGAGTTAAGTGCGAAAAAGTTAAAATGACAGAAGAATACCTGCGTTGCTTTGTAGACATTAAGACCATAGATTGAATTTTCGAGAAAAAAATATTTGTATTGCTTTTAAAAGTTATTCGCATACTTTTGTTGAAATGACAGAAGAATACCTGCGTTGCTTTGTAGACATTAAGACCAAAAGAATGCTTATAAACTAGGTAAATGTTACTGGAGATGCTACATATAATCATCAACAACAACACTGTAAGCAGAAGATCGGATTGCGAGAATATAGCCGATTAGTTATAAGTAGGCCAACAACAAATAGTAGGATAAAGCATTGTATATAAACATTATAGTATTCGCATGAATCTGAATCTGGTATTTCTGCATCAGGCCACTGGAAAAAAGCGCCCACCGACAAGAAGACATTGTTTGTCTTTTTTTGTGTTAATCGTGCGAAAGAGATGTTTAATTTGTTTTAGGAATTCAGTCAGTCATTAGATGTCATTCGGGTTAGTACGTGCGGTCGGTTCGTTAGTCGGTTTCGGAAACAAAAAAAAACTACAAAATATACAAGTGTTGGTTTTGTGTTGTTGACAAAAAGAAAGAAACAAAAATATTTTCTAAAATAAAGAAATAATAACATAAAAAATTACATTTTGTTTTATTTGTATGTTTTCTATTTATTCTCATTGAAATTCAAATCTCATCAAATCAACTCGAATTCAATACATTTCAATTGGTAATTCACGTTGGTTGGCGCAAAAAGTTCATACACCGCTGGTGAGACGACCCAATCTTGGACAAAAAGATAAACACAAGATTTCTTATTATTTTCTTATAGTATGATTAAATAATTGAATTTCATAATTTAATATTTATAAAAATTTTTTTTTTCTAAAAGTCCGGGCATATTAATCACAAAATACTCAGGTAGGTATATAGAGGTACATCAACATAAAATGAACAGATTATTGTTTTTTTTTTCTTTGATGATTAAAATTCTGTGGTCAGATGACTCTAAATTTGAAGTCACTTTTCAAATTTCACGTGGGAACATTTTTTAAAGTCTTGATTGTTATAAACAAATCAGAAAATTGTTTTTTCAAATTATTTTCTTACCAACTATTTTCATTATAATATGTTTAAATTTAAATATGCTCCCATGTAAAATTCAAAAAGTGACTTGAAACATTTAGTCATCTTGCCTGGACACAGAATTTCTGCAAGTATAGTTGGCATAATATCAAGAACAAGCATTGACAGAGCAGAAAGAACTGTGTAAGGTAGTTTGGCAAATAAGATATCCAAAAAAGCTGGAAAAGTTGGATTCTCAGGTAGGTACATAACAGATTTGTGTGTGCTGTTTCTATTGTTATTAGATTATGTGCACTGTAATTTGTTGGATTTGATGTCATGTTGCTAATGATTTGAAAAAAGCTCAAAGAGAAGGAATAATTGGTGCGATGTTTCTATGGTGCGAAATCGAATGGTAATGGTATAATCAAAAGTGCACTTAACAAATGTGTACATTAGTAAGTATATTAAGGCAAAAAAAGTTTTGTCCCTAAAAAATATGTTTATGTAAGGAAGCTGAGATATGACAAAGGAGTATGTGAAAAACTGCTGCAGATAAAAAGAATGTATAAGATTTCTAACTAACAGCAGTTGACACAAAAAAATTTATAGATTTTGGAAAGTTGGATCTCAGGTAGGTATACAGTGTGATTCACCAAAAAGCTTGAGCGTGTAGGTGGAGTTAAGAAAGAAAAAAATCGTATGGGAAGGGGGGGTCTATTTCCCCCCGTTTAGGCGGGAGGGGCAATTTCCTAAAACATTGACTTAAATCAGAAAAAAAATTATTTAAAAACAACGGTGAACGATACAAAGCCTTGTTATATTTTTTTGGAAAGCCAGAAAACTACTCTTTTATTTAATTTTAAATTAAGTTGTTTAAGTGAAGAGTTTTAAAAAAATTTATTTTCAAACTCAAAATTTTGAAAAAAAAACTAAAAAAAATTTTAAACTAATTTTTTTCAAAATTGTATGTAATTAACTATTATTTTTATTTTCAAAATTAAATGCTCTTATTAATTTTTAGTCAAAAACAGAAAACCGAATGCCAAAATGTATCTTAGTTTTTGAGAAATTAAGAAAAACTAGAAGTATTTTTTTCCAAGAAAAACACTTTTTTTTTGGTTTTCCCAAATTTGACCTGCTCAGGTCAATTATTAATTAGGGGATTATCCCTTTTCTATTTTTTATTACATACCATCCGATTTTAATCAAATAATAAAAAAAAACGAATTAACTTTTTACTTTACTTACTAGTTTTACTTTAATTTTTTTTTATTTCTCAAAAACTAAGATACATTTTGGCATCCGGTTTTCTGTTTTTGACTAAAAATTAATAAGAGCATTGAATTTTGAAAAAAAGATGTTCAAAAGGTAGTTATGTGCATTCAAGAGGACAATACGTCCACAGGTTTTCCCAAACCAACCTCTGACTATCAACTCCTACTCTCACCTTCCCGTGGTGAACATCGAGTGCCTAGTACCTTAACCTGAGATCTGGGTAACCAACCCCTTTGGACGGTTCTGGCGGCAGCTAACGAGAGAGGGGGGGAGGGGTGTTTCCACTAAGGCACTTCTCCTTTCATCGAGACGGCAGCGGAGGAATTCCCCAGATGGAGTCAACGGTGGCGTCTACAGTTCCAGTCAGGTTGAACTACTTAGTGAACACCTTATACGGGCTACTCCGACATATTTGAAGCTCAGGCCGATAAGGAGCGGTCTATCCGGCTCCCCGCTCTTGGAGTTTTAGTAAGAGCCTGGTCCTCCAGGTTGGGGGTTGTGCGGCGGGTTAACTTCCCTACCATTGTGAAAAAAATTTAGTTCCGAAAAACCAACAAGCCTCGGATAAGGATGATCAAAATGTTGACGAACCCAGCAAACGAAACAAGGACAACGAATTTCGGATCTGTACGTGGAACGTATTGTCGTTGTTCAGACCACGTGCAGCCGAACAATTAGTGGAGACCCTGGACAGGCTTAAGGCTGATGTAACAGCTATCCAGGAAGTGCGATGGGATGGGGAGAATGTAAGAAGGATGACAACGTGTGACATATACCACGGACCGTGTTGTCAGGAGCAGGGTCAGCGGCTATTTGGGTGCGGTTTTGTGATAAGGGGAAGACTCAGGCAAGAAGTCTTAGGCTTTCGCAGTTTTAGCGAGCGTTTGGTCACAATCCGTATCAAGGCAAAATTTAAGAACATCACGCTGATTTGTGTCCATGCCCCCCACGAAAAGAAGGATGATACAACCAAGGACGAGTTTTACGACCTCTTAGAGAGCGCATACGATTTGTGCCCAAAGTACGACGTCAAAATTATTCTGGGTGACTTCAATGCCAGATTCGGAAAAGAGGGCAAATTTGGTTCAACCATCGGGGACCACAGCCTGCACGATGACACTTCCGACAACGGGTACAGGATGATAGACTTCGCGGCGGGGAGAAATCTTATCGTATCGAGTACCCATTTCCCACACCGTGATATACACAAAGGAACTTGGAGGAGCAGTGATCATAAAACAGTCAATCAAATTGATCACATCGCGATAGACGCCAGACATGCTTCCAGCATCTTGGATGTTCGAACTTTCCACACGGCCAACATAGACTCGGACCACTACTTGGTAGTGTCGCGAGTGCGAATGCGGATTTCCATGGAGCCACAACGCAGAGCTGTTGCTGTCAGAAAATATGATGTCGCGAAGCTTAAATCGCAAGAGACTGCAAGAACCTTTGCTGACCGCGTTTCAACCAATCTCTCAACGAGTCTGCCACCAGCAGCAAGTACAGAAGACCAGTGGAGACACTGTCAACAAGCCATCAGAAATGCCGCCTCTGATGTGCTGGGTTTCACTAGGCGTCCACAACGAAACTCCTGGTTTGATGAAGAATGCCGTTTGGCGCATGCAGCGAAAAACGAGGCCTACCAGGCGATGCTGCAGTCTAGAACAAGAGGCAATGAGAGAGCAGCCCGGGAGCTCTACGGGAAAAAAAGAAGGGAGGAACGCCGACTTCTCAGGAGAAAAATGAGAGCACGAGAAGCGAGCGGTCGAGTCTATCGAGGGTTGTACCGGCAGAAGTGATGTTCGAAAATTCTATCAAAGGGTAAAAAGATCCACCCAAGGCTTTAAAGCCAGAACGGAAGCCTGCCGAGACGAGAGGGGGAATATGGTAGTAGACACACAGTCAGTGCTGAGGATCTGGAAAGAACATTTTTCTAGACTGCTAAACGGCGAAGATAACCAACATCCCGCTGCTAGGCAAATGATTCCACTAAACTTGGACGATGATGGCCAACATTTCCGTCCACCCGACCTGAACGAAGTGCGCTTAGCGATTGCCAAGCTTAAATCGAATAAAGCTGCTGGCGCAGATGGCCTACCAGCTGAATTGTTTAAAGCTGCAGGAGATGTGATGGTAGGGAGCATGCACCAACTCATCTGTAAAATTTGGTCGGATGAAAGTATGCCCGATGAATGGAACCTTGGCATCATATGCCCCATCCACAAAAAAGGAGACGCTCTGACATGCACCAACTACAGAGGAATTAGCCTCCTAAACGTCGCTTATAAAATTTTGTCGTCCATCCTGTGTGATCGCTTAAAACCCCTTGTAAACGATCTGATTGGCCCCTATCAGTGTGGTTTTAGGCCAGGCAAGTCAACCACCTATCAAATATTCACACTCCGACAAATTTTAGAAAAAACTCAGGAATTCCAGATCGATACCCACCACCTCTTTTTCGATTTTAAAGTCGCGTATGATAGCGTGGATACAGACGAACTGTACAGAGCCATGTCATATCTCGGCATCCCTGCCAAACTCGTCCGCTTGTGCAGGATGACAATGGAGAAATCTCGCTGCTCTGTTAAAGTCGGTAGGAACACCACCGAAACTTTTGATGTTGAGAAAGGCTTAAGACAAGGCGACGCGTTATCATGCAACCTATTTAACATCGTTCTTGAAGCATTTGTACAAAAATCGCGAGTCAACACCACTGGTACAATTTATCAAAAGTCCGTTCAACTACTTGCATATGCAGATGACATAGATATAATCGGCCGAAACAAGCGAGCTGTGGCTGGTGCATTTGCCAGTATTGAATCGGAGGCGGCAAAAATGGGATTGGCTGTTAACGAAGACAAAACGAAGTATATGCTATTAACAAGAAAGGAATCTGAAAATCTGCGACTCGGGCAAAATGTCGAGATGGATAGCTATAACTTCGAAGTAGTCAAGGACTTTGTCTACCTGGGATCCACTAAAACTAAGCGGAATGACATCAGTGCAGAGATCAAACGAAGAATTACTCTTGCCAATCGCTGTTTCTTCGGGCTGAGAAAGCATTTAAGTAGTAAAGCCCTCTCTCATAGAACCAAAGAGAAGCTATATAAGACCCTGATCATTCCAGTCCTGCTCTATGGGGCGGAAGCATGGGCGTTGAAGGACTCGGATGAGAAGTTACTTGGGTGCTTTGAGAGAAAGATTCTTCGAGTGATTTTTGGTCCTGTGTGTATCGAAGGAGTATGGAGGAAAAGATTCAATGACGAACTATACGGGCTATACAGCGATATTAACCTGATCAAGAAGCTAAAAATACAACGGCTGAGATGGCTGGGTCACGTAGAGCGTATGGACACCAACGCACCAGCCCGACGAGTCTTCGAATCCAATCCAGATGGTGTCCGCAGCATTGGAAGACCCCGGAACAGATGGCGCACACAAGTGGAGAACGACCTCAGCCAACTTGCGGTGCGAAATTGGAAGCGGCTAGCTATGAACAGAGCTGGCTGGAGAGGAATGTTGGTTGAGGCCGAAGTCCATCCTGGATTGTGAGCGCCATCTTAAGTAAGTATTGAATTTTGAAAAAAAAAAAAATAGTTAATTATATATGTATATGTACTTATCTAATCTAATTGTGTGTGATGAATGAATTTTTATCAAAATCAATTTATCAATAAATAAATATTTTTGTTATTGAAGGAAAACTCAAAACAATAGATATACAATAAACATATGTATATATATAGTACATGTATTATGTAGTTACTTCAACATTCCAAGTATTTCAAGGTACATGCATTATTTATATCTTTTTGCGGCATTTATGTAGGTCCGTTTGCTTTTACTCATCATAAGCCTTTAAGTACAACTTAAGTTTCTAGGTTCTACTTAACGCTTTGCACGATCTGCTAAGTATAAAATAAATATGACAGTTGAACTCAATTTATGGAGAAGAAAAAGTAGATCATAAGGAATTAAGTTCAACCTAAGAAACTTTTGAGGTTGAATTTTCCTGAAAAATAAGATTTATTTCGGAACTTTTGTAATATTGTTTAAGAGATTTGATATTGTTGCACTTAAATTAATCACATAAACACATTTTGCAAATCACCGTGGCATTAAATTTATATAAAACTATTTTGCAGGTATTTCACATCATAAAATTCATAGTTTAAAAATTAAACCCACACAATAACAATCACTGCCATAAAATCACAAATTCATAATGTCACTTTTTTACATCACAATTTAGAAGGAATATCCAGATGGTAAATTTTATTGAAAAACAAATAAAAATCAGAAAATGTTTAGCGAAACTTAAAATAAAAGAAAAATAAATGCAAAACAAAAATAATGAAAGTGACAGTTAACGCAAAATTGACAATTTTGTTGATATTTCTTTCATGAAATTAAATCATAGCTAAGTTGAACATAGGTATTTTTGTTTTCTAACAACGTAGAATAATTTATGTAGAACATAAGATAAGAACTATAAGTAAGTACATATAACTTAGTTTTGATGTAGATTTATGATGAGTATGAGCAAACGGGCCTTAGACATATTATATTGTTTCAAATGAAAAAAGTGGGGTGGGTCGTGGGTGCGAGTTTGGGTAATGCAATGTTTTTAAATAAAAAACTCATTTCATTCAGCCTTCAAGATAGGCATATGATTGCCATCTGTGATTTGCATAATATGCAACAAAACTCAAATTTGTGCGAAATCTTATTAAATAAATAAAAAAAAACTGATGGTATGCATGTAGAAATGAAAAAATCATTTGAAATTTGACACGAAAGTTCAAACATAAGTTAAGAACACCGAAAATATGTTTTTTGGGATATAAGTAACTGTCATTTTATTTTTAATTTTCAAAAACTAGGATACTTTTCAACACCGAGTTTTCGGTATTCGACTAGAAATTAAAAGGAGCGTTGAATATTGGTAAAAAAAAATTAACAATGCAAAACTTTGTAAAAATTCAATTTGAAAAATGAAAATAATTTTTTTTTGTAACATTTGATTCTAAAATTTTATTTCTCAAAAACCATTCTTTAAATCAACTTGAATTAAATATTTAATTAAAGATTGGAGCTTAAACTTTAAAAGCAATTATATTTTATAATAATTTTATAAACGGGTGGAGATAGACCCCCCATTACCTACAATTTTTTGTTTGTTTTGATTCTATTAGCTCTAGTCTTTTTTTTTTATATGTTTTATATTATTTTATATTATTATATTTCAGTATCCATAGGTATGGGTCTTATTATAGAGGTGATAACATTTAAATATTACCTAATATAGGTACTACACAATATAGGCAAACATTCTACATATTCATATTTTTCATAGAATACAAAAAAGTTAACTAATCGTAAATTTTTTTTTAGAAAATTGCCCCTCCCGCCTAAACGGGCGAAAATAGACCCCCCTCCCATACGATTTTTTTCTTGTCTTAACCCCACCTACACGCTCAAGCTTTTTTGTGCACCTTAAACCAATCACCCTTTATATGCATTCCATACTGTTCCGGATGATGTAGTGAGGTCAAAAACCAACCGATATTAACGAAAAATACAAAACTTTTTTTTTGTAAAAAGATTATCTTTAAAAAAGTATTAAATATACTTTTTTCCGAAAATCTTAAAATTAGGGAGCAGTTCGAAAATTAAGGTGACAAGGTCTATTTTTTATTCGTTTTTTTCCTTATAACTTCTAAGATACTATCAGTACAAATATAATTTTTATACCACGAATTTCAATAAAAAAGTATTTAATAGATTTTTCATAAAAACGCACACAAACATAGAAAAACGAAAAACCACGAAAAAATCTTAAATTCAAGATGGCGGATGCTGCACAAACCAAATTTCCCGCAAACTCAGTTTTATACTGAGAATCAACGCCCCTATAAAATTCCATTCAAAACTTTTCTCAGATTGTTCTCAATTGATTGTACTAATCATCGTAATGTCATGTTTGATTGTTATCTCAAAACTTTTTTTTGTACGAATGGATAACTTGCCTTAGAGTACCTATAATCGCAAGTAAAAAAAAATAAAAGAAGAGATTTCTCGCGTTACCATAAGGTACCTAGTATATGATAGCATTATACTGCTGGCTGGGCTGCATCATCGTATAAGTCCATAGGTATTTGAATATTCTACGTTAAAAATCGTTATAACTCGATAACGGTGTTTTGTACGGGAAAAAGTCTAACGGCATTTTTTGTAGAAATGTTGAGTACCTACCTATACCTATTTACAACTTGTTCTCATACATATTTGCTGTATCTTTCACCGTTTCAGAGGTAGGTATACGTAAAAAACGTAAATGTGACATAGGTATCCTTGATGTAAAAGCGTTGAACATTGGTAAACAAAATTGCACTCAATGCAAAACTTTGTAAAAAATCAATTTTAAGACAATAAATAATTTTATTTTTTAAAATTGACTTTGAAATGTTATTTATCAAAAACCATTCGTTAAATCAACTAGCATCAAACATCACATCAAAGTATGAAGTTGAACCTTTAAAACAAGATGTAATTTATTGCCATCGACTTAGAATTGAAACAAAAATATTAAAAATTAACCAAAAATATGGTTAATTTTTAATAATTTTGTTTCAATTCTAAGTCGATATTTTTTTTTTCAATTGGCTCTCCTGTCTAAACAGGTGAAGATAGACCATTGCAATACTTCATACAATATACCTAAATATCTACCTATTTCTTATTTTGACCAAACCTAACTATTCGTTTTAGTTATTTAATGCATGTTATAAATTGATCATTTTTATTACCTATCGATAAAACACAAAAAATAACATATACCTACATAGGTATGTTAACCGATGCAGGTAAACCTTCTTTTTATATCTCTTACATATAAAATACACACTGCCCTAATTTGTAACTTGCAATTTATTTGTTTTCAAATTGGTCGCAAAAAATCATACCCATCTTTGATTATATAAGAAGTACCTATTATTTTTTTTTCGAATCTTCACCTGCAGGATATACCAAATTCATCCCTACACTTGACTTGCCTTTTATTGCCCACACACAGTCTAGCATATCCTGTAAAATACCCTCAGCTGACATACATCCTGAAAAAAACACACAACCTTGCATTTTGTGTAAAATATTTATTTCACGCATACATTCAAAAACGTTTCTTGAAGAAATAAATAATTGTCTGTTCCTTTTTTTATTTACCTTTGCAAGAACCTGTTTTATATTTCTTTTTCCTAAATTCATCACTTTTTTTTATTCAGAATCGAAGAAGAAACGTCAAAAAAAAAATAAAATCTTTCAATCCCTCCCACTTATAAAAAAATATTATAACCTGTTCTCGTTCCCCCATTGGGTTAGTACTGCACCAGGAAAATAGGAGCGCTGCATGGTTGTAGAGTGAATGTTGCTAAGGCATCTGAGCATGATATTGTTGCGTTATAATTTACCGCAACAAGTTTCATTTGCCTGTTCTTCTCTTTCCTCTTAATTCTTTCTTTTTTTTGGTTGCGGCTCAAAATTGCTTGTAGAGTAAGTGGTTTCCTGTTCCATCAACCAGAGGGCCTACTCTCAAGTAATTGGGAAAAGTAACATTTTGTAATTTTTATATTTAATAGCTCATCGAATTTGAATGTTTGGTAACAGATGGTTGGTGTAAACCATCAGTGTGCGAGAGACGATCCACACTTACGAAGTTGCTTGAGCCTTTAAAACTATACCGCCCAACAGGAAGTTGACGGCAGAAGTCGAATTCGTGCAGACGGCATGCGATAATATGCATGGCCACCCAAAATGTGTGACAGGAGGTTCACACCCAACTGACAAGTCAGTCAGTCTTCGTAAATCTTGTCTTCTTTTAGCATGGCCGAGAGTCCGACCTAAAATTAGTTTTTAAACACGAAATGAAAACGGCTTTGCTAGGTGTTTCCCTATTCTTTTGAGTCTGCGCGAAGGTCTACGGGTTTTAATTTGTAGAGTTTATCGCGAGACGGCGGATCCTTTCTCACCATTTGATTTTCAAAATGGTGGAGACTTTGTCCAACACAAAAGTTTTGCTTTTTATTTTAAGTCTGGGTCGGTTTTAGACGGGGACTTTATCGTGTGTAAATAGTTTTTCGTTTTCATTTTTATTAAATTGGAATTGACGGAAAGGGACTGAACTCGTCCATTTAACCATATCGAATGATCACCAATGATTGGGATATTCGGAGTTGTCTCTGAGCGAATCGTGGTTTGGATTCAACAACGGGCAGGCCTCAGCTAATAAGCGGGGTCGTGCGAATAAACCGTAGCCGAATACCGCCACACAGTTGGTTCGAAAGAGACGACAATATGGTCGTTGGTAAATGGATGAGAGAGGTCCGCCATTAGTCACTTCTTGGAAGGCTTTGGTTGTGAAGAGATAAAAATTAGAAATCGAAAAACTATTACGATTTTTGTTTAGCAGTTAATTTTGGGAAAGTTAATATTTTTGAGATTGTGAGAATAATTTTGGAAGTTTGAGCCAAATTATTTAGTGGACAAATTTTAGCAGTTAGAGCTAAAATTTTTTTGTGAATAATAAAAAGAAATCTTTTGTGTAGAGGAGCGCAGTTCGGGCGATTACTCCAGGAGAAAGGATTCTCGTTATAGATAAGTACCTTTTTAGTTTATTGTGTTTACTTTGGTTCGGTTTCGATTTTGGATTTTTTTTGGTGGCCTATATTGGCAAATATTGTGATATCGGTAGACCTTCGCTCCGTTTTTCTTTTATCCCGATATTGCGGGACTCGCGACCTTTTTAATTTTCCGTTGTCTGTTCAGGAATTATACGCAAAGTCGTTTTCAGTTTGTGTCTTTGTAACACAATTGTTATTTAATTTAATTTCATTAAAGTTTCATAATTTCCATTCCATTTAAATTTGGCCTTTTGCCATTATATACATTGTATACTATTTTTGTTTAACGAAAAGATCTTGGTTTTTCACCTATACCTAGAAAGGTTTTCCCAAGCAGTTTAATTTTTAATAAACATTTTAAATCCCCATTCGGGAAAGTAAACTATTTTTTTTATTGTTTTGAAGATAAGTTTCAGTGTTAAGTTTAAGGCAAACTTTTCTATAAAAGTTTCCTGGCGCCCTTAAAATTTAAGCAGAAGCGTACGACGAGGTACGTAGTCATTAGGTATTCGGTTAATATCACCTTGTTTTCTTTTAACAACGTTGAATCGATTTCAATCGATTAACCCTTTATTTATCTGTTGGCAAAACAGATTTTGTCTTTTTTTGTGTATTTTTTTTTACATCGACCCACCCCACCCACTTGAGCTAGTTGGGAAACAGCACATAACAAGCTGCTGTTGTTGTGTTGCATTTTTTTTTCCTCTCGTGTATATTTCTTCTCTCTTATTTTCATTTTGACACATGTTGCACATTTTTTTTTTTTGCTTAATTTGATTTTGTTTTATTTTGTTGGATACGAGAATCCAAAGTGCCGCGGTTTTAAAGTTTCGTTTATCATCATAAAGTTAAAATTAATAATAAAGTAAAAAAATATTGCAACAAATTGGCGCTCAACGTGCGGGGCCCTTTTTGAATACATACAGTGTACCTACCTACAAGTGTTTTGATTTTGTTTAGCTGAGAAAGTGCTTGAATCCGCACTAGTGGTTAAATTGTTTTGTTTTAGGGAAGTTTTTTTAATTTATTGTTAATAAAAATAATTTACTTGGTGTGTATTTTTTTTTCTCATAGGTACCAACAAGGAAATTATATACCTTCACATACTGTGCTTTTTTCTGCAAGTGCTTTTCTACATAGGTATTTGGATTTGAAGTGATACCTATCTACCTAATTAAAAAGTGAGTTTTTTTTTTGTTTCTTTTTATTTTATAAGTTTTTCATTTGAATTTTTCGTCGGTACCCACCTACGTACATATAATTGTGTCGATTAAATTTTTCATTTAATTTATTTATTTTTTTTTTATTTTGTTCGGCCATTTTATTTTATATTGTTTTCTCTTTCATTAAGTTTTATATTTGACAATATAATTTTATAGGTAGTGTTTTCTCTTTTTTTCTATTGAGTTTTTTGTTATTGGCATTATAATTAAATAGTGCCTTCTCTTTTTTTGAGTGGATACATTTTTGAGTGGATTTTGACCGTGTTATATTTTATAATATACTACGAGAATTTGCCAACTGAATTTTTACTACTTTTAATTGGTACCTTTTTTCTGAAAGATTTTTTTTAACGTAAAGGGTCCTATATTGGATTCCTTTTTTTTTTAAGTTTTTTTATAAACTTTTTGTATTGATTTTTTGTAAGCAGTTTTTTTTTAATATTTTTTTTTAATTCTTTTTTTAATTCCTGGTGTGAAATATAAAAATAGTGTAGGGTTACCAACATTGTTTTTTTCTGAGACTTTTTAAATCTTTTTGATAGTCCTTGTTTTAATTTATTTAAATTAAAATGGAAATAAATCGGCTTTCTAGTGACGAGCTAACATATGAAATGCTCTGTCGTGGATTAGAAAAGGGGACCGTAGACATTATGAGAAGTTCCTTAAGAGCTTCTCGTATGTTAGAACGTAGGGGTTCAGTAGAAGCGTACGATAAGTACCCTTTCACCTACATACAGGATAGAAATGCAGTGGTAGATAAGATTAGTGAGATTAGGGATCTTCTTAAGGATCGTCCAAGAAGTTCAAAGTCACCGGAGTTCTTGAAGATCCTTACCAAGATCGAATGGAGTTTAAATAGAATAGGGAAAGCGCAGGCAGCAGGCGATGAAGAGGTAGGAGAGCAAAAGTCTCTCAAGTTAGATCTTTTGCTACTTTTATCGAAATTGAATGGCGAAGATGATGAAGAAAAGGCTTTCGAGGAAGAAATGCCAATGACCTCAGGAGCAGGTCAGTTGACTCAAGGCCCGAGTCAACCAACGAGGCATGATATCACATCAGCGAGGATGTGCAACGATTTAGTTAGGCCTGCTGTAGGGATTAGTTTAGAGAATAATTTTCAAAATAGTGCAGGGAATAGTATAGGGCGTAATTTAGCTTTTTCTGGTGCATCGCAGGAGCGGTGTACAGAACGAATTTGTAGGTGGAATGTTCAGTTCACTGGTGAGCGGTGTGGCACATCAGTGAACTCATTCCTAGAAAGAGTAGAAGAGCTTAGTTTAGCTAGAGGGGTTTCAGAAACCCATTTATATCAGTCAGTGGTAGATCTTCTTACTGGCCAAGCCTTGTTGTGGTACAGGTCAGTCAGAGAAGATATTTCTAACTGGCAAGAATTTGTAGACGCGTTGAAATATGAATTCTTGCCAGCAAACTATGATGATTTGTTATTAGAACAGATCAACCGTCGTACCCAAGGTAAAGAGGAGTCGTATGGTGCATATTTAGCCACCATGCGTACTTTGTTCAAGAGGTTAGGAGAGCCACTTTCTGGACGGAGGAAAGTCGCTATCCTAATGAAAAATTTGGACCGTTTTTACCAAAAACAGATTGGTTTTCAGAAACCACAGTCTGTTAAGGAATTGGCTAGCCTAGGTAGGGATTAAGAGACGCTTAGGGCCAATGTAGAACATTTCGAGCCGCCGCCTGCTCGAAATAAAAATTTTGTAGAGCCCGAACTCGGTTACACTGAAGTTTCGTCAGTGCAACCGAAAGTCGCTGCTGTTAAGATACCCGAAGTCGGTTACACTGCAGTTTCGGCAGTGCGACAGAAATCCCCTTCTGTCGCTAGGACCGAACAGCCCAGCAGAGTGGTTCAACCTAGTAGGTCGCAGCCTACTGGATTCAACCAAGCTGGTACGTCTGGTATTAGATGTTATAATTGCAATGGATCAGGCCATTATGCAAATAGGTGTTCGGCTAATAGGAGATGTTATGGTTGTGGTGGTGAAGGTGTCAGCAAGAGCAGTTGCCCACGTTGTTCGGGAAATGCTCATCGGTCTCGTGCACCAACAGGGCGCGAGTACCGAAGAAATTAGTTAGGTTGCCTGTTGGCAACCAGCTGACAACTCAAATTCATTTAGGTTTTACTTTGGCGGCAAACGGCAAAGATGATAGCAGACCATTTTTGAAAATTAGTATTTATGGTTCTAGATTTTTAGGTTTTTTAGATTCAGGAGCTTCTAGGACCATAATAGGTAGAGATAGCTGGAGCATTCTCCAAAGATTAGGGCTTAGTTTGAAGAAAGACACTGTTCACTCTGTATGTTTAGCAGATGGAACTAGTGTCAAGATTTTAGGGGTAATTTCGTTACCAATTGTAGTTGAGGATAAGGCAGTTCTCATAGACTGTCTTTTCATTCCCACTCTACCCCACACCGTAATCTTAGGTGCAGATTTTTGGGCACTGTCGGGCATTGTTCCGGATTTGAGATCACGGATGTGGAATTTTTTGAACCAGGATCGGATGGTTTCGATATGTTCTATTACAGAACGGTCAGAGTTGGGTGATAGGGAAATCAGATTATTAGAAAATTGTATAGATAGTTCTTTTAGAAAAATGCCTGAAGGCTTAGGGTGTACTACTATGGTAGAACACAAAATTAGAAAGTCGGCGGAACCGATTAAACAACGGTATTATCCGGTTTCTCCGGCAATGCAGGGCCATTAAGATAAAGAGCTTAATGAAATGTTAGAAGCAGGGGTAGTTGAGAGATCCAGAAGTTCATGGTCATCTCCAATACTCCTAGTTAAGAAGAAAGATGGCTCCTATAGATTTTGCGTGGACTATAGGAAGCTAAACAAGAATACAGATAGAGATGCTTATCCACTTCCGTATATAAATTCGATTTTGGACAGACTTCGAGGTGCGAGGTTCTTGTCTTCGCTAGACATTAAGTCAGCATACTGGCAGATTCCTATGGAGGAGGAATCTAAGCCCTATACTGCCTTCACGATTCCTGGGAGAGGCCTTTTTCAGTTCAGAAGAATGCCTTTCGGTCTTCACAATTCACCTGCGACATGGCAGAGGTTTATCGACACAGTTTTGGGTGCCGACCTGGAGCCATATGTCTTCGTCTATTTAGACGACATCATCATCATTGCGGATTCTTTCGAGAAGCATCTTGAAATCCTTAATGAGGTGATGAAAAGGTTGTGTGAAGCAGGATTGAAGGTCAGTAGGGAAAAATGCAATTTTTGCATGCCAGCTCTAAAATTTTTAGGATATATCGTGGATCGTAACGGGTTACATGTAGACCCAGAAAAAGTGGAAAGCATGGTTAGGATTCCAGCACCGAGGAATGTTAAGGAAGTTAGAAGCTTTATAGGGACAGTGTCATGGTACCGTCGTTTTATACCAAATTTTGCTGAACTACTTCAGCCACTGTCAGATTTATTAAAGAAGAATAGAAAGTTTAATTGGACAGATCAGTGTGAGGTAAGTTTTAGGAAGGCAAAGGAGTGTCTGGTGACAGCACCCATACTCACTTGCCCAGATTTTAAACGACCATTTGTCGTTCAAACAGATGCGTCAGATTTCGGCATCGGTGCAGTTTTGTCTCAAAACTTTGATGAGGGTGAAAAGGTTGTCTGTTACCTTAGTAGAAGTTTAAATAGAAATGAAAGAAATTATAGTACAACAGAGAAAGAATGCTTAGCTGTTCTTTGGGCTGTTGAGAAGTTGCGACCGTATATCGAAGGCTTTCGATTTACAGTCGTGACAGATCATTATTCTTTAGTATGGTTAAGCAATCTTAAAGATCCACAGGGTAGATTAGCGCGTTGGGCAGTTCGGCTCCAACAGTTTGACTTCGAAATCATCCATAGAAAGGGCAAAGAGCATGTTGTTCCTGATATGCTTTCTCGTGGAGTTCCGGTGTTAGCCGAGATCTCAGAAGAGGATGTAGACCCTTGGATAATTAAGATGAAGTCCGTAGTTAATTCTAACCCTTTAGCTTATCCGGCTTGGCGAGTTGAACAAGATCAGCTTTTCAAACTCGTCAAATCAAACCATATTGTCGTTCATGAGAGTAGTCAAGAATGGAAGAGGGTTTTAGGGAAAAATGAAAGGCTAGATATTTTGAAAGAGTACCATGATGGTCCGTTAGCTGGACACATGGGTGTTAGAAAAACTTTTGCCAGGATCGGGGCAAAGTTTTATTGGCCCAAGATGAGGGCAGATATAACACGATATGTACGCAAATGTAAAGTTTGCCAACAAGTGAAGCCGGTGAATGAGAAGCCAGCTGGTTTGATGTCTGAGAGAGTAGGGGTTACTTCACCGTGGGAAATGATCTGTGTAGATCTTGTAGTTCCGCTTCCTAAGTCGAGTAGGGGTTTTATTTACATTCTTACCGTCGTTGATTATTTTACTAAATTTCCACTTCTTTTTGCTCTTAGGTCTGCTACTGCGAAAGCAATTTGTAGGGAACTGGAGGATAACGTTTTTCTTTTATTTGGCATCCCAAAGGTGATCGTCTGTGACAACGGTCCCCAATTCCGATCTAAGGAATTGAAAACGCTTTGCCAGGCAAACCCTGCGGAAAGGATAAATCAAATTATTAAAACGACGTTGCGAACTTACGTCGGTGAAAACCATCGTTTGTGGGATTCACAGCTCGCCAAGGTTGCGTGTGCGATTCGTACGTCGCAACACGAGGTTTTGGGTGTTTCACCCTATTATGCGAATTTCGGGAGGGACATGGTTACTTCGGGTCAGGAAGTACCAATAGTAGGAGATTCGTTGACAAACGTTCAAGATCTGGGAGAGGTCGCCGAACGTTTTAGGGAACTAAGAACAGATATTGGGAGGAAGCTTAAAGCTGCGAGAAGCAAAGCAGCTAAAGCTTATAATCTTCGTCGTAGAGACGTTCAATATCGTCAAGGTGCGATGGTTTGGCGTCGAAACTTTTCCTTGTCGGATGCCGCGAATTATTACGCTGCCAAGTTAGCACCGAAGTTTGTTGGTCCGTTTGTAATTAAGAAGCGTGTGTCACCTTGGACATATGTCTTAGAAGATAGTAGAGGTAAAGAACGCGGTACTTGGCATGCTAAAGATTTAAAGCCGTTTTCAGAAGCATCCGATTAACGTAACTTTTAATTAAGTTTTTTTTTTTGTTTTTTTTATGATTAAGTTTAAATTCTTTTTTGCTTTTGTTGATAAGCACTTTTTGATATAGATTTTTGATTTTGTAATTTTTTTTGATTTTTGAGTTTGGAATTTTTTTTTTGATGGAAAAACCTCTTTCTTTTCTTCTCTTCTTGGGTTAGCCTCGGGAAATGACTTATGATTTTTATGAAATGTAAGTACATTTCCTAGGAGGTAAGGTTGGGATTTGTTGCGTTATAATTTACCGCAACAAGTTTCATTTGCCTGTTCTTCTCTTTCCTCTTAATTCTTTCTTTTTTTTGGTTGCGGCTCAAAATTGCTTGTAGAGTAAGTGGTTTCCTGTTCCATCAACCAGAGGGCCTACTCTCAAGTAATTGGGAAAAGTAACATTATGTAATTTTTATATTTAATAGCTCATCGAATTTGAATGTTTGGTAACAGATGGTTGGTGTAAACCATCAGTGTGCGAGAGACGATCCACACTTACGAAGTTGCTTTAGCCTTTAAAACTATACCGCCCAACAGGAAGTTGACGGCAGAAGTCGAATTCGTGCAGACGGCATGCGATAATATGCATGGCCACCCAAAATGTGTGACAGGAGGTTCACACCCAACTGACAAGTCAGTCAGTCTTCGTAAATCTTGTCTTCTTTTAGCATGGCCGAGAGTCCGACCTAAAATTAGTTTTTAAACACGAAATGAAAACGGCTTTGCTAGGTGTTTCCCTATTCTTTTGAGTCTGCGCGAAGGTCTACGGGTTTTAATTTGTAGAGTTTATCGCGAGACGGCGGATCCTTTCTCACCATTTGATTTTCAAAATGGTGGAGACATTGTCCAACACAAAAGTTTTGCTTTTTATTTTAAGTCTGGGTCGGTTTTAGACGGGGACTTTATCGTGTGTAAATAGTTTTTCGTTTTCATTTTTATTAAATTGGAATTGACGGAAAGGGACTGAACTCGTCCATTTAACCATATCGAATTATCACCAATGATTGGGATATGCGGAGTTGTCTCTGAGCGAATCGTGGTTTGGATTCAACAACGGGCAGGCCTCAGCTAATAAGCGGGGTCGTGCGAATAAACCGTAGCCGAATACCGCCACACAGTTGGTTCGAAAGAGACGACAATATGGTCGTTGGTAAATGGATGAGAGAGGTCCGCCATTAGTCACTTCTTGGAAGACTTTGGTTGTGAAGAGATAAAAATTAGAAATCGAAAAACTATTACGATTTTTGTTTAGTAGTTAATTTTGGGAAAGTTAATATTTTTGAGATTGTGAGAATAATTTTGGAAGTTTGAGCCAAATTATTTAGTGGACAAATTTTAGCAGTTAGAGCTAAAATTTTTTTGTGAATAATAAAAAGAAATCTTTTGTGTAGAGGAGCGCAGTTCGGGCGATTACTCCAGGAGAAAGGATTCTCGTTATAGATAAGTACCTTTTTAGTTTATTGTGTTTACTTTGGTTCGGTTTCGATTTTGGATTTTTTTTGGTGGCCTATATTGGCAAATATTGTGATATCGGTAGACCTTCGCTCCGTTTTTCTTTTATCCCGATATTGCGGGACTCGCGACCTTTTTAATTTTCCGTTGTCTGTTCAGGAATTATACGCAAAGTCGTTTTCAGTTTGTGTCTTTGTAACACAATTGTTATTTAATTTAATTTCATTAAAGTTTCATAATTTCCATTCCATTTAAATTTGGCCTTTTGCCATTATATACATTGTATACTATTTTTGTTTAACGAAAAGATCTTGGTTTTTCACCTATACCTAGAAAGGTTTTCCCAAGCAGTTTAATTTTTAATAAACATTTTAAATCCCCATTCGGGAAAATAAACTATTTTTTTTATTGTTTTGAAGATAAGTTTCAGTGTTAAGTTTAAGGCAAACTTTTCTATAAAAGTTTCCTGGCGCCCTTAAAATTTAAGCAGAAGCGTACGACGAGGTACGTAGTCATAAGGTATTCGGTTAATATCACCTTGTTTTCTTTTAACAACGTTGAATCGATTTCAATCGATTAACCCTTTATTTATCTGTTGGCAAAACAGATTTTGTCTTTTTTTGTGTATTTTTTTTTTACATCGACCCACCCCACCCACTTGAGCTAGTTGGGAAACAGCACATAACAAGCTGCTGTTGTTGTGTTGCATTTTTTTTTCCTCTCGTGCATATTTCTTCTCTCTTATTTTCATTTTGACACTTCGTCATAATCGAAAATATCTTGCGCGGTGCCGGTTGCACATTTTTTTTTTTTTGCTTAATTTGATTTTGTTTTATTTTGTTGGATACGAAAATCCAAAGTGCCGCGGTTTTAAAGTTTCGTTTATCATCATAAAGTTAAAATTAATAATAAAGTAAAAAAATATTGCAACAATATTACTATAGTCGTGTTTTGTTGGTAAGTGTTTAGTCACTTTAGCAAAATTTTGTATGGGATACGAAAAGTGGCGATAAATTGGTCAGTAATTAAAGTGAACATAAAAGTGAAGATAAAATCTTGGAATGCCTGGAAATTTTTGGCGCGAAATATAATGTCAATACATTTTTGGCTTAAAGGTTGGTGGCACCTACGACAGCTTAAGACATGGACTCCATATACAAAGATTATTAATGGTTGTGTTCATTGTGTTTTCCTTCAGGGCGGCGTGTTGCTGAAGAAGTACAAAGCTTTCAACCTACGAAAGTTGCAAAAAAGGTTTGATGATTTTGAACTTTTCGCTTAAAAACAAATAAAAATTGGTCAACGCAGATTTTTAAATAAAATTATATAATTTGGGATTTAATTTGGTAATATTCAAGCTAAATAATGATTATTTATCCGGTTTTTATTTGTTTGTAGTAGAAGGTGGGGTACAAGTTGACCAACTCGGCATATTCAAATAGTCATACTTTGCAGACGCATCCATAAAATTATTTGAAACTTCGGCTTGGCATATAGTCAAGAATACCAACTTTGAAATAAAATAAGAAAGTGGATACAAAAGTGAATATAGGGTTTGGTTGGTTCCTTCCAGTGCTGACTAACTAAAAATTACCAACAAAACACGACTTATATAAATGTATGTACAATGGGATAAAGTATAGGTGACATTGTTGTGTAGGCCCGTGCGCTGCAATTGATCATGGGGGGGGGATGGGATTGTGCATTTTGTTCATGGTTATAAAGTTAATCAAACACAACAAATTTTTATTTTTTTAAATAAAATTTTAATTTTACATGAAGCACGCATTTATAAGTATAGGCAAGCGTACATTATCCCAAAAAATATGGATAATTGTTATTTGAAAAAATAAGAAAACATCTTTACTTTGATCGATTTTAACATCACGATTAACACGGATTTACACACTATGAAAAAGCTATAGTCAAACAAAAAGTCAACGGAAGTGTCGACAAAAGAAATAGCTATTGGACGTCAACCATTTTCGATAGCCATTTTGACGATTAAAGTCGATGTTTTCCCAGTCAAGGACAAAAATCAAGTTAAGTGTCGGCCTGTAGAACTGTGGCTATAATCGTTAATAAATATGGTTTTCTAAAATCAAATGATGGCCGACGATTTGGCTGAAATAAGTTTCAGCGAATAGGCCTTCAATAGGCCTACATTCTTCACTAACGCGGAGTTGCAGGTAGTAAGAATGTGCATTAATTTTTGCAAATTTCTCAAGTTGATCTTCATTTAGGTAGAAATTATTTTAAATAAGGAACACAAAACACCAAATAGTAAGTAAAAATTACAGCCTATTATAACACGCTTAGAACCTTCAATCCGCCATTTTTAATGGTATTTTTTGAGATGCTCCCATGGTCGAACTTTGTCTGCTTTTGTAAAAGTTGTTTAGGAATGAATAAATTTCAATTTAAAAACCTCCCAACTAACAATTTAACTTGTATTAGGTTCAACACAAGCTATTTTCAGACTTCTATAGAAATAGTAAAAGGCTTTATACAAGTTATTTTGGCGCACATTGCGCAAGCTATATAGCTCCTATAAGACTTTTGGTGGCAGGTTCTATATCAGGAAATAGCTTGCTTTGGAAGTTATAAAACGGCTCTATACAACCCATTTAATGACAGCTTATACCTAATAGCTTGTCTTGGATGTTGTAGAAAAGCCTTACCCAATCCATTTTATTAATGACAGCTTGCCGTAAATGTTTATATAATGCCTTATAAAGGCCATATTAAGAAATTAATAAAAAATGTAGGTATTATACATTCGTAAGCAATTTTTTTATTTTTGTATTTGTATTTTTAGATATTTCCAAAAATATTTTGACTGTATTCTGTAAAGATTGAAATTATATTTTTAATAAGAAAGAAAAAAGTGTTTATTTACCTTGATTTTGAACTCAGAATCGAGAACTTCCACGCACCACTCCAGCACTCCACCTCTACGCCACATTGTTGTTCATAAAAATATGATGCGAAGAAAATGATATAAAGAAAATGTTAACGGTGAAGGGAATAGTTAACTAGCTATTGCTTGCCAAATTCTAAAGTTTTGACCTTATAAAAGCTAAATTGTTAGTTGGGCTTCTCTGTCCATTTTGCCCACATTCATTGAAACATCGCCTGGTTTCTATACGAACATGTATTGAAAAAGACCGTTCGTTTTTTTCTGTTTTTCAAAGGCAAAATTGACAGAACGTTAAGTATTTGATTGAAATTTGAAAAATGGAAACCCATCTTCGTTGCAAATGTCGAGTGCTCGGAGTGCATTTTTAGGCGTCGACGCTTAAGTTAGATAGATAGATAGATAGATAGATAAAAACATTTTATTTTCACAGTATAAGTTTACAGATTGCAACATAACATAAACGTTAGAGACATGGTTTCTCCTAATGACCACAATCTTCTGCAGGCTGATGTCAATAGTTTCAGTGTATGGTGTTATAAAAACGGGTTAACTCTTAACCCTAAAAAATGCCAAACAATGACCTTCTCAAAGAAAAGATCCTCAAGTTTCTTTGAATATTGTATATCTCAAAATAAAATCTGTCGCGTGGTTAGTTTCAAAGATGGTGTAGGTGTAAATTTTAGTGCTAATCTAGAAATTTCTGAACATATTAATTTTATTGTAAATAAAGCGAACTCTATGCTTGGATTCATAAAACGGTGGGCAAAAGAATTTAACGATCCGTACGTCAATCTCTCATTGTACAACTGCTACGTTAGGCCTCATCTTGAATATGCCTCACAAGTATGGACTCCTTTTTATGAAATCCATAAGAACCGTATTGAATCAGTGCAGCATAAGTTTATTCGCTTTGCTCTTAAAGGCCTTCCTTGGGCCGATCCTTATAATCTGCCACCTTATGAACATCGGATACAGCTTTTGCAGATTCAATCTTTACACCAACGAAGGGTAAATAATGATTTAATTTTTCTTCATCAACTTATCAGCGGACAAATTGATGCTTCGGACCTGTTAGCTTCTATTGGCTTAAACTACCGCGGAGGGTCTTACCACCTACGAAGATCTGAACTTTTGAATATTGAACTCCACAGAACTAATTATGGCATGCATGAGCCTCTCACACGGATGAGTAAGTTTTATAACTTGAATGAGAGCCTTATAGACTTTAATTTAAATAAAAATAATTTAAAAACTCTCTTTAGAACCAGTGCTCCACGATCAAAATTGTTTCTGTGTTGTATTGTAATAATGTGTTTATGTTGTATTTATGTGCATGTGTTTTTGTTTTTATACCATTGTGCTTACTAACAACTAAACCTGCACTAAGTGATGAGCCAGTGGGACACATTATATGTGTTGGCAAATCTTTCTTTCATATGTTGATGCTTGCTTAAGCTCCATTTGAAAATAGATCTGATAGTATAAAAGCACCGTCTGCCCAAAGTTGAACTTCGTTTATCCAGAAGTCACGAGAATCATCATGCATAACATAATAGAAGAGCATGGTGCAAATAGTTTACTTTTCATTGAAAATTTTCTTTCTGTTGAGGAAAGGTATACACTTCAGTATGCTTTATTCCCATGGAGGGGGTTACAACCCCCCCCCCTGTGCACGCGACTGTAGGAACAAACAACCTTTTAAAAATTCAAAACTTTAAATATTTGCTGTAAGTTAATTTAACATCATTTTCAAAATAATAATGTACAAAGGTACCTGTATTATTTTTATTTTTTTGTTTTTGCTCAAAAGGGCAAGTAAAATTCGAGGTATTAAGCAAAACTAATGTTTAAGGGATGATAGTATCTGGAGTACTTGTAGAGAGGGTAATTCGCTCTCCTCTATCTGGTAACTTCCCAGATGTTTTATTATTTTGTGCATTATCGCCCCACACTTTCCTAGAAGGTGATTTGGCGTTTCTTCTTGGTCGTCGCAGAATCTGCAGGATGTTTAGGTGTCTTTTAAGTTTGCAGTGACCACTGAGGAATCCCGTTAAGATTCTAAGTTTGTTTCTACTCAGGTTTATACAAGCTTTATATCGTTTTTGGTTATAGTTCCCAAGAAGCATTTTGGCTTGTCTCAGTTTAGGGAGTTCTTTCCAGTTTTTGGATCTTTTTGCCTCCTCTTCCGCTTTGATTTGATTTTTTATCACATTTTCACCTATCGCGTAATAGGGTTCCGGCCTAATCATGGGTGCCACTGCCCCTGCCTTAGCCAAAACATCAGCTTTCTCATTTCCCTCAACTCCAACATGTCCTGGGACCCAGTATAATGTTACATTGTTGTTTTTGCATAATTTGTTGAGTTCGTTTACACTCTCCCAAACCAGCTTCGAGCTGATTACGCAGGAATTTAGTGATTTGAGTGCAGCTTGGCTGTCTGACATTTTGGCTATACTCTGGTTCCGGTAGTTCCTTTCAATGTTTATCTGCGCACATATTCTAATTGCGTTTACTTCCGCTGGAATATGCTAGAGGACTTACCCATTGGTGCAGAGCATTTGGTTCTTGGCCCAAAAATCCCTGCGCCAGTCCCTTCGGCAGTATTCGATCCATCAGTGCACCATTTGATGGCTTTAGTATTTAAAAGGTACTTCTCATTTTCTCCTACCCATTTTTTTTTATTGCTTAACTTAGTTCGAAAATTTTTCTCGAAGTTCTATTTCTTAATCATATTGTCTCTAGGAATGTCAAGCAGGGGTGCATATTTCGATAGTGAAATTAATTCCTTCAATCATATGCACTTACCTACACCAGTTCCCTCTTTTGCGAAACGCATGATTGCCCCCTTTGCAGAATTTTCAATCGCCATGTGTAATGGTGTCAGGTCAAGAATGACTTCCATTGCTGCTGTTGGGCATGTTCCCATTGCTCCAGTTATACATAAGCAAGCAAGCCTTTGCACTTTTTCTAGTGTTTTCTTAGTCTTTTCAAGTTCGGTTCTTTTGTGCCACACAACCGCACCATAAGTGATTATGGGTCTGACCATCATGGTATACATCCATCTAAGAATGTTTGGTTTGCACCCCCATGATTTACCTGCAAGTCTCTTGCATATCATAAGGGCTTTTGTGGCTTTCCCGACAGTAATCTCTAAGTGTTTGTTCAAAAGGAGTTTTCTGTCTAGTGTAATGCCTAGATATTTGACCTCCTTCTTCAATTCTATTACTTCATTATAAAGCCTGATAGGTTTTATATGTTTAAGAAGTCTTTTATTCGTAAATGGTATTATTGTGGTTTTTGCTGGGTTTATATTCAAGCCCACTGATATGCACCATTTTCTTGTCATTGAAAACCCTCTTTGAATTATGTCACAGAGTTTCCTCAAATTTCCCATAGGCTATTAAAACAATGTCATCGGCAAAGCCTATACATCGTATGAAATTAGTAGTTAGGCATTCTAAGAAACTCATCTACAACAAAACTCCACAGCAAGGGTGACAATACCCCTCCCTGAGGACAACCACTTGTCGTGATTATTTTCTGGGTGCTTGACCCGGCATGTGCTTCTGCCGTTCTTGTACATAGCATCTCACCAATCCATCGTGTTATAGTATTGGCAGGGCCGGACCAGCTATACGTGCGTGGTTAGTTTCAAAGATGGTGTAGGTGTAAATTTTAGTGCTAATCTAGAAATTTCTGAACATATTAATTTTATTGTAAATAAAGCGAACTCTATGCTTGGATTCATAAAACGGTGGGCAAAAGAATTTAACGATCCGTACGTCAATCTCTCATTGTACAACTGCTACGTTAGGCCTCATCTTGAATATGCCTCACAAGTATGGACTCCTTTTTATGAAATCCATAAGAACCGTATTGAATCAGTGCAGCATAAGTTTATTCGCTTTGCTCTTAAAGGCCTTCCTTGGGCCGATCCTTATAATCTGCCACCTTATGAACATCGGATACAGCTTTTGCAGATTCAATCTTTACACCAACGAAGGGTAAATAATGATTTAATTTTTCTTCATCAACTTATCAGCGGACAAATTGATGCTTCGGACCTGTTAGCTTCTATTGGCTTAAACTACCGCGGAGGGTCTTACCACCTACGAAGATCTGAACTTTTGAATATTGAACTCCACAGAACTAATTATGGCATGCATGAGCCTCTCACACGGATGAGTAAGTTTTATAACTTGAATGAGAGCCTTATAGACTTTAATTTAAATAAAAATAATTTAAAAACTCTCTTTAGAACCAGTGCTCCACGATCAAAATTGTTTCTGTGTTGTATTGTAATAATGTGTTTATGTTGTATTTATGTGCATGTGTTTTTGTTTTTATACCATTGTGCTTACTAACAACTAAACCTGCACTAAGTGATGAGCCAGTGGGACACATTATATGTGTTGGCAAATCTTTCTTTCATATGTTGATGCTTGCTTAAGCTCCATTTGAAAATAGATCTGATAGTATAAAAGCACCGTCTGCCCAAAGTTGAACTTCGTTTATCCAGAAGTCACGAGAATCATCATGCATAACATAATAGAAGAGCATGGTGCAAATAGTTTACTTTTCATTGAAAATTTTCTTTCTGTTGAGGAAAGGTATACACTTCAGTATGCTTTATTCCCATGGAGGGGGTTACAACCCCCCCCCCTGTGCACGCGACTGTAGGAACAAACAACCTTTTAAAAATTCAAAACTTTAAATATTTGCTGTAAGTTAATTTAACATCATTTTCAAAATAATAATGTACAAAGGTACCTGTATTATTTTTATTTTTTTGTTTTTGCTCAAAAGGGCAAGTAAAATTCGAGGTATTAAGCAAAACTAATGTTTAAGGGATGATAGTATCTGGAGTACTTGTAGAGAGGGTAATTCGCTCTCCTCTATCTGGTAACTTCCCAGATGTTTTATTATTTTGTGCATTATCGCCCCACACTTTCCTAGAAGGTGATTTGGCGTTTCTTCTTGGTCGTCGCAGAATCTGCAGGATGTTTAGGTGTCTTTTAAGTTTGCAGTGACCACTGAGGAATCCCGTTAAGATTCTAAGTTTGTTTCTACTCAGGTTTATACAAGCTTTATATCGTTTTTGGTTATAGTTCCCAAGAAGCATTTTGGCTTGTCTCAGTTTAGGGAGTTCTTTCCAGTTTTTGGATCTTTTTGCCTCCTCTTCCGCTTTGATTTGATTTTTTATCACATTTTCACCTATCGCGTAATAGGGTTCCGGCCTAATCATGGGTGCCACTGCCCCTGCCTTAGCCAAAACATCAGCTTTCTCATTTCCCTCAACTCCAACATGTCCTGGGACCCAGTATAATGTTACATTGTTGTTTTTGCATAATTTGTTGAGTTCGTTTACACTCTCCCAAACCAGCTTCGAGCTGATTACGCAGGAATTAAGTGATTTGAGTGCAGCTTGGCTGTCTGACATTTTGGCTATACTCTGGTTCCGGTAGTTCCTTTCAATGTTTATCTGCGCACATATTCTAATTGCGTTTACTTCCGCTGGAATATGCTAGAGGACTTACCCATTGGTGCAGAGCATTTGGTTCTTGGCCCAAAAATCCCTGCGCCAGTCCCTTCGGCAGTATTCGATCCATCAGTGCACCATTTGATGGCTTTAGTATTTAAAAGGTACTTCTCATTTTCTCCTACCCATTTTTTTTTATTGCTTAACTTAGTTCGAAAATTTTTCTCGAAGTTCTATTTCTTAATCATATTGTCTCTAGGAATGTCAAGTAGGGGTGCATATTTCGATAGTGAAATTAATTCCTTCAATCATATGCACTTACCTACACCAGTTCCCTCTTTTGCGAAACGCATGATTGCCCCCTTTGCAGAATTTTCAATCGCCATGTGTAATGGTGTCAGGTCAAGAATGACTTCCATTGCTGCTGTTGGGCATGTTCTCATTGCTCCAGTTATACATAAGCAAGCAAGCCTTTGCACTTTTTCTAGTGTTTTCTTAGTCTTTTCAAGTTCGGTTCTTTTGTGCCACACAACCGCACCATAAGTGATTATGGGTCTGACCATCATGGTATACATCCATCTAAGAATGTTTGGTTTGCACCCCCATGATTTACCTGCAAGTCTCTTGCATATCATAAGGGCTTTTGTGGCTTTCCCGACAGTAATCTCTAAGTGTTTGTTCAAAAGGAGTTTTCTGTCTAGTGTAATGCCTAGATATTTGACCTCCTTCTTCAATTCTATTACTTCATTATAAAGCCTGATAGGTTTTATATGTTTAAGAAGTCTTTTATTCGTAAATGGTATTATTGTGGTTTTTGCTGGGTTTATATTCAAGCCCACTGATATGCACCATTTTCTTGTCATTGAAAACCCTCTTTGAATTATGTCACAGAGTTTCCTCAAATTTCCCATAGGCTATTAAAACAATGTCATCGGCAAAGCCTATACATCGTATGAAATTAGTAGTTAGGCATTCTAAGAAACTCATCTACAACAAAACTCCACAGCAAGGGTGACAATACCCCTCCCTGAGGACAACCACTTGTCGTGATTATTTTCTGGGTGCTTGACCCGGCATGTGCTTCTGCCGTTCTTGTACATAGCATCTCACCAATCCATCGTGTTATAGTATTGGCAGGGCCGGACCAGCTATACGTGCAAGAGGTGCAAATGCGCAGGGCGCTTAACCCAATGGGCGCAGTGAGCAAGCATTGAAAAAGCCACTATCTAACAACCAACACATACCTACCTACTTATACCTACCTACTTTTTAATTTTAATTTTTTGTTCAATACCACACAACAATTTTGATATCCATCATATTATAACTGCTAATTTTGAATTTAAATACAGAAATACTAACCATCCCAACACAATAATAAGTCGATACCTGCCTTTCTACCCATACCCACCCATACCCACAGTAACATAACTTTTTTGCAAAGTGCACGATTCTGTATGCCTCCAGCTCCAACAACAGAACAAACAGACACAAATTATTCTCTTTTTCAAACTGCCGACGTTATTCTCACTCACCACATTCATCGTGTGCATAAGTGAAGGCATTCATTTTATTTTCACAACCCTCCCCTATGCTATCTAACATGATAAAAAATTCTTCCACAGCAGATACAGACAGTTAACAGCGCGCAAAATCCTAACGTGCGCGCGATGTCAATTCTTTCATATGAAAACGATTTCAACAACATCACTCAAACAGCTATTTTTGGGTGAAATAGTGATACTCAATAACTTAACAGCGCGCAAAATTGAAAATTGCGCCTATGAATTAAACTCTTCCTGTTGAGTGTTTTTTTACGATTTGGTTAGGCACTGACTTCTCTTGATGAGTGCAAGTGTAGCTTTGTTCTATCGTCTGTTGAGACAAAGGGGTGAAATAAAAAAAAAAGTTTGTCGTTGATGAGTGAATCTTTTGTTTTCAGTTTCAGTGTCTCCTTTTCTCTATTGTTTTGTTCTTGCCAGGCATTGTTTTCATTAAAAAACAGGATTTTTGACAAATCTAATGACTTTATTTGTCTATGTTGGCAGTGTTCTTATTGTGGTCAAACTCAAAAACTCAAAATAAAGGAAAGGGAATCTGGGTAGGTAAATGAGAATAAAACTTGCTACGCGCAGATAAGTGGGTGTTCCAAAAATGTCGGTTTAAGTGCATCTTGTCGAAATTTGCAAAGAGCTTTGACATTTGCAGGGTCCAAAGATTTAGATGGTGCGGAATTGCATCAAGAGTTATTACATTTATCTCCAATTGTAAAACAAGGCAGTTCACCCTTAGAAGTCCTTACCTACATTTTTGACTCACACTTGGAAGACCTTCTTCCCAATGCAGAGATAGGTCTTCAAATATTAAATACGTTGCCAGTAACCGTAGCTTCAGGAGAACGTAGTTTTTCAAAATTAAAATTAATTAATTACCTGAGAACCACAATGACTCAGGAAAGATTAGTTGACTTGTCAATCACGGCTATAGAAAAAAAACTAGTTAAATCATTAGATTATGATGATCTGGTCACTGAGTTTGCTAAAACAAAAGCCAGGAAAGTTAATTTATTGTAGTTTTATTTGTGTTCCTTTTTTTAATTTAAATAATTTTATTTTTTGTATTAACACTAATAATGTAAATATATAAATATGTACATATTTGTTATTTTCTTATTTTTTTATTTATTTTTATATTGTTATGTTTTTGAATATGTTTTTAATATTTTGTACTTAACAAAATATTTCAGTTCCTATATTTTTGTGATATGTTTTTGCTTACTATTGCTATAGTTTACAATTATTTTTGTATTCTTTAGTTTTTTTTTGTTCTTGTGATATATTTGGTTTTATATAGTTCTTGTAACAATCCTATTTACTTTTATTAGATATAAGTATTATCGAGGAATAGGCCTACTGGGGATACCTCGTTTAAAAAAAGCGCATTGCAAAGTCTACCCCTTGGGTGATGAGGAAATGACTTCTTTCACCAATAACTGCAAATGAGGGGCGCAAATAGTGTAGCTTGCGCAGGGCGCTAGTTTAGCTCGGGCCGGCCCTGAGTATTGGGTACATTCTTTCTTATGAGAGCATTTTTTACGGCATCATGAGAGGTGTTATCAAAGGCACCTTCTATATCTAGGAAGGCACATATTGCCGTTTCTTTTGATTCTAAAGCTCCTTTTATGGTATTGGTGAGTTCGTATAGGGCAGTCTCAGTTGATCTGCCTGCTCTATAAGCATGTTGTCTATGATTTAGTGGCAAAATCGTTAATACTTCTGATCTTATGAAGTTATCAATTACCTTTTCCAGTGTCTTCAGAATGAAAGATGTTAAGCTTATTGGCCTGAGACTTAGGATGTGTAGTATCTTTTTTTCCTGTTTTAGGGATGAAGATAACTTTTGATCTTCTCCATAGGCTTGGTATGTACCCAAGTGCTATGCTGCTTCGAAGCATGCTGATTAGATATGGCATGATTAATTCTTTCCCATTTTGTAGTAGGGCTGGAAAGATCCCGTCTACTCCCGGTGACTTAAAAGGTTGAAAGGTGCTGATTGCCCAATCAAGTCTTTTTCCTGAACAGATAGTTTTAGCTATCGTCCAGTCGACTCTGTTAGGTCTCAGAGAAATTCTCTCAACGCTATTACTTTCTATTGGTAAACTGCCTGGAAAGTGTGTATTTAGGAGCAAATTTAATCTCTGCTCGTTATCTTCTGTATCTACCATCTGGGTAACGAAGTGCTACAGATTTGATTGTTGTATCTGTTGCTAGAGCTTTGTGCAGTCTCGCAGCTGCTGGTGTAGAGCCAATGCTCTCACAGAATTTTACAAAGCTGTTTCTTTTGGCTCTTCTTATTTCCCCACTATATTTGGTAAGCTCTTCGGAATATCTATGCCACTCACCATTTTTTTTCATCATCATCATCATCGGCTCAACAACCGGGGTCCGGTCCTGGCCTCCTTCAACAAGTCTCTCCACCTATCCCGGTCTCGAGCCGACGCCATCCAGTTGCGCACCCCAAGGCTCCGGGCGTCCTGGTCTACGCCATCTTTCCAGCGCAAGCATGGTCTACCACGCTGTCGTCTGCCATAGAATGTACCACAAAGAACTTTCCGAGCAGGTTCCTCTTCGCTCATGCGAGCTAGGTGCCCTGCCCACCGAAGTCTACCGAGCCTAATTTTTGTCACTATATCTGCTTCAAGGTAGATTGCGTACAATTCATGATTGTACCGTCTCCGGAATCGTCCTTCCTCACATATGGGGCCAACAATTCTCCTTAAGACTTTTCTCTCGAACGCGGCTAAGAGGTCAGAGTGCCTTTTGCTAAGCACCCAAGTCTCGGATCCATATGTGAGTACTGGCAGGACCATGGTCCTGTACAGCAGTAGTTTTGAAGTTATGGTGAGTTTTCTGGATTTGAAGAACTTTGACAGACTGTAGTAGGCTCTGTTGGATTTGAGAAGCCGCCCGCGTATTTCTTCTTCTATATTGTTATCGGCTGCTACTATTGACCCAAGGTATTTAAAGGATTGCACCACTTCAAATTCGTGCTCCGCTACCTTGATTGTTTGACCAACTGTTCCTCTCGCATTCGACGCAACCATGTACTTTGTTTTACCTTCACTAAATTGCAGCCCCAGATTTTGTGCCGCCTGCTCGATCTGGATGAAGGAATCGTGTACAGCTTGCTCGGTTCTTCCGATGATGTCAATGTCGTCTGCGTAAGCCAGTATCTGGCTGGACCTGTTGACGATGGTCCCTCTTGTTGCCGTGCCAGAGTCACGGATTGCTTTCTCCAACGCCAGGTTGAAGAGGAGGCAGGCCAAACCATCCCCTTGTCGGAGTCCATTAAAGATGTTGATTGGTCTGGATAGCAATCCGGCTATTTTTACTTGGCTTGTTACGTTGGTCATGGTCAACCTACATAGTCGTGTCAATTTATTTGGGATGCCTAATTCTCTCATGGCTTTGTAAAGTTCTACCCTGGCTATGCTATCATAGGCGGCCTTAAAGTCTATAAACAGGTGGTATGTTGGTATGTTAAATTCTAGACATTTTTCCATCGCCTGCCTAAGGGTAAAGATCTGATCAGTTGTTGATTTGCCTGGAATGAAACCACACTGATATTGTCCGATGATGGTTTTAGCGTATGGGGTTATCCGGTCTTGCAGGATAGAGGAGAGTATCTTATAGGCGGTACTCAACAACGTGATACCTCTATAGTTGCTGCACGTTGTGACATCTCCTTTCTTATGTATGGGGCATATTATACCTTTTCGCCAGTCTTCTGGCATTTCTTCATGCTCCCACACGTGCACTATAATATCATGAATTGCCTGACGTAGAGCTGGCCCACCGTGTTGAAATAATTCGGCTGGTATACCATCAGCTCCCGGGGCTTTGTTTTTCTTTAGCCGGTCTATAGCCTTCTCAACCTCTTCTATGCTTGGTGACGGCAACATAGGGTATTCGTCTTGAAGCAGTGGAGCCTCCACTTCTGCAGTGAGTTGACCATTTAGCAATTCATTAAAGTACACTTCCCATCGCTCCAGTATGCTTTGTGGATCGGTGATCAGATTTCCCTCTCCGTCCTTGCAGTATGTGCAGCGTGGTGTGTACTGCGTCATGTTTCGGACGGATTGGTAGAACTTCCGCGCCTGGTGCGGACCTCGCTCTCGGCTTTTTTCTATTTCACAGAATAAGTTCTTCTCCCAGGCTGATTTTTTCTGTCTGTGAAGCCGTTTTTCTATTCTTCTGAGCTCTTTATATTCTTCTTCGCGTGCCCGCGTTCTATGAGATTGTTGCATTGTTCGGTACGCAACATTCTTACGTTCAGTCGCTAGCTTGCATTCATCATCAAACCAGTCGTTCCGATTTCTACGACTGCTGCCTAAGATGGAGTTGGCAGTACTAATGACGGTATTCTTAAGGCGTGTCCACTTCTCATCTACGCCCAGCATACTGGCCCCAGGACTTACTCTCCCTAAATCAAGCGATTCTAGGGCGAGTCCTAACGCATTATCAAAGGTGTTACTGGCATTTTCATTGCGCAGGGCAGCCGTGTTGATTCGAACTTGATCGGCGGATGCAATACGTCTTCGCAAGGCAATCCGCCCTCGGAAGACCATACCAACAAGATAGTGATCCGAGTCGATATTGGCGCCTCGGTACGTTCGTACCGTCATCAAGTTCGAGTAGTGGCGACGGCGACGGTCTATCAACACGTGGTCTATTTGGTTACGAGTAACTCCATCAGGTGATATCCAGGTGGCTTTGTAGATATCTTTTGGAACCTGGTACTCGCAACGACTATGTTTTTCGATGCTGCCAATTCTAAGACTCGAAGTCCATTGTCATTAGTGTTTTCATGCAAACTATGGGTGCCTGCGTAATGCCTGAATACCGGCTCCCGACCTATTTTTGCGTTCAAATCCCTAAGGATGATTTTTACGTCATACCTTGGACAGGCATTGAGGGTCCTCTCGACTTGTTCGTAGTAAGTCTCTTTTTCTTCGTCTGAGGACTCCTCCGTAGGTCCGTGAACGTTAATGAGGCTAATGTTCGTAAATTTGCCTCGCACGCGAAGGGTGCATAGCCTTTCGCTTATAGCGTTAAAGCCGATGATGGTAGACTTCATTTTTTCGCTGACTAGGAAGCCTACCCCGAGCACATGGTGTTTTGTATGACAGCTGTAGTATACGTCATATTCTTTCTTCTGTAAAACACCATTCCCTGTCCATCTGATTTCTTGTAGTGCTGTTATGTCAGTTCTATATTTTGACAGGGCATCGGCTTGCTGCTGAGCAGCTCGAGCTCTATAGAGCGATCGTACGTTCCATAAGAAAATTCGTAAATCGTTTTGCCGTTTTCGTTGCGTTGGTTGTCGTCGTGAGATCAGTCCGTTTCCGAGGCTTGTTGTCGGGTTCGTAATTCTAAATTTTACGGAACAGGGAATTAACCTGTTGCCAACCTGAAGAACTAGCCTGATCATATTAGCCAAACCTTTTTTAAAATGCTTGTTACTAGCGGCCGCCGCAAAGAGGCTATGATCACACTTCCACCAGTCCCGAATAGTTACGGCACGTGCATGTTTTCATATGCTACATGTTATTCCCCCTATTCGTCTGATGGCTGACCGCCACCAGTTCTTTTGGCCTGGTTAAAGAGTTTCCTCACTTTGGACCTAAGGTTCGAGAGATAAGAGTTCCACCACGGTGCATCTGCCCGTTTTATGGTTTTAAGTGGGCAACTGAGTTCATAGGCCTCATGGATTGCACCACTTAGCTCATTTCATATATTCTCTAGCTCAAGGTGACTATTTGTTGTTCTAACTGGACCTATTCTTTCTAAGTTTTATTGGCCATTGATGGAAAACACAATAATTTTGTGGTCAGACATTGAGGGTTCATTGGAGACTCTCCAGTCCTTAATTAAACTAGTTATGCTTGGCGTGCCAAACGTAATGTCTAAGACTTCTGTTCTTACCCTAGTTACAAGAGTGGGGACATTCCCTACATTATATATATCTAGGTTTTTCTCGATCACCCCTTTTATTCACATCGTTACAACAATTACAGTAATCCGCCATTTTTTGTACTTCCGGAGGTGGTATGTTTACATCATCACCATCGAAGTAAGCGGATGCTATAACCATCGTGCGGGGATGGCCCTGGATGTTGATTTGGGCCTGTATTGGCACCAGATCCCGCGTCATAAAATCTGAAAGACAAATAAAGTTAATATTGTTTCTGATAATTATACATGCTCTGGGCGAGTCTAATCTCGTGTCCCATAATACCTGCGAGTCCTTACATGAAAGACCTCTTACTTTTCCCCCGCCTATCCAGGGTTCTTGGACCAGCGCTAGCCCTAGGTCATCCTTCACGAATTTCCTTGCTATTACGGCCGAAGCCGCTTTAGCGTGGTGTAGATTTATTTGGGCTGCCCTGGTGCTGATCCCGTTTGTAGACATCTGGTTTTTATTGTTTGGAGGCCACTGCCCCCTCATCTTCAAGAAGATGTAACTCTTCTTCCTCAGTAGGAAGAGTTTCGTCAGCTAAGTCACCTAAGCTGGGAGAGAGGTCCATGCCCTCCATTTCTTCATATACATCGCTTGCTACTGGCTCTGGATTTGGTTCTGGTGTTTTCGAACCAGTTTTTGAAGATTTCGGTAGTTCTAGAAAATTGGGCTCTATAGATAGCAAAGATGGGGTAGGCGGAACTGTTTCGGAAACCTGTTCTTTTTCCTTACATACCTCTTCATGACCAGGTGTTGGTATGGCGATTTTCGGGACTATTGCTTTAGCATTTCCTGTAGGCTTGGTCTGGTTACTTGACCCAGCTCCAGTCACCTTCCTTAAGCCTACGACAGTTACTTTGCCAAACTTGTAATGCAGTTCGTTACCTGCTTTGCGAATGGCTTCTGCTGACTGGTCATCAATACCAAACACTAGCAACTGACCTTTGCCTTCCACTTTGCCGCTTAGAATTTTCCAAGCGGGTATATTGAGGCCTTCATTTTGCGCTTTGATAAGTGCTAGCGATTTCTGGTCCTCTTGCCCAGTGCTTCTTGGAAAGAGCATGGTTATCGTGTGCATCCTTGGGATTTTATCTCCCAAGCACGATGTCAACTCAATTCCCTTCCAAGCGCTTAATTTCGCTGCCTTTTCTTCCAACCAATTTGCTGTATTTTGTTCAGCGCAATCAACTACGAGCAGGCCCGTTTTGAAGTGTATGCCTTCAAATTTGAGCATATGCCCCCACCCTAAGGAAACCTCCTCTATTAATGCTTCCTCTAGGAGTGTTAGCTCGGAAGTGCTTAGAGTTTTCTGAGGGTATTCCTTGGGCAATACTGCAACTCTTACTATTTTGGTAGCACTGGCGTAAGAATGCTGTTTTTTTGGAATCGTACCTCGCTGGTGCGGTGCTTGGGCCCGCTGCTGTAGGCACAGCTATAGTTTTGGGTTTTCTTAGACCCGTGCCTTTCAGGAGGAGTGATTTGGCTACTGCTCCTCTTGCCCTGTCTAGGTGTTGTTTGGGGCTCATTTCGTAAGGTGACGATTCTTTCATCCGTCTTCTTCCTTGCTTCCTGTGGAGTCATGCCTCCATCAAGGAATCTGAAGTACCATTTCGTGTCTGCTCCACTTAGCCCTTTTCTCCAGGGGTCATCAAGCGCGCCTTGTTTGCCTAGGATAGGAAGTGGATTCGGTCTACGGTTCCGGCTTTTAGGTGGTCTCTCGGGATTATTAACCCTTTGAGATGCTTTGGGAGCGTCATCTTTTGAAGAAGGTGTTTGCTCTTCACCGACGTCCTTATTGTTTTTGGCAACATCTTTTCCAGGCCCGGGAGGTATTCTCCCCTGACTACTGGATGATGCGCCTTGAGTGTTATCTTCCTTTTTCCCGGGAGGTATTCTCCCCGGTTTACTGCCCGGTTCTTTTGTGCCTTAAGAAATTGCATACTGCATCCCGGTCTCAGATCTTCTCCATGGAGGTCTCTCTCCATGCGATCTGCATACTCATTCGCGGTTACATCCCGCGGAATGAAGATTTTTTTTTAGTTTTTGTTGTTTTTGTTTTTGTACATATAAATCCCACGAGTAGCTAGAGAAAGGGTTGTTCGCCATACTAGAGCTCCGCATAATATGGTGAGGTCAAAATACTGTTTGAGGTGACCCGGTTTCAAAAAGGTACCGTTATAATACAGCCGGTATACCCCCTGGCTGCAAACCATCCAATAGGCACGGTTCACGTAACACCCTGGATTAGGGGGGGGCAGTGCTTGGTTCGTAACTCCTCAAAATACCTGCAGATTTAGGTTGCCCTGAAAAAGCAGTTCAGATGAGTCTTTGAAACTTAAGCCTTCGCACCACTACAAGGTGACTGCCGTTGCGAAGGAGGAAGTGCTGTAGAATGAGTCAATCATCCAGCCCTAGTAAAGGGGGCACAATAGATCTAAAGGTCGCAGTGCACCACAACCCCTAAATTTATTCATTCATTCATTCAAAACTAATGTTTGATGTGCGTCCTTGCATATGTGCGAATGTACGAATTTTCGGTTGTCTTCTCACTGGATCTACAGCCTAAATACTTTGAGTGATTTTCTGCAAACATGAAGTATCTCCCATTAAGCAGTTTAAGTTTTTCCAAATTTTCTCGAAAACGGCTCAATCACTTTTCTAAAACGTATAATACAGGTTATGTTTATTTGTAGTGCTGTTAATATAACTACTACATTTTTTTTTTTAAGTTTATGCATCCCAGTTGTGATCTTTATTTACTGAACAACTACACTAAATTAGTCTTCATAAAAACGTACAACTATAAAAACCCGGGACAGTCTACTCAAATAAAGGACTGTCCCGGGAAATACGGGCCGAATGGTCACCGCACCTATAGCCCACAAAAAAAAATATTTCTTATCGATTAAAAAAGTCACAATAATTAACATTAATTAGTATTTCATTTCCAAATAAATCACTCATATCATGATCACAATTTATTGAGATACTTATTCTTTTTATCGGACTTTTTCTTATTTTTAGTACAAATTGAAAACTATTATATTTTACAAATTTATTTTTTTTCGGTTTGTTGTACTTATTTTCATTTTTCAATTTAAATAAAATAGTTTCATGTGATTTTAATGTCATTTCGGACTTTTGCTTTAAAGTTTTTTTTTATATCTGTAACCACATAATCCTATAGTGACGTGACTTGGTAGTTCTGTTATCCTTGTTCGAAAATCAATTAAATGCTTGCAAATTTTGAGCAAATAAACACTCAAGCTCTCTTTTATAAATACTATTTTGAAGCCAGTCTATGTTAAAATCACCAAATATAACTATATTATTATCCTGTAAATCATCTATATAATCACAAATGCAGTTACAAAAGCCTCTGATTGAAGTACTCGGTGATCTGTATACAGTAAGGATCACAATTGCTTTCTTTTTAATTTCTAATTTTATTATCAATATCCATCATTAACCCAATTTGTACACTCTTAATAAAAGTAGGATATTCATAACAGTCTTTTAAATATATTATCACTTCCCCTGTGTGGTGAAATAGTTTCACATCTGATTTTTTTATTATCTGTTTTAGTTCCAACATGAGTTTCAGTCAAAACAATCATAACAAACTTGTATTGATAGATATTATTCTGTATTTCAATAAATGTATTTATAAGTCGGACCTTGTACATTGTATATACATTTCTATAGTATTTTCATGCTGAATAATCACCGCCTGGCCATCTTGAGAAACGTGTGATAAACACATTTTTAGGTTCGTGCATTTAATAGTTGTCTATTCTGTAACCCTGACAACAGTCGTAAACATATATTATTTTTGTTTTGTTTACGACTCTTGTCAAGGAAATATGGATTTTAGAGCCAATAAAATACATTATATATTATTAATTTGTTTCGTAGACGACTATTGTTAGGGTAACAGAATAGACACTTAGTAAATGTAAGAACCTTCAAATGTGCAGTTAACAACTTTCTTTAGATGGCGCTGCTCCATGGTTGTACTATAGAAATTTATATACAATGCCTTGTACATTTAATCGTATACATTTAAAAAACTTTGGTTGCTAGTAAGAAATGTTTTCGCTCTATTTCTCTACCCTTCTCAAATACACTGGGCAATTTATGTCTCTAGCATTATGATTCGGGTTGATATACATATTAATTTTTTTAATTGTTAATAAACAATTGAGCTCGCAATTGAGACACGGATTATTTTCACTAGGGCACTCCTCCAATTTGTGCTCTTCACCACACTTAGGACAACTTGTTTTGTTCGTACACTCTTTCGCCCTATGATTGAATCCGCAACAATTAAGAAATCTTCTAACGTTAACTTTATCATACACTACACTGAACATACCACCCAATGTTCAAGTAGGGTCTTTCCGCTTCGAAAATGTCTTTAAATATGATACTGTCTACTTCAACTAATAGCGTTATAATTATTTGGATCTTTAGAATTATTATAATTTATAAGTCTTTAAAAGCTTTAGGTTATTGTTGTGTTTGGTGTAACGGATGTTGTTGTTGTTTGAAAGTTAGGTGAAATTTTGAGTGATGTGTGCAAAAGTTTTTGGTAAGGTTTTATGTGTAAACGAAGGTAAATCACTAGCAATTTTTTCCTTAATAATGAGCTGTCAAAAAAACTGGGTTTTTTGGTTCTCAAAAAACGCACAAGGGTAGGTTTTGTGTTGTTGACAAAAAGAAAGAAACACAAAATATTTGATTCCGAAATTAAAACTTGAAATTTGTTGCTTTTGGTACAAAATACCTAGATCTACTTCAGGGCGAGTTGAGGGCGACCCCAGGTCTAAAAAAACAGAGAATTCGTTACCCAGGGCGAGTTGAGGTTTTTTACCCCAGGGCAACCCAAGGGCTCAACGAATACAACTATTGTTTTTTCTCTAACAAAAATAGGACAGTTTCGGTCCTTTGATGAGTGTTTAGCAGTTATACAGTTCACGCAGAATAGTCTCTTGCATTCTTCTTGGTGTGGAATAAGTTGTTAGTTTCTTTGTAATCGTTCTTGGTGTGTCCAATAAGTTGACATTTTCTGCAGATCATCGGGTTAGGGAAATAAGGATCTACAACCAAATGCTGCCAGCCCATCTTTATTTCTTTGGGTGGCTGTGGTGCATCAAAAGCTAGAATTGCGGCTCAGGTGGCTTTTTGCTTTTGATCCTTTTTCATACTTTTTGAGCGAATCTAAGATGTCGTTTTCGGAAAGATCAATTTTATTCTTCCCTGGCAAGAGGTAAGCGATTGAAGATATTATATTTCTACAGTGATTTACCCTGGTTTTGTAACTAACGTAATTGCATAAAAATTAAACCCAGCACAATCAATATTAAAACGACAATAAAAAACCAGCATCAGCGAATATATATATCACCATGCAAATAACAACCTTTTCCTACAGCGAACTTGTCTAGTTTAATAAATGAACGAACTATATGTGTTGTGTTGTATTTTGTATATAAAAAATATATTTGATTAATGTGTAATGTGTGAATGTTTAAGCTACGTGTAACTTAAATGAATGTTTTCTGAATGTTACCGTGCTGGTCAACGATCAAAATCCAAAAGATCGATGCCAGCCGATTGTCTATTTGGTGAAGCCAATTGTTTTTAAAAAAGAATGTAAGCACAAAGAGTTGCAACGTAGATAACAGGTTAAGTAAGTTAAGTGCAATGTACAAAGTTGCGGTAAAATGAATTGGGTGAATGATAAAGTTTTATAATTTAAACAGTTTGAGTGCAAATAAAAATAGGGTATTATTTGAATATTGTTATACGCAAATGTAATAAAAAATATAAGTATGATTGATTGTATGAATTGAATGAATGAATGAATTAATAGTGGGGTTAGATACACTGCGACCTTAAGGTCTATTGTGTCCCCATCTAGAGCCGGATGAGAATTCTCATACTACAGCTCTTCTTCAAGTCCTATGGCCTTGATGAATTTTAGTAATTGGAGTATCTTCAGAGAGGGTAGTTCGCTCTCTTCTATCTGGTAACGCCCCAGATGTGTGAGTCTTTTTTGTAGTAGTGCCCCACATTTTCCAATTAGATGGTCTGGAGTTTCCTCGTGTTCATTACAGAATCTGCATTTCGGATCGTTTGTTATACCGATGATACTCAGGTGTCTTCTGAGTTTGCAGTGGCCTGTGAGGAAGCCCGTGATTATTCTTAGGTTTTTTCTACCTAAGCCAATGCAGTCTTTGAATCTTACTTAGTTGTAGTTCCCAAGTAGCATTTTGGCCTGTCTTAGCTTAGGAAGTCCGTTCCAGGTAATGTTTCTTTTGGACTCCTCTTCTGTTTTGATTCTGTTTTTGATCACATTTTCACCAACACGGCAGTAGGGTTCTGGCCCCATGAGTGCCGTTTTTGCCCCTATCTTTGCCAAAGAGTCTGCCTCTTCATTACCTTGGATACCTTCATGGCCTGGTACCCAATAAAGGGTGATTTTGTTCAGTTTGCCTAACTCGTTTAGTTGTTCTACGCAATCCCATACCAGTTTGGATTTAATGGCGTACGAGTTTATGGCTTTTAGTGCAGCTTGACTGTCTGACATAATTGCAATGTTTCGTTTACGGTAGTTTTTTTTCGATATTTAGCTCCGCACACTTTCTTATGGCGTTTATTTCCGCTTGAAATATACTACAGGACTGTCCCATCGGCACAGAGAGTTTGGTTTTTGGTCCAAATATGCCTGCGCCAGTCCCTTCAGCTCTTCTCGATCCATCAGTGTACCACTTGATGGCATTTGTTTGGTAGGTATAATTTATTAATTCGTCTACCCATTCTTTCTTATTACTCAACTCCAAACGATATTGTTTTTCGAAGTTGTACTTCTTGACCATGTCATCTCTTGGTATATCTATGAAAGGCATTGACTTAGAAAAAGAGTCTTTCTCCCTGACACTTATGATTTTACCTGGTCCAGTTCCTTCTTTTGCAAATCTCAAGATTGCACTTTTTGCAGTACTTCCAACGACAATATGTAGTGGAGATAAATGAAGGATCACCTCCATTGCTGCTGTGGGAAAGGTTCTCATGGCTCCAGTGATACATAAGCAAGCAAGCCTTTGCACCTTTTCAAGTGCCTTTCCTTTTTTTCCAGTTCGGTTCTTTTGTGCCATGCAACCGCACCGTAGGTGATGATGGGTCTCACCATTGTGGTGTACATCCATCTCAGGATGTTTGGTTTACATCCCCATGATTTTCCTGCAAGTCTCTTGCATATCATTAGGGCTTTCATGGCTTTCCCGACAGTTTGTTCTACATGTTTGTTTCAGAGGTGTTTACTGTCTAGTGTAATACCTAGATATTTTACCTCGCTCTTCATTTCTATTATCTCACCAGCTAATGTGATTGCTCTCATATGTGGTAAAAGTCTTTTCTTTGTGAATGGTACGATCGTGGTTTTTGAAGGATTTATACTTAGTCCCACTGAAACACACCATTTTCTTGTGATTGTCAGCCCTTTCTGTATTATATCACAGAGGACTTCTTCGAACTTTCCATAGGCTATAATAACAATGTCATCAGCAAAGCCGATGCATCGTATGCCCTGTGAAGTAAGACATTCTAATAGTTCATCTACAACTAGGCTCCACAGCAAAGGTGAAAGTACCCCTCCTTGAGGACATCCTCTTGTAGTGATGATACTCTGGATGTTTTGTCCAGCATATGCCTCAGCCGTTCTTGTGCTCAACATTTCACCAATCCATCTGGATATTGTGGAGGGAACGCATTTCCTTGTTAGGGCTAGGGTAACTGCTTCATGGGATGTGTTGTCAAAAGCTCCTTCTATATCTAGAAAGGCACATAAAGCTGTTTCTTTTACATCCTTCCCTTTTTGCAAGGTATTTGTGAGCTCGTACAGTGCTGTCTCGGTTGATCTGCCAGCTCTATACGCATACTGGCGATGGTTTAAAGGTATATGTATTAATACTTCAAATCTTATGAAGTTATCTATTATTTTTTCCAAAGTTTTCAATAGGAAAGATGTTAGACTTATAGGCCTGAATGACTTTGGATGTGTTGTGTCTTTCTTCCCAATTTTTGGAATAATTAGCTCTTCTCCAAATGCTTGGTATATACCCAATTGCAACGCTACTTCGAAAGATGCTAATGATATGTGGAAGTAATTCTTCCTTCCCTTTTTGCAGTAAAGCTGGAAAGATGCCATCAACTCCAGGTGACTTAAAAGATTATTAGATTATTATTCTGTGATAATATGCTGCCAGGGAAATGGGTTTTTAAGAGCAGATTTACTTTCTCTTCTTCATTCTCAGTGAAGCTACCATCTTGGTTTCTAAGCGATACTGATGTTAAAGTTGTTGTTTTTGCTAAAGCTTTATGCAGTCTAGATGCTGCAGGTGTAGATGAGATACGCTCGCAAAAAGCTGCAAAACTGCCTCTCTTTGCTCTTCTAATCTCTTTATTAGCTCTTCAGTGTAATGTACCCAATTTCCAGTTCTTTTGGCATCATTGAATAGTTTTCTTACCTTGAATCTTAATTTTGAAAGGGTTTTGTTCCACCAAGGAGCATCTTTTTGTTTTTTGGTGGATTTCACAGGGCAACTAGTTTCGTACGCGTCACTAATAGCTCCGTTCAATTCACTAACAAAATGTTCTAGTTCAAGGTGACAATTTGTCGTTTTAGCTGGACCTAATTGTTCTAAGTTGTTCCTCAGGAAATTTTTAAATAAATTCCAGTTTGTCTTCGTAGGGTTTCTTCCAGAGGTATTCTCTGTGTGAAGGCCTCTAAGAGAAAACGTTATTATTTTATTGTCAGACATTGAGGGCTCATTGGATACCCTCTAATCCTCAATTAGACTACTTAGGCTCGGAGACCCAAAAGTTATATCAAGGACTTCTTCTCTAAACCTAGTTACAAAAGTTGGGGTATTCCCTACATTGAATAAATCTAGATTTTTTTCAAGAATAAAGTCTAAAAGATACTCACCCCATTGATTGATGTCGCTACTACCCCATGTTGTGTGGTGGGCGTTCGCGTCGCAGCAAATCATCAGCGGTGTCCTTCTTTGGCTGCAGTACTCAGCTAGTTTCCTAACTTCCACTGGAGGTATGTTGTCGTCATCCCCAGCGAAGTAGGCAGATGCTATAATTAGGGTGCGGGTTGCTCTCGATGTTTATTTGGGCCTGGATCGGTACTAAATCCCGCGTCATAAATTCTGAAAGACATAAAGTTAATATTTTTTCTTATTATTATGCATGCTCTGGGTGAGGCTTGCCTCGTGTCCCATATTACCTGTGAGTCTTTATTATTAAGACCCCTTACTTGATCCCTGTTTATCCAGGGTTCCTGAACTAGCACCAGCCCTAGGTTGTCCTTAACAAACCTTCTTGCTATGACGGCCGAAGCCGCCTTTGCGTGATGGATGTTTATTTGGGCTATTTTGGTGCCGTTCCCGCGTCCAGTCATCTTGGTTAGTTTTTGGGGGCAACTGCCCCCTCATCCGCCAGCAGATGATCTTCTTCCTCTTCCGTGGAAAGTATTTCTTCCAGGTCCTCTGGAACGGGAGAGAGGTCCATGCCCCCTAGATCTCCCTCTATTTCCATCTTCGATGGCTCATCCTCTATGACCAGGATTTGACGGTCAGTATCTTCCTCTTGGGGTGTGGGTAGGGATAGGGATATTTGGTTTAGGATGGTAGGTAATGTGGGAGTTGTGGGGATTGTGGCGGGTAAGGTTAGGTCATGGGTAGGGATTTTTGGTTGGGATGGTTGAGTTTGGGAGCTGGATGGGTGGTTTGCATCAGAGGAAGTTGCAGAGGGACTTGTTTTAACGGGTACCTGGTTCTCCGTTGGCTTTTGTGTCATTTTGTTCTCATTTGGCTTTTTGAGGCCTGACACATATATTTTGCCAAATTTATAGTGGAGTTCATGGTTCTCCTTTGTGATAGTATCTGCCGATCGGCCGTCAATCCCGATAACAAGCAGTTGCCCTTTTCCTTCCTCTTTGCTTCTCAATACTTTCCACGCTTGGACATTTAGTCCGTCGTTTTGGGCTTGAATGAGGGCTAGGGACTTTTTGTCATCTTGGCCGATGCTTCTCGGGAGGAAGAGCGTAATCGTGTGCATCTTTGGAATGCCTTCTCCATAGCATGAGGTTATTTTTATGCCTTTCCACGATTTGAGTTTTGAGGCTCTATCCCTCAACCAGTCTGCAGTTTCTTGACGTGCGCAATCGACCACCAGTAGACCATTTCTGAAATGAAGGCCTTCAAACTTGAGCTTATGCTCATATCCGATGGACACTTCATCTATGATGGCTTCCTCAAGTACGGTAAGGTCATCTGAGCTCAATGTAACTTGAGGGTATTCTTCGGGAAGTACAGCTATTCGCACTGTTTTTGTCGCGCTTGCGTACGTCTGCTGCCTTTGAGTACTCGATTCATGGACGGTATATGTTCCCGCTGCCAGTGAATCCACCATTTTTATTTTCTTAGTGTCTAGCCTAAGGGGAGGAGATATATGGTTACTGTTCCTCTTACCCTGTTGGCTTGTTTGGGGACCACTGTTTGCTTGGGTTTTCCTCTCATCCACTCTTTTCCTAGCATCTTGGGAGGTCATGCCTTGACCAATGAATCTAAGAAACCATCTGGTGGCTGCTCCATTTTAGCCTCTTCTATACGGGTCATCAAGCGCGCCCGGCTTGCCAAGTGGTGGTAAGAGCTGGCTATTCCGTTTTCGGCTTTTTCTGGCTTTGAAGTGGTTTTTGCCCACGCCAAATGTAGATGGAGGTGCTTTTTCTTGTGAAGTTGTGGGTATTTTCTCTTCACTTTTCTGTTTTCCATCTTTCACTGATTTGGGAGGTATTCTCCCTGAACCTGTGGATGGTTGCTTTCGATAAGCATCGTTTCCTAGCCCGGGAGGTATTCTCCCTTGACCAGTTGACTCTGCGTCTCGACGTTCTGCCCGGTTTTGCACTTCTGTAGGACGTTTTCTCCACGCATTTTTGCTACATCCCGGTCTCGGATCGTCTCCATGGAGGTCTTTCTCCATTCGATCTGCAATTTTATTCCCGGTAGCATCCCGCGGAATGAAGAAGTTCTTAAAATGTTTGTTGTTTTTTGTTTTTTTTTTTGACATTTAAATTTTGTTCCCACGATTAGCTAGAGAAATTGAGTCCGCCATATCAGAGCTCCGCATGATATAGTAAGGTCGTAGTTACTCTTTGATTTGACCTGGTGTCAAAGAGGTACCGTTATAATACAGCCGGTATACCCCCTGGCTGCAAACCATCCAATAGGCACGGTCCACGTAACACCCAGTGGCGTATTCAGAAAAAGTTTTTTGGGGGGGGGCAAAACACCAAAACCCATTTTCTATACCTATTTTTTTTTTTTTTTTGATGTCGTGAACGTGAATAATAATTGTGAAAACCAAAAACAAAACAAAGGTGAGCATTGCGAATATGTGTATGTATGTACGTATGCGTGTATTTTAAGCATAGAGAAATAAGAATAGAGAGTGTAATGTAGGCAGAAAAACTCAGTTTGCCTACAAGCTAAATTCCTCATTAAGTGCGGAAGTGTGCGTAAAAATCACGCATACCTTCTTCCCTAATGAGACTTCTCACCATTGTTTTTTTCTTGGTTTTCACAATTATTGTTCACAGACACGAAATTCAAAAAAAAATAGCAAATGGGTTTGGAGGGTGATACATACGAAACATTTCTCTCTTTATAGTAATTTCTCTATGATTTTAAGTACACTTTCGCATCTACTTGCAATTTTAAGCCTTTTTTGGCAACATTTATTTTTGCCCTTCACTCTCCTTATTCCTCCACAAAGCACACGCATACATACATACATACATACACTTAATCTCAATTATCCCCTTTGTTTTGCTTTTGGTTTTCACAATTGCTTTTCACGTTAATGAAATCAAATAAAAAAATATATATAAAACGGGTTTTGGAGGGTAGAACGTAGAAGTACGATACATTTTGCTCTCCTTATACCTCAATGATCGAGAGTGGAGCGCAGTGCTGCGGTGTTGTGGATTGTGGAAAGTACTTTAATAGTAGCATTTCACTATTCTCGACAACTTCGTACTACCGTATACTCTCAATTTGACATTCGTACTGCTATTATTTTCAAAGTTCTTGTATACAAAAGATTTTACACAAACACAAGATTTTTACAGAACAGCGACCGACGGCTGGTTCTCTCTTTTTGCCTACAAGCTGAAAATCAGCTGTTTTTGCCTACCCATCTTTATTTGTGTAAGTGCTCGTACATTTTAAAGAGACTTTTTCTCACCTCACACACAATCTTAGCTGGGTAGGCTTTTTCTGTGGGCTGAAAATGAAATTCGAGGGTGTTTCTGGCAAGGGGGGTACTGGTCGATGTTCTGTGTTCTTTTTCTGTGGGCAAGGTGTAAAGTTATCTAAAAAAAATACTTTATTTCGTTTTGAAATTTAGTGTGAATATTGAAGCAGTTAACTTTTCAGCTAGGTAGTGGTCAAACTCGTCTTAATTCTTTTTCATATTATTGAAAATGAAAAGATTTTTAAATATAAATGTTTTAAATATTGAAAATCTCGTTACAATAATTCAAACTAATATGGAAGATAAATTTAGCATTTTTACTAAATACAAATTGAAAGTAGTCAACACTTAATATTTTGTAGAGTTATGAATTATAAACATAATTTTTTGTATACCTTTTTGTGGTTCAGAATTACTAGCAGTGTTTTAGTAACAAATATTATTCACTGCGAATAACTTATTTTATTTTTTGTTGAATATTTAAAATTGTCCTTTTTTATGGTATGTTTTTTTTTATTTGAAATCGCGCATTGGATAAGTCTTGTGTTTATTTTTTGAGACACTTTATCAACAATAATTATTATTTTGAATACATAATATTAATCTAAAGATTTGCCAACGATGTTCGAAAGAAAAAATTACCTGAACGCTCAACGTCAGCTAGGGGATCTATCACAAACAAACACAAACAGTCGTTTCGGAGCTTGGGGGAGGCCCGAGTATCTGAGCTCCCTCTAAATCTCTAATATTTACGAAAAAGTTTCAGTTATTAATGTACATAATGATGAAATCACCTAAATAATAACATGATCCTGGAGGCTTAGGGGGCCCGGTCGTTTTGTTTCTGCTCTTCTCATATTCGCAATAAGTATAAAGTTTTTCTCGTCGCTAACCTTTAAAATCTTTTTCACATATCCAACACATTTTAAAAACGCAATTTTTATAGTAAAAAATATTTTCTTAAAAAGAAGTAATGTTTTACAATATTGTAAATAAATTTTCTTTAATTGAAAGTCACCCAGGGAGTGGTTATAGAAGCTGAACTGTAGTTTAAACGGCAGAATAGTTTCGGTTAACTTAAACTTAAAATTAAACGTAGTTCAAGGTTTAATCGAAACTGTGATACCGAATAAATAGTGGAGCTTAAACGTTGACTGTGAAACTGGGGGTTAGGCAACACCGCACTCTGAATGACCCGACTGCACTGATCGAAATGTAGCTTAGTTGAGCTACTCGTTTTAGTATTGTGTAACTTGATTGACAGAGATATCTGTTACTGTGAATAAGGAATACGCTTATTGTGAATAAACTTTATATATTGGCATTTGGTGTAGTGTCACATAATTTTGTTAGAAAATAAAACTCGTACGCAGTCGGTAAGAAAAATGTAAACGACAAAGATCGATAGCTTATACGAAATTTTTCGTTCAAAATTGATATTCGCAATACCAAATCAAATGTTCGATGTTCGACTATCGACAAAAGTCGTTTATCGATAGAAAAACGACACTCCCAATAAGGGCCATATACAAATGTATGCCGAAGAATTTTCTTCGGTTCGGTTTAGTTTTTTTCTTTACAAGGAATTAGGGCAATAATAATTACTCGATATGCTCATTTAGCGACATCTACATCGGTGAGTTGGAAACCATTTTGATTCCTCTATGTGTATAAACTCAATAGTATTACACAAGACAACTAAATTCAGTTGTGTAGAAGAAAAATGTTGCCGTGTTTTAGGAGCCGATGTTGTCAAAATCAACATCAAACGTGAATTCATTAAACGAAGAAAAACGAAAAATAAAAAAAAAAACATTGGCTCCTATTGCGATTGTCGATTAATCTATAACAAGCGATCAACGATCGCTAAATTGAGAAATCGGTATTGCGAGTGTCGATCACGATCGACACGATCGGTGTTAGGTGGTTGTGAAAAAGTTCGTTGCGGACAAAATTAGTGTTTTTTGATAAAAATAGAAGTGCTGATTAAAAAACAATGCATTTTATAGTGTTTAATTCCGGGCTTAGGAAAATTCAATAAAAAAGCAGAAGTTTTGGTAAATTTTATGGCAGAAAATAAAGAAATCGCTACAGGATCGTACAAAAAACTCATGGAAAAAGTAGATGGTACATGGATTATATAATATGTACACAGAATAGATTATAATATGCATGTTGTATTTCTTTATGTTTGAGCCATCAATGCAACCAATATCGGAATGCACGTACACAATTTCATAATGATGGGAACTGATGAATTTCGTATGGCAGCTTTTACTTTTTCATTAATTTAGGTAAGCAAGTCTCTAAAAGCTGGTTAAGTTAATCCAAAATAATTTTTAAAGCTACGAAAAAAGGTAAATAAAAAGAATCCCAAAGTTTATCATCCTGCTCTAAGGGATTGGAAGCATCTCTTATTTGCCTTCGTCTTCTGATAGTTTCTAAAACCGAATTTCTTGCTTGAGAAACACTCAACCATACATAAATTGCATCCATTTTTGATTTTACTTTTCTAATTTTGTAGAAAAATATACTATTATATTGAAAATCTTCTGTAAAAAAAAAAAAAAAAAAAAACAATCTGAAAAAATCACTTCTGTAAAACGTCAAAGTATGAAAAATTCACAATCGATACTTTTTCATTCACAATAATTCAAGATCGATTGGGCGATCTATCGACGGTGATGGTTGTTGCTTTTGCGATCGCTGATCGACAACCGCAATATGGGCCATTGTATTGTTAAGAAAAATGATTACAAAATTGATTGTTAAATTGTTTAAACAATGGGATGTTCCTTGGATTCGTTTTTTTGTAAGCAAAAAGCCAACAAAGTAGTTTGATATTGTAAAGAAAAATATAGCAAACATGTCGAGCATTGAATTTAATGAATTTTAATCTTTTTTATATATTTTTAGTAATGAAAATTATATACATTATGTGAATACCTACATTATGCACATTTCAAAATCAAGCAACAAAGAGCAACTATTGAACGTATGAAAATAAAGTGTTTTGTCTCGACATTTTTTTATCATTTTTTTTCAACAAAGCAATAATTAATCAATTCAAAATACGTACAAAACAAAATCACAATTCAAAAAGCCTTTTTTAACTCTTTAAATAAAAAATAAAATTCTAATAAACATAATCACATATTACAATACATTTTATTATTTCTATTGTCAAGGCCATAGTAAATAAACTCCCATCAGTAGGTAAACAACTGCTTATAACCAGTTGATAGATTTCGATGTTTAAGACAACTCAAATACAACTCAACTCCTTTCCATAATACGAAGACAACTGAAAAGACGACCATTTTGTTAGTTGCCAGCTGAATGGCAACTGGTTGTCTTTTGTCAGTAAACTAGTTGTGATCGAAAATACCAAATACGAGAATGACAACTAAAACACAGTTAAGTTGTCTGCCATAATAGGGACGTAAGTTTTTGTTTAAAATTCAAATAAAAAGTGAAAATTATATTAACCTAGCTTTCCGATTATCCGTGATCAGCTTGGTCCCGACTATACGACTATACCGGAAAATTGAGTATCGACTGTAGTTATAGGGTTCCTGGCTGAAAAAAATTGATAGATAAAATTTATTACCAATATTAAATAAAAACAAGAGTTGCATACAAACGTTTAAAATAAATGCATTTTATTTTAATTCATTTTAAAAGATTAAATTAAACCATAGTTTGTTTTGCAAAGAAAATTTGTTTTGGTAAGTGATAAATAAATAACCATTTCACTTAAGTCTCTTAAGAACGCACGTTGTTATTAACTTCAAAACTATACTTTCGGTGGGAAAACTTAGAATTCATACTCAACTGCCATTTTTAATTATTTCTAACAATTCTATCAATTCCGGCGATCGCAAAGTTAGAAATTCAGTCTGGTCTATATTTATTAAACATTTTATGAGAACAGGTACTAGCTCAGCGCTACCAGAGCGCAAGCAAATCGCTGCTAGCTCGTTGATGCTCTTCATTGTAAATTTATAGCCTCTAACCTTCGAAAACTGTTCAATTGCAGAAGCAAACATTTGTGCATCAGAGTCTATAATTAGTGCTAAAAGAATGTCGATCGCCATGTGAGATCTGTCTCTTACTCTACTAAAAACGAAGCGACAGGCGTTAACTTTACCGAATCCACAATCCGTCATTGATGAGTAAATATTTCTGAGAAATAGTAAGCACTTCGGCTGCAATTCACAATCGCGAACCATGGTTGATAGCTTCTGGCGCATATTACGACGTCCATATTCGACGCAGAAAATTGGGAAGTAACACTTAAACAATTTATAATGGCGCCAGATAAATTTGTAGGCAGAATGTAATACTTCATTGCGAAGGAAGCTTACTGATAATGATATGATATCGACATCTAACAACTGGTGACTTAGTTTACAAGTGCTTTCAAAACAAGCGTCGCTTAAGAACTTGAAGCACAACGAACCAAATATTTTTGATATGTCAAGAGTCGACATCATTTGTGAAGTCGCTTCACTTACATTACTCATTTTCAATGAATCATAGTGGGACAAAGATTTGTGAACTGTTGGTAAAATTGTAGATGACACATTAGTGGTTGAAGTGTTTTGATAATCCATTGGTCCATACGGTCGTTTAACACGAGGCAGTTGTTCTAGTGAACGTTCAGATGACGCTCTTTCACTTATTGGTTTCATTTTTGGTATTCTAAATTTTTTTGATGCTGAAGGAAGTCCATCTCCATCAGAATTCAGCAAACCTGTTTCAAGATGACTTCTTGCTGAAGAAATGTTTAATGAAGTGCAACTGTTGGCGCAAAGTTTAATTTCCGGCTCCCCAATATCCAACAAAATAGAATCAGCAAATCGATCATCGGCCGGGGTCCTGAAAAAAAATGTATTGATACAAAAATATTTAATATAAGGTTATTCGTTAGTTTGCTTAGTTCAATTAAAACAAATGTTCAATAATTAGATCCAGTATACCGTATAACTTAAGAAGTACTTTCCCAGTTAGGAGAAAATTAGGGACACACAGAACCTTTTCCTCAGGCATTTATTGTAAAATAATATACATCCTCAATAATGTCATCTGTACAAATCATACATGAAAATTTAACTAACAATTTAATTTAAGAAACTTAATTTCCACAATCAAAAATATGTTCAAGAGAACCACACATTGCACACTAAAAATAAATAAGTTGATTTAGAAAAACTATTTATTTATTTTTTTTTTTTAATTTATAAATACAATTATATAATTACATTGACTTTAAAATACATTTAATTATGAAAAAATCTCCTTATTGGATTACACCTCCCAACACTGACAAAAGACTATTTAATTTTGCCATCTTTTATTGTTTTTTATTAGTTGGCTGTAAATGTTATTTAGATTCTCACAATCAGATCGTCTGTTGATCGAACTCTCGTGAATTATCCAAATTTTTGGTCAAAATTCTGAAAAACTTGACAGATAACTCTAAATTTAATGTCCGTGATGCAAAACATTTTATTAATGTAGTCTCTTCATTCAACATAGAGGAAGATGAAGTCTTAGTCTCATTCGATGTGGTTTCATTGTTTACCAATGTGCTTGTTCGAATGATTCTTGATATAATTGAAAAGAAATGGAATGAAATAAAAGAATTCACCAAGATTAAGAAATCTCTGTTTCTGGAAATGCTTCGTTTTTGCATTATCGAAAACAATTATTTGGAGTTTGAAACAAAAATATACCAACAAAAACAATGGGAAGTTCATCTTCACCAATCTTAGCAGACATTGCAATGGAAGCACTGTTAGAAGACTTTATTGGTAAATTAACATCTAAACCAAAAATTATTACCAAATATGTCGATGACTTATTTGCAATAGTTAAAAAAAAGCGAAGTTGATTCCACACTAAGTGCCTTAAAATCCATCAAAGAATGCAATTTACTGTGGAAGTGGAGGAGAACGGTGAGTTGCCTTACCTTGATGTAAAGGCTGTAAGACACGAAGGAAAAATCATTTTTGACTGGTATAAGAAACCTACATCTTCTGGGAGATTAATAAATTTTCACTCGAGGTTGCCCAAACAAGTTTTATTCAATACTGCACAAAATTTTATAAAAAGAGTGCTAGACAATAGCCACATTTTATTTCAACAAAAAAAACATCAATTTAATAAGGGACACCCTGTGTTCTAATTCTTTCCCTGCCCATGCTATTGAACGATTGATAAACAATTATTACAACATAAAGGAAACGAGTCTAGAAAATCTGTTGTCTATCGGAGTGCAATATATATTACATCTCTTTCAACTCGAATGAAACAAGTTCCAATTAGAAATAAAGAGACAACAAGAACAGCGTTTAGATCGACCAACACTCTAAAAACGTTTCTATTTTTTAATACAAAAGGGAAAATAGATAGAATGGATAAGTCTGATGTTGTTTATAAAATTAATTGTATAGGTGGGACAGGGACAAATTGTTCTTCTGTATAAGTTGGTACCTCCAAACAAAAACTCCGCAATCGTCTCTACGGCCACCGGTCTGACATTAACAGTGGTGGTTCTCAAAAAACTACACTTGCCCTCCACTGCATAGAGCAGGACCACAAGCCTGACTTAGGAAATGTGACTATACTAGAAGTTGAGAAACACCCTAACAAGAGAATGTTGTTGGAAATGCTGCATATCAACAACGAAGAGAGTTCGATCAACAGACGATCTGATTGTGAGAGTTTCAGTAACATTTACAGCGAACTAATAAAAAAACAATAAAAGAAGGCAAAATTAAATAGTCTTTTGTCAGTGTCGAGAGGTGTAATCCAATAAGGAGATTTTTTCATAAATAAATGTATTTTAAAGTCAATGTAATTATTTAATTGTATTTGTAAATTAAAAAAAAAAATTAAACTGTTTTTCTACAACTTAATTTTTTTTGTGTGCAATGTGTGGTTCTCTTGAACATATTTTTGATTGTGGAAATTAAGTTTCTTAAATTAAATTGTAAGTTAAATTTTCATGTATGATTTGTATAGATGACATTATTGACGATGTATATTATTTTACAATAAAGGCCTGAGGAAGAGCGTATTCATGCTCGAAACGTTGCAAACCATTTAACACCTAGTTTTATTGACCTGGAGCCTGCTTAAACACAATATTATTTGTATAACATTGAAGAGGTCACCAAAAATATCCAAATATCGACAAACAGAACCGCTAAAATGGGCAGCAATATGGTACAATGGATGGAGTGCTTGCTTGTTAACCCAGAGGTACAAAGCATTTTTGTCTTTTCAGCATACCTCCCAGCTTATGCTGGTCGTCGCTTATGAGGTTATGCAATGAAAAATCAAAATCAACTAGCTCTCTATCCATAGTACCAAACAAATTGTTTCCTATTTTTCTACTCCTTACTAGTGTCGTGCAACACATGTTGCATTTAAAAGGCAATGTGCCTTACAGACACATAGTTAAACAAAAAAAATATTAAAAAATATTATTTTTTTTTTCTAAAAAAATTAGTAACATAAAAAAGTATTTTTTATGTTTTGTCGTTCTTTTGATTATAATACATGTGAAGATAGAGGAAACAACGAAAAAGAAAGAGACAACAAGATGTGGCAATTGGTGGCAGCAGTTGCAGCATTATTCTCATCGAGTAGTTAGAAGTTAACCATCATCGCGAAAAGTCGTTCTGGACAAACGTAGCCTTTTATACTTTTTAACTGAATAAATTAATATTCATATTTTATATTTCAATAAATTGATAATCATTTTGTTTTCAGTACAAACTTGGGGACTCGTCCAAGGATCTGATTAAAAAAGTGAAAACAAAATACCTATCTCGTGTTGGTGTTATGTGCGGTGTTTTGCATTTTATTGTTAAGTGCGGTGTTCTCAAAATGATCAAAAAAAAAAAACTAGTAACTTGTCGGTTTTAGGTGCGAATTGGTGTTCTGCTATTCATAAAAAACTATTTTTCGGTTGAAAAGAATTGTTTTTGGTGTCTTAAAATTGCAAAAAATCGTTGGACTTGCGTTGCGGTAAATAACAGTTATAATTCTTTTTCGGTGGTATAATCATAAGTTGAGTTGGCTACATCAGGCCTTAGTGCGGTAGACAAAATGAATCTTACTCAACTCAAAGATGAACTAGAAAAAAGAACACAGACGAAATAAAATGAAAGCAGACTTAAAATTTCGGTTAATGGCGATCGTGTATAACGAGGAGTGTAATGGTGTTGGTAGTATTAAGTTTTATAGACTAAAGGAGACAGTTGACAAAGAAAATGAAAATGCGACAAGTGATGGTGATAAGGCGAAGGAACGGCAAAACTATGCATGCAAGTTGTGATTCTGATTCAATTGCCAAGTCTGAAACAGTAAAGGCCGCAAATAGTGAAACGAAGAAAGTTTTAATTCCTAACAATGGCGAAAAGATTTGTGTGGAAATGCGCGCGTCAACTTCGCGGTTTATATCGTTTCGTGATGCCGAGGACTCGTCGAAAAATTTATTGGTGACGGGCAATAAGAAATTAATGTTTGGTTGCAGAATCTTGATGACATTAATTGCATTCTGCAATACAGTGTTCAGGAATTATTGTTATTCGCGAGAAAAATGTTGTGCTTCGCTAATTTATCCACGTGATTTCAAATCCTAAAAAGCTCATGTCGCGAAATTTTTTTATTGTTCCAGCTATGGATGAAGTACAAGGTCTAGAGCGTTTGAAGCAAGTCATTAGAGTAGCCGCTGAGCACTGAGATAAGGTGGGATAAGTGCCAATTTTTGCAACGAAGTGTCAAGTATTTGGGACACAGCATTTCAGACTCGAACATTTTTTCTTCGCCAGCAAAAATTAGGGCAGTCCAAAAATTTCAAACACCATCAAATGTAAAGCAACTCTTAAGTTTCCTAGGCTTGGTCGGATACTTATGCAAATTCATCTTCCGTTTTGCTGAAGAAACTGAACCATTAACGAAACTTTTAAAAAAGGTTTAACATCAATTTTGGTGATGAACGGAAGAAGTCTTTTGATAATGTGAAAGGCTTTTATTAGATGAACCTGTTTTACGAATATACGACTCAGAAGCCGATACAGAGCTGCATACAGATGCAAGTAAGATAGGCTTAGCGGATATACTGATGCAGAAAAATAAAGAGGACGATCAATTTCATCCGGTGTATTATTGCAGTAGGTCTACAAGAAAATCGGAGAAGAATTAGAATAACGGTCAGGTTGAACGAGTCAACCAGGTCATCATTTCAGTGTTGACAAAGCTTGCGATTGAAGAACCGGAAAAGTGGTACAAATACACCAATCGAGTACAGCGCCGTATAAACTATTCATATCACTCGAGCATCGACTTCACTCCATTCGAATTTCTGACAGGCGTTAAGATGAGAGATGGCGCAAATGAATCCATAATCGAATTACTTCGGAAAGAGATGGTAGCTCAGTTCATCAACGAGAGATCTGAGCATCGGACAGAAGTTAGACAGAACATTATATGAGCCCAAGAACGTCAAAAACTAAACTATGATAAACATAGAAAAGAAGCGCACCAATACTCAGTTGGAGACACAGTGGCCATGATAAGAACACAATTCGGCAGTCACTTAAAGTTGCGAAATCGTTTTTATGGTCCGTATAAAATCATTCAGCGGATGGGCAATGACCGATACGAGCTAGAAAAAATCGGTACCAGCGAAGGCCCTTAAAATACCTGTTCGTCGGCAGACAACTTGAAGCTTTGGCGGTACGAATCATCGGAGGCCGATGACATGTAGGATTGGCCGTGTGAAGATGGAGAAAACATCAAAAAAGAAAGAGACAACAAGGTGTGGCAATTGGTGGCAGCAGTTACAGCATTATTATCATCGAGTAGTTAGAAGTTAACCATTATCGCGAAAAGTCGTTCTGAACAAACTTAGCCTTTTATACTTTTTAACTGAATAAATTAATATTAATATTGTATATTTCAATAAATTGATAACCATTTTGTTTTCATTACATACATATCAATCGAGTTAATTCAAAATCATAAGCTTGAAAAATTTAGATAAGGTTGGATAAAAAATGTATGTTTGCGCTTGTAAATTAGTCTTCTTTTTTTAAACCATTGATCCGATTGTAATGAAACATTGCTGTAATAGATTATTTATAAAGTGATTTGATTGAAAAAAATTGTTAAAAGGTTGAATTTTCCTGCATTTAAGTAAACTTATGCATATAATATAAAAGAAAATATTGTACACGAGAACGAACCGTTTTATTTTCACGTTTTTGGGTTTCATGGTTGGCCCAAGGAAGGAAACTATGTAAAAAATGCTTGATAAAGTTAATCAGCCCTATCACAGGTCTCGTCAGATCAATTTCGGACTACGAGTGGTAAAATGAAAGCATCATAGATGAATTCTGAATGAATATTTTTCAACTTTATTTGCAATTTGCAGTTACTGAAAGCATTATTCTTTATTGTCATGGAAATAATGAAATAATTTCACTAAAATAGAAACTTTGGTGGATCATTTTTGCAATTCGTAGTACGAAATCGTCCCGACGCACAGTGGGGCAGAAATGGCCATTTCATGATATTTATTATTTTGTAAGGTAAAAATATTGCATTTATGATTGAAACCCGTATGTATCGAGCTACGAAGTAGAAGTGTTTTCTGTATCGGCTGACAAATTTATCAAATTGTTCAATTCGTTGCAGTGCGATTCGCTTCATATTAAATTCTACAAACTACCCTATTTCGAGTTTGATAGTGAACAAATTAATTCAGTTGCAGTCACACTGTTGATGGTTTTATTTTAGTCTTAATTCGTTTATTTAAATTTAGTAAATTTCATAAACGATTATTGTGTATACAGTTTGTTGGTCATATTTACTGTTTAAACCGCCAATCATACATATGTACCGTATGTATCGAGCTACGAAGTAGAAGTGTTTTCTGTATCGGCTGACAAATTTATCAAATTGTTCAATTCGTTGCAGTGCGATTCGCTTCATATTAAATTCTACAAACTACCCTATTTCGAGTTTGATAGTGAACAAATTAATTCAGTTGCAGTCACACTGTTGATGGTTTTATTTTAGTCTTAATTCGTTTATTTAAATTTAGTAAATTTCATAAACGATTATTGTGTATACAGTTTGTTGGTCATATTTACTGTTTAAACCGCCAATCATACATATCACTTAGACCAAGTCAATCAATAAACGATACAGATCTAACTACAAGGCTAATGCAGAACAACGAACATCACCAGGCCAAACGCAACAAAATCCCAATGAAATTGTTACTGATGACATTAATTTGTGGGAAAAGATGGATGAGAAGCTTAATAGGCAAACCGCACTTATAGTTTCACTCATGTCCGCTAAAATAACAGAAAATAATGAAACCCTTATGTGTCACGCGATGCAATCTTATTTGGAATTCCAAACACCAACAACTATTTCAATATTTTACCAGAAATGCTGAAACATCTACACTTCACAAAGCCATTCTCAATGCCGATAACTTCACAAAAGCTAAAATGAAGAACAGGAGTCAAGTAAGTGAATCAGCGAGTACACCGGAAGCCTCCTTCGCAGATGGCAAAGTAAACCCTTGCATGGCAGGCACCTAAAAGAACTGGAGGAACTAGGTGTCGACAAGGAAATGTCAAATGCTTGGCTTCGATTTGGGAATTTATTCATGATAGCCGTTCAGGTTCAGGATCAGGTCAAACCGACAAGAAACTATCTGAAATATATGGTCAACGACCAAGCCGTCCCATCAGACAACTACCGACGCTGTGGAGTTGTTCACGAAACCATACAGCATTTCCTTGGGGTGTACCAACCTTGCAAGCAGTTCGTACAAAAGTCAACATGACAATATGGGAAAAATTATTTATCAGGAGCTCTTAAAAAAATGTGTCCTAGCAGCAACATTTCCAGCGTACATGAATATTCCATATTTCAAGTATATTCCTGAATCGGTTATTGAAAACAGAGATTACACATACTGGGATAACGATCCTTACTGATGCAAGTGTTCAGCATAACAGGCCAGACATTGTCATTCACAATAAAAGTCTGAAGAAGATCACCATTGTCGATTTCGCAGTTGTAAACAATAACAACATGGACTCAACATATATCACTAAGATTCAAAAGTATGTGACCCTGGGCAATGAATTGAAGTATCTATGAGAACAACTAGCTTTTCGACTACACCCATCATACTTTCTACCAAAGGATTGGTACCTGAATATGCAAAAGCTACTCTGAAGTGTCTTGATATCACGGTCACGATCCGACGCCATCCAGTATACCGCCAGCCTCTACTAAGAATTTGTATGACGAGTTACTTAATTGTTTAGACAGCATCTTTCTAGAACTGGAAGCTGAAGATGAGATTCTTGTCGTTGGTGATTTAACCTTCCTAATCTGATTTGGACACTAATAATAAGATAATAATAGCTACATCCTAATAACCGCCTCTAGTATTAACGAATACACTCTAATAGATGGAATGTCTTCATTTGGAATGACTCAATTTAATTGTACAACCAATTCCTCAGGTAAAACATTGGATCTTGTTTTTTTTCTCTGAAAATGTTAACTCTGATGCTGCTGTTTTGGCCACCGCTGCTGAATTGACCAAAAAGGATCGTCACCATCCAGCACTAGACATATCCTTAAACATGAATTCTTCTTTTAACAAAGCTAGTAACAAACTTGAATTTAACTTTAAAAAATGTAATTTTGTCGAACACTCTAATCTACTACAAGATATTCAATGGAATCAATTGTTTGCTAACTGTGATATTAATGTTATGTGTAATGTATTTTATTGTGAATTATTTGATGTATTCTATAAAACTATTCCAATCAAATCATCTTATAAAGAATCTAACGATCCACCATGGTTTGATCGTCAACTTAAAAAATAGAAAAAACAAAGCTTAGCTAAAGTTTAACGAATCCAGGGGCTGCCGAAAATTATAATACTTTCCTGAATTTTTCAAATTCTTTTTATCGATTACCACGAAATGCTACACAAAAATTATATTGCAAAAACAGAAATGGAATTAAAAACCAATCCTAAATTATTTTGGCAACTTGTTGATGTAAAAAGAAAAAACGGTGGCTATCCAAGTTCTATGACATACTTAAACTCTACAGGCCAAACATCAGAAGAAATTGCAAATATGTTTGCAGATTTCTTTAAAAACGCGTTCGCGGATACTAATGACACTGATGTTAATATCTCTTCCTCCGTACCATTTACTCATCTTAGCTCCATTAATTTCCACATTACTGAAGATTTAATCACTCAAAGTATTTTAAATTTAGAAGATAACTACAGTCCGGGTCCTGATTGTATTCCAGCTTCTATCTTTAAGAAGTGTGTCTCTCATTTGTGTTATCCACTATTTATACTATTTAACGAATCATTAAGTAGCTCTATTTTTCCCGATCTTTTGAAAAGTGCTTATATAACTTATATAAATCCTGTACATAAAAAGGGATTAAAAACTGAAATCAAAAACTATCGCCCGATTGCTAAACTATCTGTAATTCCCAAATTGTTTGAATCCATTGTATGTAATGTCCTCTCTTTTCATTGTAATTCAATTTTATGTAGTAATCAATATGGTTTTGTTAAAAAAAAATCCACTGTGACAAACTTATTTAATTTCACTTCTTTTTGTTTAGATGCTTTTGAAGACCGTTTTCAAGTTGACTGCATCTTTACTGATTTTAGTAAGGCATTTGACAAGTTCTGTCGCAATACCCTTATTAATAAATTAAATAGCTTTGGATTTAACAATAACTTCCTTCAATGGATCTCATCGTATTTAAATAACAGACATTACAGTGTTGTTTTTCGCAATGCTTGTTCTAATCAATTTATTGTTAATTCAGGAGTACCTCAAGGCAGCCACCTAGGTCCTATTTTGTTTATCATCATCATCATCGGCTCGACAACCGGGGTCCGGTCCTGGCCTCCTTCAACAAGTCTCTCCACCTATCCCGGTCTCGAGCCGACGCCATCCAGTTGCGCACCCCAAGGCTCCGGGCGTCCTGGTCTACGCCATCTCTCCAGCGCAAGCATGGTCTACCACGCTGTCGTCTGCCATAGAATGTACCACAAAGAACTTTCCGAGCAGGTTCCTCTTCGCTCATGCGAGCTAGGTGCCCTGCCCACCGAAGTCTACCGAGCCTAATTTTTGTTATTTTGTTTATACTTTTTATAAATGACATCGTCTCAATAGTCCAAAACTCTTGCGTTCTTATCTATGCTGATGACATTAAACTTTACAAAAGAATAAAATCTGTTGCCGATTGCACACTTTTACAAGACGATCTTTTAAGATTTAGAGACTGGTGCAGTAATAACAGACTTTTACTAAACGTTGATAAGTGTAAAATAATGAGCTTTAAACGTAAAAAAAGTCCCATAACTTACATTTACTCATTTGATTCGAACCCTCTAATTAAAGTTTCAGTATTTTCAGATTTAGGAATTATATTAGATTCAAAGTTGACCTTTATCAATCACTTAGATCACATTATTAAAAGAGCCAATAAAACATTAGGATTTATTAAAAGATTCTCACGCGACTTTAAAGATCCCTATGTTCTCAAGCTTCTGTTCATTTCTTTTGTGAGGCCTATTCTTGAATATGGCTGTGTAGTATTGGCACCTCACTATTCTATACACATATCGCGGCTTGAAGCAGTCCAACGAAGGTTTTTGCGATTTTGTTTCCGTTTCCTTCCTTGGTCTCATGAGTCACCACTTCCATTATATTTACATAAGTTGGTTTTGATAAATCTTCCATCACTTGAAAGCCATCGAAAATATATCCAATTCTGTTTCATTGCTGGTATTATAAATGGAAACATTTCATCTTGGTCAATCCTTTGTAGGCTAAATTTTAACTTTAGCCAAGCTAGCATAAGATTACGGCAGCCTTTACGTCAAATTTTCAGCAGATCAAACTTGCACCATAGTTTGATCTGCTGAAAATAGTCCTTTGAATCAATTGATTGTAATATTTAATAAATTTTACTTTCTGTTATCTTCAGTAAATGACAATTTAAAAAGTATAAATTTTAAAATTATATTTTTTAGAGCAATAGATAATTAGATTTAATTAGATTTAATAAGTTTCAATTTGTAACGTTAGTAATTAACAGTCTCCAATAAATGAACAAAGAACTTTCCGAGCAGGTTCCTCTTCGCTCATGCGAGCTAGGTGCTCTGCCCACCGGAGTCTACCGAGCCTAATTTTTGTTACGATAATTAATAATAATGATAATAATAATAATAATAATAATAATAATAATAATAATAATAATAATAATAATAATAATAATAATAATAATAATAATAATAATAATAATAATAATAATAATAATAATAATAATAATAATAATAATAATAATAATAATAATAATAATAATAATAATAATAATAATAATAATAATAATAATAATAATAATAAATAATAATAATAATAATAATAATAATAATAATAATAATAATAATAATAATAATAATAATAATAATAATAATAATAATAATAATAATAATAATAATAATAATAATAATAATAATAATAATAATAATAATAATAATAATAATAATAATAAATAATAATAATAATAATAATAATAATAATAATAATAATAATAATAATAATAATAATAATAATAATAATAATAATAATAATAATAATAATAATAATAATAATAATAATAATAATAATAATAATAATAATAATAATAATAATAATAATAATAATAATAATAATAATAATAATAATAATAATAATAATAATAATAATAATAATAATAATAATAATAATAATAATAATAATAATAATAATAATAATAATAATAATAATAATAATAATAATAATAATAATAATAATAATAATAATAATAATAATAATAATAATAATAATAATAATAATAATAATAATAATAATAATAATAATAATAATAATAATAATAATAATAATAATAATAATAATAATAATAATAATAATAATAATAATAATAATAATAATAATAATAATAATAATAATAATAATAATAATAATAATAATAATAATAATAATAATAATAATAATAATAATAATAATAATATAATAATAATAATAATAATAATAATAATAATAATAATAATAATAATAATAATAATAATAATAATAATAATAATAATAATAATAATAATAATAATAATAATAATAATAATAATAATAATAATAATAATAATAATAATAATAATAATAATAATAATAATAATAATAATAATAATAATAATAATAATAATAATAATAATAATAATAATAATAATAATAATAATAATAATAATAATAATAATAATAATAATAATAATAATAATAATAATAATAATAATAATAATAATAATAATAATAATAATAATAATAATAATAATAATAATAATAATAATAATAATAATAATAATAATAATAATAATAATAATAATAATAATAATAATATTAATAATAATAATATAATAATAATAATAATAATAATAATAATAATAATAATAATAATAATAATAATAATATAATAATAATAATAATAATAATAATAATAATAATAATAATAATAATAATAATAATAATAATAATAATAATAATAATAATAATAATAATAATAATAATAATAATAATAATAATAATAATAATAATAATAATAATAATAATAATAATAATAATAATAATAATAATAATAATAATAATATTAATAATAATAATAATAATAATAATAATAATAATAATAATAATAATAATAATAATAATAATAATAATAATAATAATAATAATAATAATAATAATAATAATAATAATAATAATAATAATATAATAATAATAATAATAATATAATAATAATAATAATAATATAA